>VZTQ01003507.1:0-182468 GCA_013400755.1 Pelecanoides urinatrix | reverse complement strand
CTTACATATGAGTAATTTTCCTTCATTTTCTTTCTGACCACTTTTGTGACTAGACTGCATCTGGCTGAAGTCTTTTGAGAGGATTTAGGGATGGGAGGCCGGGGCTGGTCTTTCTTCTGGCTGTGGAATTATCTGCCTGCCATCTGCAGTCTTTCACTTGACATTATTGTTCTGGTTTAAATCCAGATTTTGAAAATACAGTGCTTTCTTATAATTTTGTCTTTTTCAGACTTTACAGCAGCTTCTGAATTCTTGCAAGTACATTTTTTTTTTTTCATAGCTTTTCACAGCTTCTGTATAAAATCAGACCGTGCTCTTTTCATATGGCCTTTTTTTTTCACTAAGTGTAAGTGGTATTGGTCTCAAATCTTGACATTCTTCCTCTTTCATTGTAAGAGGAAGTTTTATATATATATAAAATATATAATATATATAATATATATATTTATATCCTGTGATATAAGTTCAGCCTTTGACTAGCCCCCAAGATCTAAAATTTGCATGTGTGGAAACACAGGAAGTTCAGATAGATTTCTTTTGGCAACAAAACTGCTGAGGTATCTATCTATCTTCAATGGTACCTTTTTTCATTGAACAGTGCTGGATGATGGAGTTGCAGGCAGACGTCACAGCAGGTGTTGCCAACCAGTTTGTTTTTTCATTTCAGAGTCTGAAGGTAGTTACAAGTAAGAATAAATGTTATGCTTTAACTTGTATCATGTTATCATTTTTGTGTGCTGTCATATGGTGCCCTACAGGTAAATATGAGTCTCTGCCCAAAAAACTCAGTAGCATGGAAAAAGCTCAGAGGCAAGATGTAGTTGGAAATTGTTTTTCCTCCCACCTCTGTGTTATGCTGCCTGCAATATCCACTTCTTTCAGAGGTTTAGATTCTCTTAGACATGCTGAAATCCAGTCTCTGGAGTTGTCAGGGTTATGTCAGATGTGCCCCCAGAAAAGATTGTGGAGGATCTCATGTTCCAGCCCTTGAACAGATATAAATTTGCTTCAGCACAGGAGATGGTACCTCAGTTTTAATGTGTGATGATTTGTTCTAGAGGTGTGCTGGATTCCTGCAGGAACGGCTGTTCAGTATGCTTGAGTGCCCTGCATTAGTGCAGATATGGTTTAAGTCTATTGATATGAATGGGAGACTCTAGTGTGGAGTATGCTGAAGCGTGAACTTAAAGAACAGTATTTTATTAGTGAATAATCAGTAACCAAGTTGGATTAATCAGTTTGGAGAAGCCTGGGTTTAAGAAATCCTGACCTGGCATGTACTGGGTGAGGTTATCATGCATTTCACTTTCTCTGATGTCTTGACAGGCAAGTGGAGATGCCTCTGCAGACGGACAGCTTAGTTACCAGTATGCCTGATAAAGCAGGAGTGGATTTGGGGCAAGTGAGGCCAGCTTAGTCAAGAGAGGGGGTTTGATGTTAGCTGTCTTTGTTGCTACTAGCCTCAAAATAGGCAAGAACAAATCTAATTTATTTAAATTCTAATAAGATGAAGAGCCTTCAAAAACTTACCAAGCGATATAGATGCTTTTGACATAGCTTGAAAAAACAGACTGCCTAATGTTAGCTGCTTCTCTGTGTGGCCATCTTCACGAATCACATTATTTCAGTCAACCTGGGGGCAGGGAGGGAGGGATATATTTTCTGACTAGGACAGGACTGTCCGTCTGGGGGGATTTTGTTCAATTCTTCCTGTGCGGTGGCCAGTGCCTGCAGGTACTATGAACCTGGTTCAGAGGTTTAGGTGAACACTTTCACGGTCTGTCTGGCTAATTCTCATCCCTGTTACGCGGCTGCATTTCATTTGCAGGGAAGGGTGGCATATATTCACCTTAATTCCTTGTCCTCTTTTAAGATGTTCATGTCAGTGACTCTCTCAAGCTGAGGAGGAAACGTGAGTGAGTGGGAAACAGGCTGAGAAAACCAGAGGAGAAGGCTAGGAGAACCACAGCTTGAAAATTGCTTTATGAGAAGAAGAGCCATTTCTTCTCACTTGTTTTGAGCCTGACGTCTGCTGGTTTCATCTGATGCTGATCTTCCCCTACTTAATTATGTCTTGCCTTTGATTTTTTTTTTATGTTCTCCTTCCTTGAAACTCTTCTAGTTTTGTTAAACCTTTTCTGAGAAGAGAGGGCTAGAGTTACAACTTTCAGGATGCAGTTGAACTTTTCAGACAGCTGAATAAAGATGCTTTTGGTTTTATTCTCTGCAGTAGTAATTGCTAGCGCTCTCCCTGCTTTTTTACTGTGCTGATGCTTTCATAAGAAGAATCCATTATAAATCCAAGATCTCATTCCTGAATCATTCAGAGCCCATCATTATGCATATGATGTTGAAGTGTTTTTTCCCTGCCATGAATATCAATCTGTGTTTAAATGGTATTGAATTCTGCCAGCCATTTTACCGGCTGGTTATTTGGAGTCATTAAGTCCTTCCATATCTCTTTGCAGTCAGCACTTGCCTTTATCTTAAATAATTTAGTATTATCTGTGAGTTTTGTCACTTAACTGTTGTAATCTTTCCCTGTCCCCCTGTGATTCATTAGTGGGCATATTGAACAGAATATATTCTTAATGCAGATGGCCGTGGGGCTGCAGGGTTAGTGTCCCTCCACTACGAAGACTGACTGCTTTTTTCTTGTACCATTTATTTCCTCTGTAGCTGGTTCTCTATATAGATGACGATTTTTCCTGTTATCCCATAGCTGCCTGGTTTTTATAATATTGATTTTTAATTTTTTTTAAGCAGCCTTCCTTCCTTTGAAGGGAATCTTTGGGGACTGGACATGAATTACCATGGCTTGAGGAATAATTTACATCAGCAAAGCTCTGGTAACAGACTATATGCAAACTCACCACAAAGGTGAAGTAGCTGAATTTAAACGTCTTTTTTGTGTCCAAACGATCAGCGTTCAGCTCTAACTAGTCTACATTACAATCACATCACAGCTTGCTTCATAAAATATTGAGTTGCAGTATGCTGCTTGGGATTTAGTTTTGGTCAGAGAGGGCCCTGCATGAATTTGTTTGACAGGTCTTAAATAGAAACTGTTTAGAGTAACTCACTTCTGCTTCTCATTCTTCCTACTTGTCAGATCAGGTTGACTATTTCTACATTTATTGTAGATGCTTATTCAGAAAGCATCCAGTCCTTTCTCAATGAGAATTTTACACTTTGTTTATCTGGAAGCAAGATGGGACCCGACGTGAAAAGTGAACAGCAAAATTAAAAGATGGGTATGAATACTTGCACTAAGTGGCATGCCACACCAGTAAGTCAAAGCAGAATTCATAGGTATAGGCTCTGGTCCTTGGCAGAGTTTCTTAACTGAAAAAACCCTATTTTTAAAAATTATTCCCAGATTCATTGTGTGCCTACAGGAGTAACTGAAGTTGAAAAAACTTTTTTCTGCCTCCTCTCAGTACCCGTTTATTGCTGCCCACCAACACATGTGCTTGAGAAGTTTACAATCAAACTTCTGGCTTCCACACTCTATTACTCTTTCAGCGAATCTAGCCTTTCAAGTCTATAACTCTGCAGACATACAAACAAGGATGTTGCTGCTTCAGTTACTAGAATCATGGCGGGTTTTTCTTCTTCTTTTTGTTTTTAATCCTCAAAGTGGAATACTTGGCATGGACGCTAGAAGCATATTTTATTCAAAATCTAGCATCCAGAATTTGGATGCATGTGTTTCCAGCTTTTAAGAATAATTATTTTTTAAATACTGCATTAATATGCATTTGTTTGTATATCATATGTGGTTTTGTACCTCCAGCAAGTGTCTGAATATAATTACATGGGATGAGCTCGTTCTGTTAGCACACAGGCAAACCAAGAAAACAGGTAGTGGTGCATTCAGTAGAACGGAGCACAGCACTTAAAAAAAAACTTCTTAAAGGTTTATTTGTTCTTCTTCTCATAATATGAAATGAAGACTCTCTCCTTGACTAAGCTGAAGGAAGTGTTGAGCAAATCGTTAGGCTGCAGTGTAAAGACAGTGTTATCTGGGACCTGGTCTCTGTGTTTCCCAGAGATGCAACAAAGAGTGTCAGTGAAACGCAGATCTTGCTCTGCCTTTCAGTCCTCTGTAGCTCTCATGAAACATGCAGTTACTCTGCCTTGGTGGAAAAAAACACTAAATGCACTTTTCAAGTAAGCTAAGCCAGGGAGGGTTAGCAGAGTAGAGTGAAACTATGATGGAATTTCTCATTATGATGGAATTGTGTAAAACACAATTAAAATGTGTTTTACATCAAGATGATGTAAAAATGATGTTTTACATCAAGATGATGGATTTTCCTATCATTCTAGGGAGACGTATACCATCATCCTTCCCAAAATACTAAGATTTTGAAACGCATTAACCATAGGGACAGTGTCTCAGTCTGATTGTTATTAAGAAATTCACATTTTAAATTTTAATGTAGCAGACAAGCATCTGTTGCATGTCTGTACTATTTACTTGTAAAAAACAAACCCTCACTTGATTAGTTCTCATGCTTCGGATTTTGAGTTTGACTATTCATGCTTCTGCTAACAGAGAAGTTTCTCATGGTTTGTGTATCTTAAACTTATTAGTTTTCCAAATATACATGGTCTTTCAAGAAAAACAGGATAGGGTGAAGGTGTCTGTAATGCAAAATTAGCAGATTTTACCAAGTACGATTAAAAAATCACTTCTCTTATGCTCTGTAAATGGGATTTTCCGGCCTTGCTTAATTAAAGATCAAGAATAAAATGATACTAAAATAATTACTCTTCTTTTAACAAAATTCTCTTGGTTTGTACTTGAATAACACTATTGCCCATAGAGCGGTAATTATCAACAACTTGTATGTAGTAAAACTGTAATTAGTTTACTGTATTAAATCTCAGAAGGGTAGACCTGAAAAACAAAACCTTCAACTAGTCTTTGCATTATTAGGTAGTTTAAAGATGGATGCTTATTATGCTGGGCTTTTTAGAAATGAATTTTTATGCCATATTTTGTAACAGTAATGCTGGATCAAAACCCGATTTGCCTGCTTGTGTGACTGATCTCATTTAATTCAGTGAATCTGTTTACGTGAATAAGACTCAAAGAATTTGGGTTTGTATGAAAAACATCCTCCCAGAGGGAGTTGTAGTAGGCTTACACTTAATATTAAAAAAAAAAAAAAAAAAAAAGAAACCAGCGTTTGTGTTTCCTTGTCTCATTGTATAATGATTTTCAGTGAAGTTTTATATTCTGTGAAATTAAATCTGTAGCCAAGATGATATGATATTGGACAATTTTTGTAATTCAACATGCAGGTCTGTGCTGTTGAAACAATAGGCTGAGTGTTTTAAGGTGCAGAGAGCCTGACTAAAATAACGTGTGTTGCAAAAGAAGTTGCAATGTGTTCTCAATGGAGAATGTTCAGCAGAGAGATACTTGCCAGCTCTGCGTGGTATGTTACAATCATGGGAGTAGTAAACCAGATAAAGAAAATCTCAGCTTTCTCTCTGTTTACAAAACTGGCCTTGTGGAGGGATTGGAAAACAAGAATACAAATACATAAT
Source organism: Pelecanoides urinatrix (assembly GCA_013400755.1). NCBI lineage: Eukaryota > Metazoa > Chordata > Aves > Procellariiformes > Procellariidae > Pelecanoides > Pelecanoides urinatrix. The sequence continues at coordinate 176,906 of VZTQ01003507.1, read as the reverse complement.
ATGCTTGCCTTCTCTTTTTTCCCCTCTTTTCTGCCTCCCTGTATGGGGCCAAGGATAAATGGGCAGACTAATTGTGTGAAAAAGAAAATGGCACCAGAGTAAGTCCTCCTTTTCCTTAGTTTTCTCTCTCTGCTTTATACACTGTTAAGAGCTGATGGTTGTGTGGCAGCGCAGCTCCCGTGATAAGGTATGATTCAGTCCTGTAGTGCTGACAGAGCAAAACCATACTGTAACTCTGTTCCTTAATCACGTTGCAGTAGCTGCAAGTCCAAGGATGGATTGGCATAGTTTAGAAGTGAAATTTGATCTTATCTGCATGGAAATGCCAACGTGTGTTTTGGCCATATTAGGCCACTGTTGTGGTTTTAAGGTAATGAAGATGTCCTCCACCTTTTCTCTGGGGCTGTCCATTTCATTTTCCCAAGCAAAATTCCTCTTCATCTTGTACCACTTCCAACAGTTTCTCTGTATTGTTCCTCACCTTTGTCTTCTCCCGTTTTTTGTCCTATATGTAATCTCTCATCCTTGATCTGTGAGTCTGGTTTTCTTTGATCTGTTCCTCATCCCTTACAAATCTCCAGTTGTTTTGCTAGTTGTGCTCCTGACAGTGGTTAATGAGTGCTGAGTCACCACTTTGAACCCAGACGAGCCACGAATAGAGCAAAAGGTAGTTTAACAAACCTTTGAAAAAGAATTTGTGAGAGAGTGAAAAAGGATCCCTGCCTCTCTCCCATGCTCTTCCTGGTGCTCTTTACCAGATTGGTGGTTGTGACATGTCTTCTGAGGCTTTTTAAAAGCTCTGTGTTCGGGATTTTCTTCCTCATCCACTCTTCTAGGTTTTACCTGTCTCAGTTTGCAATCTCCTTTTTTCTGCTTTCACTCCAACCTTAGTAATGTTTGGGTCTTGGGGCATATTTTTCCATCTCTGACTTCTTTTAACTCTGTCTACTCTGACATCAGCAGCTCATGGGCTCTTCTGGTTGCTCTTCCAGCTTCGTTAGGCTTCCAGTCCTTAGGAGTGCAGTGTTATTTTTGGTAACACTGGTCCACTGTGTGCCTGAGTAAAAGCGATGGGTGAAGGAATATCTATTTCTGTCCTGTTGGACAGGAACTGCCTCCTTCTTGAGATTTTGGAGGGTTTTTTCTGTATGTTATAAAAGTGAAAATGGGATCTGTCTGGAAAAAGTGTCCTGGAATATAGGAGGCACAGGGATGCTGAGCTTCATAAGGGTAGGGAAGCAGAAGGCCAGGAGGAAAATCCTGCCTGGTTCTGGGAACATGGTCCAGGAACATGATATCCCTGTAACATAGGCCTGCCCTTCTCTATTATTCCATCATTGGTTTTGGGTTTTTTGCTTCATATTTCCATTAAGGACCTGGGCAGCCTTTGTGGGCAGATAATGTGGTAACGCTATCTTGCACAAGCTAGCTCCTTGTAAAGTATGAAGGAGACTGAGATATGCTGAAATTTCAAAATATTTATTAACTATAAAGCAGGTACACTGAACTGCATGATCCTTTTCAGTACTCGAAACAAGGCCAAAGCATCTATTTTTGGTTGTAGACAAACTAGAAACATAAGGAGACTGAAATGGGTGCAACAAACAGCGTTGTCCTCCACGGTTCCTACCAGTGGCTGACCAAGGAGGTACTTGCACTAAGGGATCCTGGTGCTACAAAGGTGCAGTAGCCTGGCCTGTGTAGTAAGATGCTTCCAGATTTTCCTTTCTTCCAAGCTGTGGGAAACCTCCACAAGTATTAAGAAACTGATTCTCTTTAAACCCAGCTTCAGTTCCCGGAGAGATGGCTTCCAGAGCAAAGTTGTTCCTTTGGGTTCCTGCAGGGCTGGTGAGTGCGCCGGAGAAGGTGGAGAAACAGGGAGCAGTGAGGGGGAGTGGGGGCATTTGTGTTCCCTGTGCACTTTCAGCTCCCTGTACGTGACACAAGTACAAATATTTCTGGATGATGAACCTGTGACTTGTGCATAGCCATTAGTCTTCACTGGGAACTGAGATTCTGTCCTGCTAGAGGAGAAGCTTTCAAGAAAAGCAGTCTCTGTAGTAAAGACTCTCTTTAATCACCTAAAATCAAGTTAGTGGTGTTCCATTTTTATCTGTGTGAAGAGCCTGCAGGTGTGGGAGATTTTTATTTTACCTGACTGGGTATTGCATTTTGATGCAGCAGATGGCATGTGCCTGTCCTTTGGTAAGAGAGTAAACGTAGCAAGAATACACCCTAACCTACATCGATTTTTTTTTTTTTTTTTAGGTCTTTCGTAACATCAGAGCACCCTTGTGCAATGCTCATTATAGTCACCTGATGCAAGATCCAAGGTTTTGTGATACCTACTTTCTTCTGTTGTTCCTATGCTTGTACAGCTGGCAAGATTCTCAAGAGATACATGGAAGAGCAATGTGACATTCAAGATGAATTGTGTTTAATCAAGCTGTAGCCCACACTGAGAGAGGTTACCTAAGATTAACTTCAGTTGCTTGGCCTGAAAGTACTTTGTGTTGATGCATAGCTATTTAAAATTAATTGAGATCCTAGTTTGCAATATAAGTAGAATAGGACAGGAACGTATGTTTTTCTTTATTTTGAGCTTTGTGTGGAGGCATTCCTCATGAGTCAAATGCTGAGTTGAAGGTAGCAGGCTGTTGCTCTGCATGGCCTTACCCTGCCAGGACAAATGAGGAAGGACGTTTTGGGAACTGGGCTGTTTGATGGGTTGGAACAAAAGAGCCGTGGGGTAGGGAACCCCCCATAAGTCAGACTTTTGTTACCTGACTGAGATTCCCACCACTGGACTCCCTGCATGGTGTGGGGAGGAGTCTTCTGCAGAACTTCTACAGAATTTAGCAAGTATTAAAGAAAGCAGAGAGGGTGCCCACGACCCACTGAGAGCTTCTTCAGCTCCATGTCTGCCATGGGATCAGGCAGGGGGATCAGGATTTCCAAAGTATTGTCTGTCATGACCTGTTTGGAGATTACTCACAAACATCACCTATACAGATACTGCTGTGAAGGGCAGCTTGACCATCCATCAGCCAGAAAAGATCAGAAAAAAGAGCTCTACTGCTAAGCACCAGCTGTTGTATAGCATTACAGCTTCATAGGGGGATTAAGATGGCTTTTTGCAGATACTGTTTCTTATGATAGTCTTCCTTCTGGAAGAACTTGGAGCATGTCTGTATCTGCGTGGGACCTCACTCTCCCTGTCTCTGACCATTTGTTGATAATGGTGAGTGCACTAAGCACAAAGTCTTGTTTCTCTGGGGAATCAAGTCCCCAGTTCAGTCCCCAAAGTCCAGGACTTGTCAACCTTGTCGACTTTTTCCCATTTTTTAATTACATTAGACATCTGCCTTCCACCGATACTCTGTAATTACCAAGGGATAAAGTTAAGCTATTCCTTTCTGTTGTTTGAAGCATCCAGTGGGAAAGGCTTCAGAAAACCTTCAGTGTGATATAAGACATAAAGCACGCATATGTGTCCTCTCTGTAATTTGCGAGTCTCGTCCATGTGCTTTGTCAGACTTTTTGAAAAGAGATGTTTCTCCGGGTTCATAGCAACCACCCTGATGGGTGATTTGCTACACTAAAGCAGGTTATTCACTGACTTAAAAAATAAGAGTGAACTGATTTTTCAGGTAGTAATTGCCAAGTTTATCTCTCTGTGTAGGACAATTCCCATGGTGGTATTCTGTCTTTGCAGCTTTAGCGATAAACCGTTTCAGTTTTAATTCTTCTTCTTTGCATTAACTGTATTATCTTTTTGTTTCAGTAAAAAAACCTTTAGGAATTACAAATCCAAATGTAACCCTGTTGTGCCATGGTCATGGCACTCACTGTTAGGTCCTTTAGGTGGATGCGTTAAAAACCTCACTGACAAAAGGAATGTATAAGAGGAGCAGAATCATGGAGTTTTAGACTAGTGCCTCTGTTCTAGACTACCTGTGTTTATTTTGCATCTTGTAAAGTACTGACAAGAACATTGTGATGACAGATCTGAGCATCACAGCATTGCATCCTTGGATATGAACAGTTGATGAGGAAAATGAACTTTGATATGCCTACTAGAATTATTGATTTGGTTGTATTTGCTGCAGAGAAATTGCCTTACTTTGGGTTGGGTCGATATCCTCAGATGTGTGTGGCGGAGCATTGCTGCTGTACCATTTCTCCTTCCATAGTTAAACAGCTCAGGATGAATTGAGGGGGTGGAGCGGTTCAGGCTACCTGTGTGGAACACTCTGGTCTGGTCCTTGTTTATCTGGTGGTTGTCTTTTTGTTTTGTCATGAGAATAAGTGCTTGAATACATCTTTACAAATTTCTGATTTCTAACATAGCTACCCAGTTTATTCATCTTGATATGTTTAACTAAAAATTGTAAATCTGTATTGTGTAAGTCACTGAACATATTTTAGATGGATCACAGACTCACAAAGGGGCTGGGGTTGGAAGGGACCTCTGGAGGTCATCTGGTCCAACCCCCTGCTCAGGCAGGGCCACCTAGAGCCAGTTGCCCAGGTTACTTATTTCTTTGCAGTGTTTTGTATTGGTGTTATATATCTAAATGTTTGAGTGTTCTGTATCTTAAAAGGAATTATGCACCAGTATCTTAAGGCTCTGTAGTGCTTAAGAAGGATATTTTAACCTCTTCTTGGTTGAAAAATCTTTGCAAGTTTTGCAATAAACAGTGCTCCATTAGGCAAGGTCATAAGTCAATTTTGGTACTGTACAGTCCATAAAAACTGCAGATAATGGGTACACGGATGGCTTGATTTAACAGACTGGTTCACAAGCATGGCTGAGAAGGATGGAGCTGGAGGGAGGTGGGGGAGAGATTTGTCTCAAGAAGTAATTCTACAGGCAATGTATGTTTTTTGTGCTTTAGGGTATTACTTAATACTTGGTTTCTGAAGTATTTGAATGTGAAGGAGTTGGAAAGGACTGAGACCTTGGCAAACTATTTCAGCTTTGCTGATCCCACGCAGAAGGTGTAACAAGAGCGGGTGTGGTGTGAGATGGGTCAGTGCAGCCAAAGGCCTTTTGCAGATAGTTCTTCAAACATCCGTTGGCAAGGTTATTCACCCGATGCTGGGACTGTCTTCAGAATTAAGTGTGTATTGCATAAACTAAACTTATTCCTGGACTTTCAGGTTGTAACATCTGAGTCAGCAAATGTGTCCTACTAATATATTCAGCCCAGTACGTTTTGATGAAGCAAAGATCTTGTATAAAACCCTGCTGCTGTCATTGTTGTGTGGTCTGTCCCAGCACACGCCTTTTCTCAAGCGTAACCCCCCCCCCCCCATCTGCGATTGTAAAGATCCTACTGGCATGTCAGCACACGTCTTCAGAGAACCGGAGGGGCATTTTTAATGAGAATAGCTTTAGAATTCCTGGCTTGATTTATGAAGTAAAGGAAAAAAAAAAATCACAGAGACAGTATCCTCTTACCTACTAAAATGTTTGCCTTCTACTTAGTGGTGATATCAGCTTAACTTTTGCAGATGCAAACTGAATAACCAAATGTTTACCTGTTTTCCACTTAGAAGTATAGACTCTTTCTCTGCTTAAATGCAATACAATTCCAGAGAGAGGGAAGTGGAAAGGTAAAGTACTAGAGGTCTTTGTTCTAAATTATGGAAGAAATAAACATTCAGGATATCAGCATTGGATATTTCCTGCAAAATTTTCCTGTAACTTGTCTGTGAGAAATCAAGCTGAAAATATTTTTAGCAGTTTGCTGTACTGTTCTAAGGAGGTTTTTGTAACTTGTGCAAAGTGAGATGAACAAGGCAACAGGTCTTTGCTTTTAGTTCCCATTCATCGACCCAGCTGTGTTACTAGATGCACTTCATTTTTTTGTTTGTTTTTGAGCAAGGCTTTATGTCACAGCCGCAGAAATATGGCAAGTACAATCATTCTGCATTATTTATATTCCTACATTCATAATCATAATTCATATTCATAATCATGTTTATGGGTATAGAAAACCACTCCAGCCCATGCTGACACCAATTGCAACAGGTGCCCTAAGTTTTATCTGCATCTACACTGCCTTTCAGAAAGTGCCAAACCTGTTCTCATTTATGCTGCACCCAGCCAGTAGACATAATTTCTCACTGTTCAGTAACACCTCCCTCTCCTTCCCCCCCTCAAAAAAAAAAAAGCTTGACTCCCAACATTCCTCTCATGTCTTAGAAATATTTGTGTAAGTCCTTGGCAAGAAGCTCTGTTCCTCACCACTAGCCAGTCTGCTTCTGCTGCCTTGTATGCCTGTTTCTTCCAGCACTTATTCCTGTAGTTTAAATACCACCGGAGGCGTGTACTGTGGTTTTAAACACCCTGAATGCAAGTCCTGTGGATCATTAGCGCAGGCAAGTAGTATGAGAGAATGTAGAGGCATGGGGTGCTGCTGGATGTTTGGTTTTCTGTGGCTTTTATTTAAAAAGGAAATTAAACATGAAAAACCATAAGAAAAGAATGCTGTGGTGTAAACCTTAAAGATGTCATCGTGTATGTGTTACTCTGTGGGAGACATGCCTTATGTGGTGCACAGGACAAGCAGTGACAAGGCAGGGCTTGGGAAGAGCTTTTGTGTGGAAGCCGTGACCTGGAACCCAAGAGCAGGCTCACACCATTGGGAACAACGGTTGACTAATTCTGGCAGTTCCTGCCCTCTCTATGATTTGCCTTCAGCTTTAGTGTTATATTAACTCCTTCGGGGCAAACATGTTCCTTAGGTTTCTTGTTGCACTCCCAAACCAACACGTTCATCAAAACCAGGATCATTTGCTGTTTACGGTATTCTGTTGCATGAATTTACACTGCACATAAATCTGGAAAAAATCTATTTCAGGATTTTTGTTTCCTCATTTTAATACCTATCACTGTAGTACTATACTAAGGGGTTAGATCTCTGGGGAAATTTCTTTGCACTATACTAATGATGGTCAATTCACATCAGTTTAAATCCAGGGAATGAAGTAATAACAAGATTTTGTCCCTTGTCTGATCCTGAGTGGAACTGCCTCTGGAAATGCAGAGAAGGTATTCTCTGAGAGGAGACTGGCACTCTGTTGCAAAGGTTGCCCAGATGCCAGGTCCAATACTCGATTAAGAAGTTTCTTGCTCCTGCAGACTTTGTTTCAATCTCTTAATTGGTTTTTGTGAGCTTTGAATCAGAGCAAGCAAGAGCAATATTCTTCTCATAATAATGATGGTAAAACCTCCTGAAACTTCTGAAGTGAATTCCTGTGTATCCTCATCCTAGCAGGTCTGTTAGTAAATCAACACGCAGTCTAGCAAGAAGGAAGCTTCTCAAGTAGAACTTTCCCTAAGCAGATGAAAATACAGATCTGTAGGTCTCAGTCTTCAAATCTGGTTAATAGAAAATCTCAAATGCCTTATAGGAGAAGAGCTACAGGTCTGTTGATGTAAAATCGCAAGTATTGTTCTCTTGTGTAAATAGTTTGTCAATATTACTGGAGGCACCAAAGTAGAAAAAGTAGAAAGAAAACTCTGTGCTCAACAAGGGAACAGTCCTGCGCTGCTTGATGGTTCTGGCAGAAATTGTGTTTGGTAGAACAGGAGCAGGATCAATTTCAGATTCTTCATTTCTTTATCCTTTGCTACTTCCTGCTAAACTACCTTTTTTTTTTTTTTTTTTCAGTAGCCTGAAACACATTCCAGAAATGTCTGTGTGAGGGAGAAGAGTAAGAGTGCCAAGGCTGCGGATGAATAAGAGACTTTGTGATGAATCTTGTAAATCGGACCTTTTTATTCAGACAATGGTTCTCAATTACTGAGTCTTTTGTTGCCTTCTTTTGAATTGGAGGGAGAGGAGGAGATGTTAAATGTTGTCCTGTGACACTTCCCTCTAGCCTACCTGAATTACCAGAGGGATGAATTGCTTTGACTGGGAGGGATGGGGGAAAACACAGAGGAAGTGGATTCACTCTGTTAAATCTGAAGATGCAGCAATGGTATTACCTCACTTCTAAAACTACCCAGTTTTGGGAAATGTAAATTTACATTTAAAATTTGATGTTGAACTATATTGATCTGGGCTGAGAGATGATAATGAAAACTTTCAGTTTTAAAATCACTATTTTTAAGTAGACTTAGGTCTTGTTGACTCCCAGTCCCTTGGAATAAATCTCTCTTGAAGTTGAGTGTTTTTTTCAGTTCTAAACTATTTTGCAACAGTGTATTCTAAGATTTGTTTTGTTAATACATCAACTTGGAGCTTCCTACAAGGTGAATTTGGATTGCATATATATTTTATCCAGGCTATGTCAGAATCCCAAACATACAGTTTTTCCCTGCTGAACATACTGTACTTCTTACAGTTTTCCTGGTTATAACAGCTGCAGAAAAACTGTGGCAGTTTCTAACTTAATTAGGTGACATGTAGTGTGTGGTCAGGGCTGCAGCAGCTCTGTCCCAGGCATACACCTTGGTAAATTATCCATCACACCTCAGATGATAGTAGCTGATTACTAATAGGTAATAATTGATATGTAAACACAGATGTGTGAGCTGTCACTTCAAGAAGGGGCACTTGATGCAGTGGAGGAACTGTATGAAAGAGCTGCCTGTAGTTTGCCAGGTTTAGGAGTCCTTTCTTGTGAAAGCTTGCAGTTAGCAGAATTGAGTTTAATAATCTTGTCTTTAAACCTTAGTTCTTCATTGCGTATGACAGGGTATCACGCAAACATCTTCAGAATGAACCTATTATTTGAAACTCCTATGGTGTTTGTTAAATTAAACACCTTGACAGAGAAGTGCCTTTTAATAGTTCAGTGCTTTTGCCCTTTCAATTATTGCAGGAGCTCCTATTGTGTCCATTTGCGATGTTTCCTTCTCTCTAAGTTGAAGCATGCAGCTCTGTTGCAGCAAACACTGCAGCATCCTTTCAGCATTGCTGCCAGAGCCGTCAGTCTCTAGCTTCAAGGGAGCTGCCCTGTCTCTACAAACTGCTTCCAGCATTTGTGTTGGCTGCTGGTGCGTTGGCTTGGCAGTTGGTCTCATCTGGGAGAGCTTTTTAGAAGACTCTAATCCTTATTTCGTATAAAAATCTTCTGAACAAAATAGAACTCGGGAATTAGGCTGCTGCTTTCCACGCTGCATCCAAGTTCTATGTTTGACTTCTTTATAATGTACGAGGGGTTCGGCTGGGAAGACTGTGCTCCCCTGCGTGCTGCTTGGCCTTCTGAACAGTTGCAGCAGCCGGCATCCCTTCAGATCTCAGGGGGGGACCTCCTAGTGCAGGGCAGACATCTAAATCTTTTCAGTGCTAGGGGGAGCCTGCCCTGGCAGGGGGCTTGTTGGGATGCATAGCAATGTCTGTGGCTACACGGGACCTCCTTCCTTTTTTCCTCTCTCCCCCCAGCAAGACAGAAACCAGAAGTGGGTGCAAAAGGATTCAAAGTCAAGGCAGCCTCTTCGCCCCTGCCTGTGAGGGTAGCACCCCGGTAGCCCATGCCACCAGCTGCACCTGATGCAGAGGTCCACTGACACCCCTTCCCCTCTCCCTGCAGACCGAAGGTGTCAGATGCACTCTCTGCCCTCCCTAATGGTTTTGTTGGGACAGGACATCCCAGAAACATAGTTCCTCTGAAGAGCCCTCCTCCTGTCCTGTGCCCATTTACTGGGGTAGTGCAGGTCTGCCGGGCTCACACAGCATGGACAAGTAAGTAGTGGACACATTGATATGTGATACGCTCCTGATTTCTAGCCTGATGGTTTTCTGTGTAAAACCTTGCAGACTGCTGTGGGGAGGAGAATACAAGCACACTCCTCCTTTCAGAATGCTTTTCGTGACTAGTTTTGTCCTCTGCCTTGCAAAAGCTGATATTACAGGGATAAAACATTTTGAAGGGAATGAATAACCTGTCATAAGCCAGCATTGCTTCTTTTGCTCACTTGAGAGAATTCATTACGATGTCTGTCCTTCTAGCTGGGCAGCACAGCACTGGCTTCTTGGGAGGCAGATAGCAGATCGTTGCAGAAAACAGACCTCTAGACACATGTGGTCCTCTGCAGGTGTGCTGAGATACCCTCTTCTCTTGTGCCAGGGGGTGACAATCTCCCCCTCCAGCAAAGGGCCTCCTTCACTCTTAATCAGATAGATAACATTACTGTACAAGTGAATCTCTGTTCTTAAGGCAAGATGGAGGAGCTGGTATCCTCAGTTCTCTTCAGACCTTGCCCTGTTTTGTTATGGGATCATAGAAAGTATTGCTTCAAGTCAGAAAATACTGAATATTGTGAAAACCGCAATGTACACCTGCCCAAGAAAAGTTACAGCTGTGTATTGCACTTCTGCAGAATAGTGTGGAGGGGAGGAATTTTCTGCCCGAAGGTTTGTGGGGTTTTTTTTTGTTTGTTTGTTTGTTTTAAGGATTGGGCTGTTGCCTGGTGTTATTGCTGCAGATCTCCAGAACTAATGTCCAGACCTGTACACGTTTTGCAGGTTTCTCTACTATCTCATTGCTGCCCTCCTCTCCCTAACCCCAGCTTGCCACTTCCTCATCCATTTAATGAAGACAGAGAGCTTTTGTATGATTCTCAAAATGTAATACCGTAGTGTTGCAGAATAGCTAATAGAGTGGTCATTACCAAGAGTTTGGCGTTTTCTGTTTCAGGGAGATCTGTAGCTGTAAGAATGGCTTCTGTCTTACTCAGTCCCTATACAGGGAGGGAAAGCAGGTCAGGGACGCCTTGTTGTGTGGCACCATCGGTGCAGCCACAGGCCTTCCCAGGGGCTGCAGGTGGACGTGGATGGTGGTGTGAGTTAGGTCCCTCTTAACCTCCTGGGGAGGAATAATGCCTACGGCTCAAACAGAGGTGAATGTGGAGCTGGGTCTCACAACACATGGAAACTTCTGAGCTGGTGAACCAACTGGATGTGAAATCCCATACAGAATCTCTAAAAGATCCGATTTTAGACCACATTTTTTCATGAGGGAAGTATGGGCAGATCTATTGTCATATAAAGGCATCAGGATTGTTTTGTCTCTGGCCCCTCGGGAAGGAAGAAGCTAAAGTTTTACTATAGGATGTGCTGTTAGTTTGCTGGTCAGATCGTCTGATGTAGGTATTCCTGCTGTTTCTGTTTCACCTTCTGTTTTACTCCAAATGAGCACCTGCACTGATTACAGTGCTGTCTTTTCCAGCGGGCAGACAAATAAAGCAGGACTGATCCAATTGTTGTTTCATAACTGCTTCTTGGAAGACATGTCCATCAATTTGTGGACACATTCAATAACTAGAACATGTTTTCTTCATTTTTGAAAATGTGGCTCATGAAACACGTGTTGTTCTTTGGAAGTAAAGTGCATTTTAATGCACAATAAAAGTCTCTGACAAAGAGAACATGCATATCCTACAGGGAAAAGTAGCTTAATTCTCCTCTCTTTAAAGATCAGTTTCATTTTGGAGCTTCTCTCCCAACAATATGATTAAAATAAGACACTGCCAGTGGTTGTCTTGGACATTTGAGCCATTAAGGCAGTTAGGATTTGGAAAGCTTTCTCAAAATGAGTTAACATTAGTAGCAGCCTACCATTCTCTCAGAGAAAGACATCTGTGGGTTTTTTTCTTCTATCAAATTTTATATAGATATTTAAAAAAGGCTTATTGCAAATATTCCCTTGCTGAAGGAGAATTCAGCCATCATTGAATGTAATTGTATTCCCATATGAACCCATCCTTTGGCCCATTAGTATCTTGTATTTCTTCTGGCAAGTAGAATGCATGCAACGTAAGCCTTGGAACTGAATTCTTACTACAGTCATTGTACAAATTAATTTATTTTAAAAATGACAATGTTTTTTCATATTCTACCAGTATATATGCTTCTTAATATTCTCTTACCTAACTGATATCACAGACTAGTTGAGTTTGGAAGGGACCTCTGGAGATCTGGAAGCTACACTTTGGATATTAGAAGAGTGCTTTAAATACTTGACAAGAACTAAATCCTCATATATTGTGCTACTCTGACTGAAGATGAAACCACTTTCGACTCAGAAGCTTTAAAATGTACGGCTGATCTCTCGACAGCAGCACACTGCTGTTGATTTAATCCCTAGTAATCATTCAGAGTTACCCTTACGGCATTGCCATGTTTTTGTCCTTCACCCTTGACTGAGCTTTTGAGCAGTGAGCATCTGGTGAAGGTGGTGACAGTGATGAAAGTGTAACTATTCAGAAAGAGGCAGCAAGGATGTTTGCACCAAAAGGTTTATGTTGAGCGTTCAGCTTCATAGGTAAAACGTGAAACAGTGAGATTGTGTCAGACGGTCAGTCATTCCAAAAGTGATTGGACAAAGTCACCAGGGCATTGCAAGATTTGATCTCACATTATGAGAAGAGGTCATGCTGGTCAAAATTTCAAGCTACTAAGTAGTCATCTCTTGATTTGTATTTTAAAAAAGAGTCAGCATCTCCTGCTGCCACAAAGTTAGTCTCCAAAAAGCCAGCCTCTCCTGTACCTTTTCTCTCATTACTGGATGTTGAGTTGGCAGTGGACTACCCTGATGATCCTGCTCTTGCCTCTCTTTTTTCCATGGCAAACCTACAGCCTGTGTGTACCTGAAAACGTGTGTAGGTCTCAGGTCTCTGCAGGCATTCCCTCCTCTCTTACCTTAGTTGCTTTGCTATCTGTCAAATCACTAATGTCGTATGTTTAAGGAATGAGTCCTTGATTAGCTGATTTCTAAATAACGGCACAGTAATAAACACAACCATCCAGATTGAAATGGCAGCAAATCCAGTAATTCACCTAAACTATGCTAAGCTTAATATCCAGATGCACCAAGACTTACATGACTGTGGTGACCAAGCAGGCCAGCAGGAAGCCAGGCATGGCGCTTCAGGTGAGGAGCGACTCGGACCAGCTGGGGGGCTTGGGGAATGCCAAATTTCCTGATTGGACAGTCCATCTTTACTGCTGACTTGCAGAAGCAATGCCTGGACTTGTTGACTAATGACCCCATCCCACCTCTGCTCCCCCTCTGTGCCAGTTCTGTCCTTGGTGCGCACGGGCATGGAAATACTGCGCAAAGATATGTAGATGAGGTGCTTAGGGACATGGTTTAGTGGGCATGGGGATGTTGGGTTGACGGTTGGACTCAATGACCTTAGAGGTCTTTTCCAACCTTAATGATTCTACGATTCTATGATTCTATGAAAGCAATACTAGCCCCACGCTTATGCCTCTGTTGACGTGGCTTGTCAGTTGGGAACTGATTATTCTGATTTTGGAAGGTACGGGTGGTGATGTTGGAGGCAGGTGTTTCCCGGGTGTCAGAGATAGGTTCTGCTCCCAGGCAGTTGGCGGTTATAACGGATGACCTTTGTCTTTACTGTTTGTGGAGAAGAGGTTTATTTTATGTAAGTGTAGTCAATTTTCTCACTTTCCATTCTTACACTGGAAGGAAGGCAAGATTTCATTTCCTAATATTTTTAAGGAAAAAATAAGTGGGATAGTAAAGTGGGCCACTTAGTCACTTATGGAAACTTGGGGAGAGGAGCAGGGAGGCCAAGGGGTGCCAGCCACCTCTAGACGCCCAGACTTTTCACACAAGTGCTTTTGACTCTGGTCGTATGTTTTGTTTCATGAGTTTTTAATGTTAGCATCCTGAGGGCTTGGGCGTAAATATGAAATGCATGTTTCAACTCCCTCAAGCTGGAAGGGGGGTAAATTTAGGATTTCCATTCTTACTTGCCCCTTACATGAAACGGTTGATGCATTTGTGGCTTTCCAAAATGGACAAGGAGAGGGTGGTACCTTCTCATGAGGGTTGTTACTTCATTGTTGATTTTACAGCCTGTCCTGTGTATCTTTTTACCTACTGTATGCTGAGTTCATTTGGATCCAGCTGTTGCTGAAATAAAAGGCTATTTTGCCATTGGTGTTCACATACCTAAAAAGCTACCATGAGCAGAAGAGAAATACTTTGAATCCATTGGACACGTTTGGAGAGCTGTTTGGTCCCATGGTAGTCATCGCTGTGGGCATACGAGAACTGAAATAATAATTGTAATAGTCTGGTTTCTTTTACAGCCCCTCAAGGCAAGTGCTCATGATTATTTGCTGTTAGATGCAAATCAGAAGCAGTATGTGCTTTAGGTTTTGGGAACCATTGCATTAGCCTTGTGTAAGGGGAAAAAGAGCCCTTGTAGATTCCTATGTGCTAAGGGAATTTCCTGCAATACCCTTTATCTGCACCATAAATGTCACGAGCTATTTAAAAAAGATACCTCTTGAAAACAAATTGCTGAATATCCATATTTAGTCAGTGGATCAGAAGGGCATTACTCTCCTGTACAGCTTTTGCTCCAGTATCCTGCATAGTGCTTTATCCTGCACAGTCATTCTGCTGGGCAGCGGAAGGTGCGGGAGGAAGGGGGGTCACTGCCTGCTATGAAACCTCTTGTCCAGCTCTGCGTTAACAGGCTCCTTTTTTCTGGCCTGTGTAATACCTGCTAGCTGCCCCTCGCGGCATGTTTGCACAAGGATCATGTGTGCAGTGCATTTGGCCCCAGTTTGTGCTGCAGCTGAATTAGATCAACCCAAACCCGTATGTAAGATTTCTCCCTGGTTAGACTGGCCTTGGGAGCAAGCCTGTTCCCTGGGGCTATGTCTGTTTTCATGTATGTGCTGGGTCAAAGCTGTTAGTCAAAGTTGCTAGCTAGTTCATGGTTTATTAAAAGTAAAGCAGACAAGCTAACACTGAACAGACTAACGCTGTGCTAATGTTCTGCTTCCTGCCATGTGGGGACCTGACCTCTTTCCTCTTACCAGTGTTTTTTGTATACAAGAAGCTTAACTTGTCTTTATAATCTCACTTGTCAGTAAAAAAAGCTGTGATATGAAATACGAAAGCCCATCTCACCTGGTAAAGAAAAATACTCTTTTACCCTATTATGCATGAGATAACCAGACAATATAGAAGTGCAACCTGCCTGCCTAACAAAAATGAGTAGGTCAACTCTGAAATAGTTGTCGTTTACTGACCCTTAATGGTTTTTCTCATCTCCTGAGCATGTCCCCTGGACAGTTTGGGAGCTGCCCGATGCATTAAAGGACAGCATCAGACCTGAGATGCTGTGTGGTCCCAGGCAGTGCAGCCGTTCTTGTGAATGTGGTGGGGACTGCACTCCAGTTTTAGGACTCCTTTTACCCACACCGCAGCAGTAACAGCAGCTTCTGGTGCTGGATCCTGAGCAGGTACAGCTATGAGTTACTTCCAGCCTTGCCTCTTCCCTCCTGTTTGGAAGTGGTGGTACCATCTTCTCTGTGGGAGAGACGGTGGGTTGGGAGGATTCCTTATGGAGGTTGGATCTGCTCTGTAACTCCTTCTCTACCCAGAGCGGCACAACTTTTTGTGACTGCTGTGCTCCGCTTTTATCACAGCAGTCCTTGCTGTGCCAGAAAATACCCAAATGAGACCTTCCACTCTTTTCTGGCTTCTGCAAGATAGGCAAATTGCACCCTTGAGAGTAGTAATAAATACGAGTTTGAAATGCTGGCTTTATATTGCTTTTGAACTTTTATATTCTTTCCTCAGTGTTTCAATTAAGGCAAATTAAAAATTAATCGCATAACAGGGTATATGGGAAGGTCATGCAAGTTGGCAATATAAATTCATTGTGTATGATGGGAGCATAAAAACAAAATGAGAGGTTTCAGGGGGTCTTACAATACCAGTGGTGAGAAAAATAACAGGCTGAGATTTGCTAGGTTTAGTGGGATCCCGGGATGATCAAACCGTTCACAGGTCTGGATGTTTAACTGGGATCCCAGATAAACATTCAGACCTGCAGACGGTTAGATCATCCATGTTACACCGCCGTTTCTTTGCCAGTACAAAAAAACCTCCACCCAAATGGGGACAAAATGTTGTGTACACTTCCACCTGTATGACCATATCTGCAATAAGTTTCATGTGCTTGTTTTAATCCAGGTGGCTGGTTTGCTGGCTGGAGATTTGCGGCTGGTTTGAACCTCTGGAGGCTGAGATATTGGCACCACTGAATATCTCTTTGAACAGATAAACTAAATGTTATATTTTTTTTTTTAAATTTGAGGTAGTCATCTTCTTAATAATAATGATAATGTATTTTTGTAAAGTATCTTATGTAATTTTCTAAAATCAAAGCACTGAGGCCTAAATAGCTGAGCTTCATTAAGGAAATGAAGTGAACGAAGAGACGCATCTGGCAGAAGAACGGAGGACAGTCTAAAAATAGAGGCGTATGTTAGTATGAGTAGCATTAGTCATTTCTGATATTACGTTGCCTACAAAACTCTGCTCCATTCAAAGCAGAAAACTGAGCCAACAAAGCGAATTTTCGGGATATTCACACAGTGTTCCTTTCTTCCTGAAAATAAGCAGCTGAAGCTTGGGGAAATTGGAGGTGCCTTTTGGCCAGCAGGACAATTTGATAATGTATCCTAAATAAATCTTCAAAAAGAAAATCGGCAATTTTTGTACTACCCTTAATTTATGTAATTATTTTTTCAATATGCTGTTTTCCTAGAACATGTGTCCTGAATCATTGTGATTGGTCAATACAAGGATCCTAGAGAATATAACTTAAATAAACACACCCCTTATTTTTATGTAATTATTTGTATAGCCTGTGAGAAGAGGGTAGCTTGCTTTGTGCTGGGTTTCAGAGTTTTTGCCCTAGGCTGTACATGGCTTGTACCAAGTAGAAAACTCTATTTCAGAAACATTAATGATTTTTCACACTTTTAATCTTGAGTTAAAGGGTTAATTTCAAACTTCTGTCTTTAACTCCTTGTTTCCGTGTTTTCTTGTGTTCCTTTTTGTTTTGTCCTTTTCCTCCCTTGCACTTATTTTCTCTTACTCTCTATTTTCATCTTTTATGTTGCTTCTAAGAACCATAGCTTGATGCAAACAGTAGTGCATTTTCAAAGTACCACTGTATGTCACGGTAAATCTGGAATCAACAGCTTTATAGCTTGCAAACCAGAAGCACAGAAAAATTAAATGACACTGTCAGTAGCACAGAGGAAGCCGCTATCAAACCTGGGGCTGGAATATAGGTGTTCTGGTCACGTCACTGGACCCAGCTACCTCTGTGTCTAATCGCTGCTTTATGTGTCTGTCTGACCTTTTCAGCTTTTTGTTCTCATTGTTTTCCTAATTTGAGCTCTTCTCTTCTGATCTAGGTTGCTTCAGGCCTGGCCACTCTGGAACTGCTTTGGGATACATGTTCACTTGGCTCTCCATAATGCTTTCCATCATGGTAGTAACATAGGCAGAATACTGTTTCTGCCTGATAGCATAAATATGCTCAATAACAAAATGGTGGGATATGGACAAAATACTTATTAAGAAAGACTACAGAACATATATCTGTTGTTAACGATGGAGAATAGGGGCTTCAGAATTATTTCTGATTTACATATTTGTGTACACCATTGTATTTAGAGAATGAATGTTTCCTGAAGTAGAGAAAGCATTTTTAGCAGTTTGTTGAAAATTCCCTGATGTCACTGACTGTATTGTACAAATGATGTGGTGTAGTGAGCAGGGGGGTATGTTAAATGGGAAATACACATTTTGCTTTAATAGTCAAAGTGCAAGAGCAGTGCACTGTAATAAGGCATGGCAGTTGACAGTTTGCTAAAGGGAGTTTTTCATATTTTAAGATTTTAATAGTAATAAATAAAATAATCCTGTATGCTCAATGCTTCTAATTGTGAAATAAAAGGTGCACCAAAACAAGTTTTCTCCCGTAAAGATGGTCAAAATTTCTCTTTGAAATGAAGAAGCTGTTTAGGTCTGTAGAAAGTGGTGAGACCTGTGCCAGTTTGGAGTAGACACAGGAGAGGTTCAACACTTGCCTCAGACTGTTTTTCTTCATTCCATTTCCAATGAGCAGCTGCAAATGCTCAGCTTTTCATGCGCATTTTTAAAGTAATTTGATTAGAAAAAAGGGGATGATGTAGAAGTTACTTCTCTCAGAGAGGAAATTCACTGGTGGGGTTTACCATAATTTAATACTGTTTAGTGGTCACATGCAAAATGATTTAAATGAAAAACATACATATCAGTGTTCATACTTCACTTTGTCCTTTGTTGAGGTGGAGATATCTGGAGGAACATGAGTAACTTGGATAAGTAGCCTAAGATTTCTTTATCAAGCTATGTTAAATGAATTAAACATGGGTTACTTTACAACAGCATCATTTTATTTTTTGCATCCGTTTAATTAAGTTGGTTTTAAATCACAGTCACACTGGCATATCTTATTCACACAAATAAGAGTCTCTGCACTTTGCCTACTAAAATCCACAGTTCTCTAGCCACTACTAACATGTCCCAGTCTGAGAGGTATCTTTTATCCTTCAGCCTGATATTCTTTATTTGCATTTAGTTTTTGATTTGCTGTGTTGAACAGGTGGTTTCCTCCAGTACTGCTGCTTAGTCAGTTCGTTTCTATTTTTGCATTTGTAGAGTTGATTATTCCTATCTAAATGTGGAACTTCGCACTTTATTGATTGCATCCTCTTTATTCCAGACCATTTCTGCAATTTGAAATTACTTTGCAATGTGGATCCTGTCTCTCTCTGAAGGACTTGAAACTGTACCCATTCCAATGTCAGGTACAGATTTCACACGTGTTATCTCAATTCTCTTGGTCACAAATGGGACTACTGAACAAAACTGGACCCAGAATAGACACATATGGGACCCTGTTAGAAATGACTGGACAGTTAGATAAGGAAACGCTCATAACTACTGAGTTACTGATTTTCTAAACTACTTGTGCACCTATCTTGCACCCATAGGTTGTATTTCCTCAGTTCGTGTGTCAGTGTCAAAAGTTTTACTGAAGTCAAGATGCATATACTGCTTTTCTTTTTGCCTACTGGCAGATTACCTTGTCAAATGGGAATGTTAGATCAGACGCAATTTTTGATGACTTTTGCACTGTTATTGCCATTTCTGTATTCCCCTTGTGGCTGCTTAGCAACTTGTTTCTGGGTGGTAAAGGCAGGATGGCAGTTTGTAATTCTTTTACTTTTCCTTTTTTTGCTTTTTCAGTGACAATCTTAACCTTTCTTTATAGACTTTGTGTCTTCCCTCTTCTCAGTGAGTTCCTAAATGTGAGCCTAAACAGGTTTGAAGCCACTGGTTGAGTGTTTTAATTGAGATTATTTTCAAAAATGTCCTGACCTCACCCAAATTTTCTCATGTGTGCTTTCTTTGATACAACAAGACAAGGCAGGAAGGTGAGTGGCTGTACTGGCTCAGCTGGACCAAAAGCTTCTCTCCCACCTTGCCTCAGACAGTGGCCAGAACTGGGTGGCTAGGGAAGAGAAAGGGAAAGAAGAGAAACCAACATGTGTATTATTTCCTCCTAAGGCTCTCTATGATACTATCAGCTCTGGGACTTTCAGAGCCGAGTGTGGTTTTGAGTATTTGTTGTCCCTTGGTAGATTTCATTCCCTGTACTTGTCTATTCTCCCTTAACCCCATATGATCTTTCATCATCTACAGCATCCTTTGACAAGGAGTTGCAGAGGTCTCGCTCTCCTCTTACTTGTTCTTAAACTGGCTTCTCCCAGCTTCCACTGATGTTTTTCTTTTTCTTTTCTTTTTTTTTTTTGTTAGAAAGGGCAATGAACAGTTCATCCATGTGCCACCTACATTGTGCTGCCGCATGTCACCTCCTGCAAAGTTTCCTCTGTTCCTTTCTGAGGAGTTCTGGCTCATCTCGAGAATCTTTGATTGGGACCTGGTGTCTCCTTTTTGGGTGGGGAGGCCAGAACCTCATGCATGATTTGAGATACAGACTTTGGTTTATGGATCATGTGTTTATTCAATGGCATTTTGAGGACCTCTTGTATTTTTTTCCTGAGCAGTTTCTAATGCTTGGCCTAGTTAATTCCCAAGGCTTTGATCATGGCTCGTTATTGAGCCAATGTTTCACTGACCTTATTGTCACAATCCCAGGATCTCTGAATGTCAGTGATCAACCCACCATCATTTCATGTGCGATATCCAGCTTGCCAGTCCTGTAAGAGAAGGGTCCCTCCGTCGCTGCATCAGAAGAGTGTTCACATCCCACCTTGGCTTTGTGCCTGCTCAGTGAGTTGAACCAGCTCACCCATGGGGTCCAGCAAGAGGAGCATCGGGAGTAGATCGCCAAGCACACGGCAAAGAGCGTAAGAGCTCTCATTTCGGCAGGAGCGTGCTGTTGAGTCATCTTAGCCGTGTCAGTCCCTTGCACGCTTGGTATCCGCTTGTTGGGTTTGGCTTTTACTCCACTTCAGATTTCCTGAAAGCCTCACCAGCCTACCCTCCTCACCAGAACCAAATCTGAAAGGGTGACTTTTACCCACCCCTAGGCAGGGAGGGCCATTCCCAGCACACTGCCTCGGCCTGCTGCCTGCAGCCTGCCCTCGGTGCCTTTCGCACAGTTTGCTTGAGCTCTTTGGGATCTGGAGACCGAAAAAACCACACTTGGCAGTTGAAATTGATGGCCGGCTGGCTGAACATGTGTGCACATCAAGGACCACCACTGGCTGATGAGGCCATGAGGTGTTTCATCATTGGATATAACTCTGTCCTCCAGACAAAGCCTGGGGAGGGACACCCTCCTGCCCTCTCCGCACCTTCCTCCTTCCCCATTCGCAGCTCCTCTTTAGGCACAGCCTCGCATCACACCAGTCCTGCCGGGACACAGGACCTTCATACCTTGCTGCCACTCCTCCTAATTTATGCCTTTTTTTTTCTTTTCTTTTTTTACTCCTGAGACTGCACGGAAGAAGAAAATACCGTCCTTCAGTTTCTAAATCTCTCTCTGTATATTGACATCTCAATGTATTTATGTTTAAGACAGATACTTGTATAGACCAGTATCCCTCAAAAGAAGGAACAAGGAAAGAGGATCTCCAGCAGCAGATGTCTTGCAAACACGTCTCGTTGTGAGGACTTCAGTGTGTGTCTGCAAGTAGTGTTGGTGATGCTGGGTTTTGTCTGTGCAAGGTAACGTAGTGCTGCTGGTTTTCCTCTACCCAGCAGCTGCGGCTGCAGCACATGTATTCAGGGGTGTACAGTATTTTTTCCTTTTTTTTTTGCTTTGGGAGGAACCACTGAAAAATTGACGACTGACTATATTCACATAATCATTTTTTATGTCTTCAGTAGAACTTCCTTGTAATTTTTCCTGTTATTAGCCTACCACTGCTGTAGCTGCAGATAGTGTTTTTTTTATTACAAACTGTGGCATGGCTTTGGAAGGACTAGGGAGTTGAGGCAAATATTTATGTATTGTATGAGAATTGAATGACTGTAACGTTATTTTGGGGATATGAACATGACTGATAAAAGTTCTATCTAAAATGGTTAAGAAGCGTTGTTTATTTTAAATGAAAACAGTAGGCTGCTTTTAGGGAAGGGTGATGAAAGAAGGATGACAGATTCAGGTGGAACAGTGGAAGGAGAGAAATAGGAAGTGCGAGATACATGCTCAGGACAGCTGGGTGAACATACTGAAGTCACGGTGCTTTGAGCTGGGGAGAGAGCTGTAAATTTGTGTAGGTCTTAAAGATTAGCCCATGAGAAGTAAATGTCAGTGTTGCTTTTGTGTTTTTACAAACCAGGTGAAGCTGATGATTGGGAATGTTAGGCTCTGCGAAGTGCTCACCAGGTCTAAAAATCATGCCACTTTATTTGCTTATAGTTCATCTGTGAAGGAAGGAAGGAAGAAAGAAAATGATATATTTATTTATTTCAGTGATGCATGCAGTGAGCCTGTTTCTCCTGACTGCTTTGCTTTTCACCATAGCAGTGTTTCAAACACCAGAGTCTTCTCTGACAGTGTTGGAGGTCTCCATGGAGGACCAGTGTGGTTAGGATGGGAGTTTATCCAGCTCTAGGCTGTGAACTGGGATGATGCAGGAAATACTTTGCAATTGTACCGAAGTGATGTATCATTCTGAGCATTATCCAAAACCAAACAAAATAACAGGAAGGATTTTTCCTTTTCTTTGGCACTTTGCCATGATGCTTATTACTGTGACATGGCCTTTCCAGTCATTCATGAGACATCCCAAGAGAGTGCCAGAGGTAAGACCCGAATTTCTAATATAAGTAATAAACAAGAGCTTTCCCTCTCCTCACCTAAATATGTATTTTAATATTACAGACACACAGGGTAGGTTTTCTATGACAGGTCATTTTTAAGAGCCTTCCACACAATTTTTATGCCAAAACACTTCACTGACTGTTACAAAGATAATTAATAACACAGAGTGAAGTTCAAAAGCTCAGGCAAGAAAGGAATGACACATTTTCTCTTGGGGTTTGAAACGAGTTGGAAAGTAGATGAGGCAGGGAGGTGCACGAAGGCTCTTCCAGATGACGCTAGCAGCACAGAGGAGAGTTTTGCACTAGCAGTACAGATGTGATTTTGGATGGGCAAAGGAGAGGCCTGCGGCGCTTGAGCCAAGAGGCAGGAACATCCTCTAGGGAAGAGACGGAGGCAGGATGCCAGCATGAGGGATGCAAAGGCTGAGCTGCACCATGGAGCGAGGCAGGCTCGTGTTTTATGTGCCCCGTCTCCATCCTCTGTGGGTACCACTGGTCACACAGGAAGCAGTGCTGGAATGAAACATGGCCTCATCTGAGTTGCTTACAGATGAGGAACAAGTGCATTTTTGTTTATTCATGTTGTTTAGTTTCTTTAAATTTGTTAATGCATAATAATGTGAAAATTTAGCAAGAAATCCCATTTCTTCTTACTTCCCTTTGTGTTGAGGCTGTGGTCTATATATTTCCTTTGTTCTTTTCCCTCCTTCTCTTCTAATACTCACCAGATGTCTGGGATAATGGAGTTTTTCACTTCTACAGCAAGTGCAGCACCTGCCATAAGAAATCTCTCTTTCTCTCTTGAGTAAAAACTTTGACCAACACTTCTCCCAGACAGAGATTAAGGCTTTGGTATTGCTGTCTGGGCTGGACATTTAATTAGTACAGGGTCCCTTTATTGTCACCCTGCCTTTCTGCTCTTCCTCATTAGAAATCAGTGACTCTTCTTCAATTCATTCATGACACGGAGAAAAGAATGCCTAATGATACACATAGATAAAGAAAATATATAACATGCAATCAACTAGTAAAATGAGCTATTTTCCCACATGGAGAGGGGATTAAGCAGGGGTGCATTTGCCTCCTGCAGCTGTTAGTAGAAGCTTCTGACAGACGGCAGTGCAAGATACATGCACGCATGCATGTGTGTACACATACACGTAGAAGAACTGAGCACAGTTCCTGTTCATACGTAATTTTGTTTTGTGTTTACACTTCAGTGAAGTGATGTGGTGGCTTGGAAATGGTTCTGTTCTTGTGAGTCACCGAGTGTTTCTGTTAGCACTTGATGGCACAGTGTCAGCAGGGAGAATATTTACTTGCTGAGGTTTGTCCAGGGAGGAACTGCAAGGAGGGGTGTGTGGGTATGTTTTGGCCAGAGCGTGGTGCCCTGGGGACATAATCCTTCCCGTAATGAATTGCACAATTTACTGAGTTAGGTATAGGTATGTTGATAGTTTGCTGTAACCCTTTTAGCACTTATATCCAGGGTTTTCTCCACTTTTTAGTGATGTAGTCCTTCCAGATACAGACGGCATGAACATATGCAGCAGTTCACCTGGGGTTGGGATTCGACGAGTGCAGTTCTGGTGTCCTTTCCCTGCTGCCTCCCAGCTGAGCTGCCGGTGGCTGTGCTGGGGCTGGCATCTGGGGCTTGCCGCAGTTCCCTTCAGCCTGGGTGGGAGCACAAGCCCGAGAGGTGCGGTGCAAAGCCCAAGCCCACAAGCTCTCTTGGACACCTGCTGATCCTGTGGCGGGGCAGCGTGGATGGACTGCTGATGCAAAGAGAGGTCGGAGTAGCTCAGAGGAGAGACATCTCAAGTCCAGCTGTTACTGAAGGGGATTTGATGGGGAGCAGAAGCTTTCTTCTGCGATGGCAGGATGGTAAGATCAGCGTGGCCAGGGCTTGCCTTACCCCAGGCAGAGGGGGCAGAGCTGCTGGAGCCTGGGGCTGCAGGGTTTGGAGCTAGCTAGAGCCTGGCTATAGGGGTACGTGCCAAAGGTGCCAGGAGCCCGGTAAGCAGGTCCAGCGTGGTGGGTGGTGTTACAGAACAGAAGAAGGGAAAGCTCACCTTGGATGTTGATAAACCATTATGTAGAGTGTAAAAAGGGATGTGAATAAAACCATATATATAAAAAAATAGGTATGTGCTTCTTTCTGAGTAAATTAAACTTGAGGAAAGATTTGAATGTTACACTGAGGTGGCAGTGAATTGGGAAAAACTTCCTAGCTCTAGGCAGCACAGGAGGCAGCGTTCGGAAGGAGGGAACTGTCAGCAAAGCAGTAAGGCTGGCAGGAAAGGGACACTCCTTCTGTAGGTACTTGCTCCTGCTGTAAGTACTAGATAAACTCAAATGTCCATGGGTCAGAAGAGAAACTGGTTGAGAGGAAGCATGTGTATTTGAAAGAAAGTAGCTCAAGTTTGGGTCGTAGTAATCTTGTGCCAACTAGGGGAGCCTGTCTTGGTGTTCTATGGGGAAAATAAGCCCTGACTTCATGTAGCGCTGAGTGATGATGTGAAGGGACTTTGTGACTGTGTAGCTGCACTGTGGAAATACACAAGTTCTTCTCCTTTGAGTCTGTTCCTGAGAAATGTAAACCAAAGTATTCTTAAGAAACGTACAGAAATATTTTAGGCTTACATGTACCTTATGCATCTGTATAGATGTCAGGGACTTAACTGTTGAGAGTCCTGTGTAATGTGGTTGGGAGACCGCTGCTATTTAATGTCTGTTCTGAGTGTAAGCAAAGCACTCTGCGCACTGCCGTTCTGCATTTCCCTTGTGCTCAACATTGATGGTCTTGTGCTTTTCTGAATCAAGTATCTGACAGAAGTAAGGATCAAAAAAAACCCCACCCTGGTTCAAGATCAGTTCAGGTGAAATGAAGGACTTGGATGGGGGCAAATGTACTTGAAGAATAGGTGCTATGTGAGTGCTTTCTCAATGAAAGGTGCTTGTCTGTCCACTGCCTTGGCAGTGTACCGCCTCCAAAATGTACTGGGTTCACCCCAAATCATAAGGTGGCAGTGGCCATAAGTGCCTTCCTTTATCTTTCAGTTAGATTTACCTCTGGTTTTAACGTTTTAGCATAGTAAAGCTTTTATCATCCCAGCACCTCCCTGAGAAACTTACTCTACTGCTGTACGAACTGCCCTGGTTAATAACTCCATATCAATATTAATTTTTTTTTGATGCATTAAGTTCTGTGGGTACCTGAAACTGGCAGCTTTCTTTGGCAGTGGTGCTACGGATCAAGAAACCAAAAGTCAGACCTCATAAAGAGGGTATTTCCGCAAGGACCTGTTCAGTTTGTTTATGGAGGTACGCCTCCAGCACAGGATGAACTTCATTCTTGCAGCTCTGGCAAATGAGCTGTGACATGCTCTTGCTGGTGATGCTGCTGCAAGTAATCAGCTAGAGGTTACTTTCCTGCATGAGATACATTTAAACGGCAGTGAAGGAGAGGACCGTGATGTATTTTGATTGTTTTTCCCTGTCATATTTGCATACTGCAGTATGTAATATGAGCAGCTATATATAATGATTTTTTTTCTCCATATGACACTATAAATCAAGAGAGAGACAAAAAAAAAAAAAAAATTATTGATATTGCCTTTTCCTTTGAAGAACCCAGGAGGAGCTTAGATCCGGACGCTTCATATGAACACAGTTATATCCGTGTTGAATATAACAGTACATTTTTGTGTTGGGTAAGGTATCTGTGAGGCAAGTATCATCACCTGAACATAATAAACATTTAGAATCAGCCTTCTTTGTTTTTGTTCTCATTCCCAGCTCAGTGTTAAAGAAATAGTTATAAAACTATCCATCAGAGGTTTTGATAAACATTTTTCTATAGTTGTGAGAGTGATTAAGATGTAATAATGTGCTGGTTTTGGCTGGGATGGAGTTAATTTTCTTCACAGTGGCTAGTATGGGGCTATGTTTTGGATTTGTGCTGGAAACAGTGTTGATAACACAGGGATGTTTTCATTGCTGCTGAGCAGTGCTTACACAGAGTCAAGGCCTTTTCTGCTCCTCACACCGCCCCACCTGCGAGTGGGCTGGGGGGGCACAAGAAGCTGGGAGGAGACACAGCTGGGACAGCTGACCCCAACTGACCAAAGGGATATTCCATACCATATGGTGTCATACTCAGCATATAGAGCTGGGGGAAAAAGAAGGAGGGGGGGACGTTCGGAGTGATGGCGTTTGCCTTCCCAAGTCACCATTACACATGATGGAGCCCTGCTTCCCTGGAGATGGCTGAACACCTGCCTGCCGATGGGAAGTCGTGAATGAATTCCTTGGTTTGCTTTGCTTGTGTGTGCGGCTTTTGCTTTACCTATTAAACTGTTTTTATCTCAACCCATGAGTTTTCTCACTTTTAGTCTTCTGATTCTCTCCCCCATCCCACCGGTGGGGAGCAAGCGAGCGGCTGTATGGGGCTTAGTTGCTGGTTTGAGATAGACTTGAGAAAAAAGCACCAAATAACATAGTGCTATGCTAACTATTACAGAACAGCTTTTTTTTTTTCTCCTTACCAAAGAGGTTATAAATTAGGGTGTTCTACTGTGCACACTCAGTCCTTTTTCTTACCTTCAGCTTCATTTAAATTGACAAGAACATCAAAAGAAATCTGACAAAAACAGGTATAATCACTCAAAAGTCTGCATTAAGAGTGCATGAGTATGAACTGGAGAAACGGAACATAAACTTAGTCTGTAATCTGTGTGTAACAGGCTTGGATGATACCAGTTTAAAAAGCATGGGAGCCTTGGAAGGAATTTAAGCAGCGATTGAAGAACTTGACGCTCACTTGCTAGCTTGTGCACGCATGCGTGCACATCTGCTTGTTTTTCAGACGATTGTGCCAGTGCGATAACAGTTCTTGTTTGGCATGACAGCACTTCAGTGTGCTGAGACTGTGATGCCTGTTTCATCCCAGCATCTGGTGAGATTAAGTATTAGTGCTGCTGCTTAATGAACAGTTTGTGGATGTGAATGAGTATTTGGGGTTGTTTTTGTTTCCTCTGGTTTGTAGCCAACAAAGCTGTCGGGGATGAACAAAGCCTTCCGGGCTGCCTACTATATAGATTAATTTACGGCTGCCAGTTTATATTAGTTGTTCTATTTATTCTGCTTGGGTGCTTTTTTGAGGAAAGGAGTATTTCTTAGTCAATTGTCTTGCAAAGAGAAAGGAATTCAAGAAATGTGAAGCAAACAAATTCCCACTAATTAGTCAAGCTTTTGGCAGCTAAGTTGTTTGCTCCCTTTTCTTGTGATTTTATGTTACACAAAAGGACTGAAGTTCGAAAACAGAATTTAAGTTGGGGTCTGAACTTTGTCTTTACCCTCCTGCACTCTGCGTTGGCGGTACTGGGGCTCAGTGAACAGCAGCTATAACCAAATATCTTGTCTGCCTTCTTAAAAGCCTGGCCCTACTGAAGGTTTTGACAAGCGGAGCAGCATACGTCTCTTGCCTTTGCAGCTCCTAAGAGGAGGTTTATCAGGAACCTGTAATGCTCCTTATTTTTGTGATGTTTCCCTATAATTCTCCTTCTCTCTGTTGCTGTTTGCGCCAAGTCCTGGCTCTGTGTGCTGACTGCCTGACGCAGCCAGGGACTGCTGGGTCTTTCTGGCTGCTGGGGTTGTCCAAGCCCGCGCGCAACCCCGCACCCCCTGAGAGGTGACTCTGTGCATCAGGTGGTTATCAGTGATGGTGAAAGAAATATCTGAGAGTTTATCCAAGAGCCTTATGGATGTGTCTGGATATGGGTAATACAGACTGGCTGATGTCTTTGCCCGACTTCTAAAATAATTGCTTTGGAGAACTCAAGTGGTTCAGAAGGGGATTAGTTGGTTTACTTACAGCAGGATCAGGCACACCGGGAGATGCACCCTTCTTCCCCACCCCCAGCGGAGCCGGAGCTCTTTGTCGCCCAAATTACTGAGAATGGGATCAAACTGGGCTAAATATAATCTTCTACAATCCTGCACAGAGGGTTCCTTCTCCCCTTCCCCTCTCGTGGGTGGCAGGGCGGGGAATAATGCATCGCGGGCCTGTTTGGAAACCAGGTGGAAGGTAATAAGACATGAAACATCCCAGATGTTAAGAAGAGACCTTGCAGGGACAGGAGCGACTGCTCTCAGGACCCTGTGGGGGAGCCCACTCTCTGCCGAGACATCCCCAATGAACTGTCAGCTCTGAGACAATGCAAGAAAGTAAAGTCTCTTTGGCTTTTGGAAATTATTTCCCCCCTGCTCATTGTAATGAATGGTCCCTTCTGTAATTCGCTTGCAAACCTTGGCAGCTAGCAATTACAGTATCTCGTGTATTTTGATGCAAGTGTCTAATGAGAGATATACCATGCATAGATAGAGACATAGGCATATATATACACACATCTATTTCCTTTTTCCTTTTTTTTCTGGTGAGGAGGTGGGTTTGCTCCATAGTAGGTGGTTAGTAGAGAGCATGATACCTGTCCTGTGATCTCTGCTTTCTTCTGTCGTGGTTGGACTTTGGTTTTAGAGCTTGCAGGTGTCTAATTGTGGCAGTGGTGCAGGTGTTTGCTATGCAATGTGCAGCTTCATTTGAGAAATACTTTCTGCTCCTGTTTTGGTCTTTATTCTTTTGAAGGTCTTTTAATTGATTTGGAAATATCCATTTAATGAATGTTGTTCTTTTAACTATTTCATATCAGATGTCAGAAGATTGTGTGCTCCATTTAATAAGAATTTTATTTGTTGAGTGTGTCGAAAGTTACTTGATATATACCAAGTGAAAGGTTTCAAAACCTTACTAGCTAGTCTTGTGTTTCTAAGATCGTGTGGCAAAATGGAGCTGGTACTGGGTTTCTTGAAGGTATACAGTGGGGTACTTACAGTTAAAAACAAAAAAACAACCTTTCCAACCACACCAAAACCCAAAACGAATAGTCAGTGAACTATCAAAAAGAAAAAAGCTGCATGTCTTTTTTTCTTTTTCTTTTTCTTTTTTCCACCAATTTTTAAGGTGGTCTTGAAATAATGAATAAAACTGTTTAAAAACACAGTTTTTTGTCATTGTGATTGAAATGTCATTTCCCTCTAAAAGAAGCTCTGCACAATATTGAGAGGTAGTAATCATATTGTATCAAAAATATACCCAACAATTCACTGTTCTCTAATACTTTTCTTTATACTGAGTAGACATTTATGAAAATACAGTATCATCTTGGTTAAAAAACAGAAATGTCAAATTTTACTATAAAGTTTATATTTTGTTGCAAATTGTTGTGCCTTTATCATCACCAGAGTTGCTGAGCTTTCACCTTTCTTAAATCACATATAAAATTAGTTCTTTAAATTAAATCAGTGCCTCCCAGTGCCTAACTTCTATGCTAGTTGAGTCTGCTGCTCAAAAAAAAATCTAAGGAATCCTCTTTTTGGATGTAAAAGCCCAGGGTTGGTTTGGGTTGTCTTCAGAAGGTGTAAAGCTGAGCAAAATGTAGTTTTTTCTGTTGCAGTTGTGGGAGGTTTTATTCCTGGGGCTAACTGCCAAAACGTCAATCCAACCATGTGGCCAGTCAGTTGGCTGGTAGTGATTAGATGTTCAGAATGATTTGCTCTGTGGTTGGGGTGGGTTTACAAGTGTGTTGCTTTGCCTTGGTCACATCCAGTTCCTCTGCCATGGACTGGAGCTGTAGACAGCCTGGGTACCCGAGGTCCTGCTGGCTGCTGCACCTCTTCCCTCTTATTGAGATGGTAGGGCAGATAGGGGATAATCTTGTATAATACTTCAAGGCAATATTTTCCTTCTTGTTTTTAGTACAAACAAGATGACCAATCAAATGGTTTTTGCCTTAATTTGTGAAAAATAGATGGACATTTAAATCCTCTTAGTATCCTTTTTGCCTGTTATTAAATCACTGGTTTTGGTTTATGGAGTCACTTTCAGAAATTCCCTACGGTTATCTTTTGTCAAGGAAATTTTAGTTATTGTTTGATACCTTATGCATTGTTTTATGTTACAGCTGAATAAAGAATCAAATTTCTTCATTAACTACTTCATGCCCATGCAGCACTCAAGAAATCTTAGGACTTGAGCAGATAGGAGCGAACTAGAGTACTTCTCAGTACCTGGCTTCTTTATTCCGTAGTTTTTTTCTGTGCTCTATTTTTATGTGCATCTAAAATCATGGCGCTTATTTTGATTGTTCTCAGTAAATTGAAAAGTCTTAAAAAGAACTGCAGAGCTACTTGATTTCCTTCTTTCTCTTTCATTCTGCAAAAACATATACCTATTACTATCTATTATACCATCTAAGTCAATAGAGGCTTGACCCTTGTCAGCATGCAAAAGGGAAATTGCCCTGCCGTGCAGATGAAGAGAGTACAGGAATCAGTCAATATCTCCACTAAGCTTGCTTAAACATTTTTTAAGAGTAAAAACTTCAACAAATTTCGTGGTTGAAGACCTTCATGTCAAATAGTGGTATGGGTTTCCTGATTTTCTTTCATGTGCATGAATGACTTAAAAAAAAATATGAATGTTGACTATATTATAGAAATATATGTTCAAAGCATACATAATTAATATGACCCTGTAAAGTAATCGGTGTGTATAAAAACCCACAAAGGACTTGAAATTACATATTTTTTTTCTTTTAAATGTTTTCTTTTCAACTCCTTTTTTTTTCCCTTCTTCTGGTGTTTTTATTGGAGCTGATGACAATATTGATTTAAAGAGCAAACCTTTTTACTCACTATTTTCATCATCACATGTATTCTTTTTAGCAAGATCTGATGATCTAACCTCAAAATAGTGTGCTTATTGATTACTCTCAAGAGAACAAATAAAGCTGAAAATCTTTGGGATGTTTTTGGTTTTGTTGTGCAAATATCCCAGTTGTAGCTATCCAATTGTGTTACCCGATTTTGAACCCTTTTCCCTTTTTATTCCTGCCACGGATGGGAAGCAGGCAGTGCACTGAGCAGGTGCACACTTGCAAGCACAGCAAGTGTACTTTCAGACAGACCTGCCTGTCCAGGTGGATCTGTGCATCCTCTCTGAGCTGGATGTCTTATGGGAAGACTGGAAATGAATCAGTAGTGACAGTACAGTGGGAACCACCACTGAATCCTGTATTTGGGTCTCAATATCCAAAACAGAAATGGGACTGATCTAGTGCCTTCACATACATATATGAAAAGTATGCATTTTAGTTTATATTAGGCAAGGAAAAATAGTTCCTGTATTTGCTAATATATTTTAAACATGATGATTTGGAATGAATGTGAGAAAGATAAGCAGGTCATTTTGTGAAGTCTTTCGGGTGTTACTGAAATATCAGGCTATTCAAATTCAGACACTTGACTCTTAAGCCAACCTGCCTCCCTTGGACTCTCTTCTGGTGAATGGAGAGAGAATGGTATTTCCTCCAGAGGGATGTTCAAAATCTCCAAATTAAGTGCCTAGTCTGGATTGCCTTCTGTCTCTGTCTCCATAAGTGTGCTCTGCAGTCAGCGAAGAGGATTGGACTGGGATACCTGTGGATATGCTTCCCCTGTCCCTTGTCTGTCCCGCGGGGTGGTGGTTTGGGTTCCAGTATGGTGGTGAGGGAGAGAGGTGGGGCAGTGTGGGCATCAGATTGTTCAGTTGCGGGACGTAGTTTAGGGGAGAAATTTGACAACTTGTTCATTTGTTTGAATTAATCCCTATACATGGTGCTCCTAAAACTCCTCATATTTTAGAGAAAGCTGAATAAGTGACATTTCATAGGCTAGCCATTCTGTTGTTATCTGAAGAGCTCTTCTGTTTTCATGTGGAGGGCACCTCATTCCCACGGTCATACTGCCCTACAGCCCTTTGTTCATCTTTGCCTCGCTTTTTGCCCCTTTTGGATGGAAGGGCATAAATCTCTTTGAAACGTCTAGCTAAAATGTCAGGGTACTAATTAAAGAGTGACACAGCTAGTTACATTTGTCATGAAGAATTTAAACAGAGAAGAATAAACTAAGACAGCATGTTCATAAATACAAAGGTATGTTTTCCTGCAAGAACCGTAACAGTTCTCTGGTGTCTGTGCATTGTAGACCGTTACAGTATCTGGTTTTAATGTGTGTGCCTTACAGTGACTGTGCAGTTAGCTGAATTAACGTTCCTTTGGCAGCCATAACTTTGAATTGACTAACTTTTATGTGCTTAAACTTCCACTCTTATATTTCTCTCTTTTCTCGTTTGATTTCCTTCTGAAAAGCAGTAAAGAAACTAGTAAAAGAGAGGGAAGGAAGACATGATGGAGAAATGCCATAATTCAGTTGAACACATATTTGAATTGAGAAAAAACGTTCTTTTTAAAATTCACATTTTGGAGTTGTATCGCAGGCTGGCAATCCTGTTGTCTTCAAAGAATATGCGTGGACCCCGTCAAAGTTAACAGCAAATTCCCTGTGACTTAATAGGGTCAAGAATCATACTTATTTTCTTCTTAAGGTTTTGCCTGTGTAAGATTAGATATACTCAAAGTGGCACAAGGAATGCCTTTGCTGCTTAAAGATGCTAAATGACGGATAAATGAAGAGTGGTTAAAAGGTGCTGGGAATCCCACAGCCCGCAGATGGGAGCTCAGGGCTATAATTATAGTTCAGAAGACAGTCTACAAACAATTTCTAGCTCTTTCTGTAAGAAGAT
Organism: Pelecanoides urinatrix; assembly: GCA_013400755.1. Lineage (NCBI taxonomy): Eukaryota > Metazoa > Chordata > Aves > Procellariiformes > Procellariidae > Pelecanoides > Pelecanoides urinatrix. Next base: position 144,070 of record VZTQ01003507.1, on the reverse strand, counting down.
AGAAGCCTTGACATAGCAAAGTACTTTCTTTAATGGGTGGCCAATTCGTCATTATGTAGAGGGTTCATACCATCCAAGTAGAGGTATGTGAAATTAGAGGTAAGCCCCCTTTGTGGTCAGAGGAAGGGGCCAGAAGGAACCTGGGACACTCATCCTGTGACTGCATTACAGCTGTTTCTCTTTCTCCATTGACTGTAGAAGGAAATTAAACTAGTGTAAACCAAATCTTTTATAAGGTTTAAGTTAGGCGAGGTGTATCCATTATGGTGACTACTGCAAGGCTTTGAGAGGGACATGTATGCCCAATCACTAACCTCCGGTTAAGTGAACGAATTTGAGGGAATAACTAATGTATTGCCTGTAAATAGTGTAAAATAGGAATATAATGAGTGGGAGGAACAGTGAACTGCAAAGAATTGGCTGAAGTCTCCAGGCTTGTGTCTTTTCCCTTCCCCCCTGCTCCTGGGTGGATCAATAGAAAGGGAGAGCAGTTGTGTAATGGCTTTTTTGCCCATCACTGTGTGATGTTAGTTTGACACATGCAATTTACTTGGAAAAGCTTAAGTAGCCTTAATAACAGAAAGTCTCGGCAGAGCTGACACTAATGGTCTCCCCCGTTGTCAGTCTCAACAAAGAGATTAAGAACTGAATGAACAGAGAGACCGAATTACCATCTCCCCCCTCTGGGTATTGCTGCATAAAAACAGGTATGAGCCATGACAGTGGGTCTTTGGGCAGACTCGAATGAGAGGGGATTTCCCCTGTGCTCTCAGCTTAGCACCATTACTGAGGGCTGCTGCAATGTCACCCAGTCCAGCTTTTTTATACAAATAATCAAGTCCAGTCATCTTGAAAGAAATTCAGTATATTGTGCCCTGATAATGCATATTATTGAATGCTCTTCAGACACTAACCATCCGATATGCTGTATTAAACCTAGCCCAGCTAGGTCTACTATTTTTTCTACCCAATTTTGCACAGGCAAATCATCTTTTCTTGGCCAAAACTCTCAGTGAGGTGTAAGAGCGCAGCTCTGCAGCGTGTGCACCCGGAGACGGACGTGTCCCCAGTGCGTTGGGTAGAACTTGCAAAAATGTCTCAAAGAAAATAGAGCATCTAATTCTGTTTTCATCCAGAGCTTGGAGAGACTTAGTTAATAATATAAGCACTGTCTATGAATGGCTAAACGCTTCCCTTTCTGAGTGCTATTCCTTGAATATATTGTAAACTACAGAGCCAGCTCTCTTTTGCCTCCCTTCTATACGACAGGTTTGTACAATCAGTCCAACATTCAGTTATTGCCGCTGCATGTGCTACGTGTTTTCTGTCTGGTGTTTTTGTGGCCACTGTGTGGAAGGCTTTAATTGCAACTCACTTCTCAGTAAGATTATTTGGCCTTTTTTGAGGAGTGTTGCTCATTTTCTGTTTCTATAACATGGCAGACCAAAAATTTCTGACCATTAGCGAGTAGAACAACTGTGTTTCAAGAGGGGTTTACGTGGGCTTTACCAACATGGGATTTGATCTGTGATGATGATTGTTTGTGAAAAGTAGACCCTCCACCTTATTCAGTCTCAGTACTGAGGAAAAGCAGATCACCCTTCTATGAACAGCTGATTTTCAAAGATACTGTTGTGTTGACAAATCAGTTGTTAAACATAAACCAAACGTGTGTCCCCTGGATTTAGAAGATTAAGAACAAAATAAGAGTTATGGCATCAGTATCAACGTTGTCTAGCCTTATCAGTCTTTGCTTTATAACTCATTGTATTTTCCAATATCACTTACAATACTTTGCCAAGTGCACCAGGTGGATTGTGGAGCTCAACATATTTATATTTCAAAGGTAGTGAAACAGATGCTTTGCATTTTATTAACTGAATGTAAGTATATGAACTTATTTACTTGATGGTTCTATAGAGGAACAATCCTGTTCTTATACAGTGAAAAAACTAATATTTATGCTGCTAAAATGTATTTGAGATGCATAACAAGTAATGGTTTTGGCTAAAAATGGATTTGTACAGCTTAGTTCGTATGTTTTTCTATGTGCATAAAGCGTACAAATGAACTCTGTGTACATTGGACGCATGTGATGTTTAATCTCAAGTGAAATGTTTGACACTTGTAGCAGCAGTTCAAAGATGAGGATAACTTTATTAGTGTTGTAGAGTCACACTTACTTAAATTCAAATTCTTGTCTTACTGTGGTAAATTAAAGTTTTTGTTGATGTCCAGTGATTAGAATTTACTCCCTTATATATTACAGTTACAGTGTTGTTTTTTAATTGATTAGTGCATGCATCAAACGTGGGGGAAAAAAAAGAAAAAGGCTTTATTAAACTTCTTTAAAGAAGACTTGCATGACTGATACAAAAGACAGGAGGATGTAAACCTTCTTTTCCCTCCTAAAGAAAATTAGAACTACCTCCTCCTAAAAGGATTGCCATGGATTTTTCAAATTTGAGAAATTCATTCAAAATTTTCAAAATTCATTTCAAATTTGAGGGATTCATTCACTACTTCCCATCGGCAGGCAGGTGTTCAGCCATCTCCAGGGAAGCAGGGCTCCATCATGTGTAATGGTGACTTGGGAAGACAAACGCCATCACTCCAAATGTCCTGCCTTTCTTCCTCTTTCCCCAGCTCTATATACTGAACATGACATCATATGGTATGGAATACCCCATTGGTCAGTTGGGTCAGCTGTCCTGACTATGTTCCCTCCCAGCTTCTTGTCCACCTGGCAGAGCATGGGAAGCTGAACAGTCCATGACTATATAAACACTACTTAGCAACAACTAAAACATCAGTGTGTTATCAACATTATTCTCATGCTAAACCCAAAACACAGCCCTATACCAACTACTAGGAAGAAACTTAACTCTACCCCAGCTGAAACCAGGACACCCCTCCACTTGCCCTGCTGATCATGTACCATCTCAATCATTTCACTGCTTTTTCATCTCTTCTTTTAGTATCCACCCCCACCTCTTGTTCCTCTGGTTGTGCTAGCAACATAAGCTCATTTGAATCTTTTCCAGCTTGAAAAAAAGGCCAGGCCATCACCAGTTAGATTTGCAACTCTCTTCTCCCTCTCATTTCTCAACATGCTGTCAGTAGCTGTTGGTGTAGTGCCTCTCTCATGCACCCGTGCCTTTTCCAGTCCAGCTTTGCACATTTCATTCTGGGCATCTTTACTGACCTCTTCCTCATCAAAGTTTACAACGTGCACTGCCTCCTCAGCCTCTCTTGAGCTGTCAAGTGTCTGCAGTCGTCGATGTTGTTCTTGAAATCCTGCCCATGCTTTTGTTCTCTGATCGTGTCCTCTTCAGGTTCTTCTGTCACCTCAGCAATTTGCTTGGAGGATCCAGCTTTCTGGTAATTGTTCTCTGTGGTTGTGCCCTTGGTCATTTGTCTTTGTTTTCTGAGTCTTGTGGATGAGATTACTTTGAGACAAACATCAGCTCAACTTCTGCCTCTATGCTGAAGACTTCTCTTTGTTGCTGTGCACGCCACTTATCTTCTGTATGGACCAGTGTCCTGGTTTCAGCTGGGATAAAGTTAATTGTCTTTCTAGTAGCTGGTGTAGTGCTGTGTTTTGGATTTAGGATGAGAATAATGTTGATAACATACTGATGTTTTCATTACTGCTGAGCAGTGCTTACACAGAGTCAAGGCCTTTCCTGCTTCTCACACCACCCCACAGCGAGTGGGCTGGGGGTGCACAAGAAGTTAGGAGGGGACACAGCTGGGACAGCTGACCCCAACTGACCAAAGGGATATTCCATACCATATGATGTCATGCTCAGTATATAAACTAGGGGAAAAGCTGGCCGGAGGTCCACTGCACGAGAACTAGCTGGGCATTGGTCAGTGGGTGGTGAGCAATTGCACTTGTTTTTGTATATTCTTTTATCATTATTACTTTCTCATATTTCATATNGGTTCTATAGAGGAACAATCCTGTTCTTATACAGTGAAAAAACTAATATTTATGCTGCTAAAATGTATTTGAGATGCATAACAAGTAATGGTTTTGGCTAAAAATGGATTTGTACAGCTTAGTTCGTATGTTTTTCTATGTGCATAAAGCGTACAAATGAACTCTGTGTACATTGGACGCATGTGATGTTTAATCTCAAGTGAAATGTTTGACACTTGTAGCAGCAGTTCAAAGATGAGGATAACTTTATTAGTGTTGTAGAGTCACGCTTACTTAAATTCAAATTCTTGTCTTACTGTGGTAAATTAAAGTTTTTGTTGATGTCCAGTGATTAGAATTTACTCCCTTATATATTACAGTTACAGTGTTGTTTTTTAATTGATTAGTGCATGCATCAAACGTGGGGGAAAAAAAAGAAAAAGGCTTTATTAAACTTCTTTAAAGAAGACTTGCATGACTGATACAAAAGACAGGAGGATGTAAACCTTCTTTTCCCTCCTAAAGAAAATTAGAACTACCTCCTCCTAAAAGGATTGCCATGGATTTTTCAAATTTGAGAAATACCTGTTTTTCTTGAATCATGTGCACTAAGCAAATCTGACAGTTTGTAACAGATGTAGTAATTTATTATAAATATTTACTTAAGTATGGCCTGGCTTGTTTTCAGAAAGCAAATGCAATGATCATGAGACTGAAACAATTTTATGTTACATACATGCCACTGTATCTTTTGTCTTCTGTGGCTGACTATTGCCTTGTCTAACTTTCCAAGGAAGAAAAAGTAATGTAAATATTAGCAGAACTTTGATGAAGCAGAAAAGCGATTTGGTCACTCTATAAGGAGGAATTTTTTCTTTCTTTCCAAGGAAAGAACATGGTAGAGTTGCTAGATATTTTTCTCTGACCTAAATTTATTCTATTCAGTTTTAATATCTGGAAATTTCTCGGTAATCAGTGATTTAAAAACTTTTCTGATATATCTCTTATTAATTCTTAGCGATAGTCTAGTCTTTAAAGCAGTGAACATGGGAAAAATGGGAAGCGTCAGAACAGTACATCTAATAGGGCAGTCTGCCAAATGATTCCTGCATCTTTTAGCTCTCATTATGTTGGATAAATCTTTATCGAGTGAAGCGTTCAGGTTTCCCAGATGGCCTTAGCAGGGCGGGGACTTAAAAGCTGAAATTTCTTAACAACTTGTGAGCAAGGCTGTGTGCACATCAAAACAACATCATTTATACAATTGACACTTTGGGGGTACGTTTGCTTCTTTATTGCATACTAAGCGTCATTCCAACATTCATTTAAGGATATTTAAGGGTATGTATTTTCTTCTGATGTATCTTCTGTCTCATTGTTGCAATAATATGAGAATCTGCTCTGCCATCTTTGTGAGGTGCTCCTGGGCTGGCTTTGTGCTAATGCAGAGCTCAATGCCAGGCTGGTTTCCCGTGGTTCTGGTAGGCTGGTAGCCATGCAATCCCTTCAGCTTTACAGCAGTCCCTCTCTCAGCCCAGTGAGGTTTTTGCCAGCTTGGGCTTGTCCCTGGGGGGTTCTCTTTTTTGCCCTCCTGTTCTCCCTCTGTGTAGAAACTCAGCAATTACTTTGAAGAGAAGACTGGCAAAAGAAGTTTTTTCATTGCTTGTGCTCTCTTCTCCCTTCTTACAAGTGTTCCATTCTCCAGCAAAGGCCGAAGTTCTTCGCCTGCCTTCTTTTGCTAACCCCTTGTTGTGGTTTAACCCCAGCCGACAACTAAGCACCACACAGCCACTCACTCACTCCCCCCCGGTGGGATGGGGGAAGACTAAAAGTGAGAAAACTCGTGGGTTGAGATAAAGACAGTTTAATAGGTAAAGCAAAAGCTGCGCACGCAAGCAAAGCAAAACAAGGGATTCATTCACTACTTCCCATCGGCAGGCAGGTGTTCAGCCATCTCAAGGAAAGCAGGGCTCCATCATGTGTAATGGTGACTTGGGAAGACAAACGCATCACTCCAAATGTCCTGCCTTTCTTCCTCTTTCCCCAGCGCTATATACTGAACATGACATCATATGGTATGGAATACCCCATTGGTCAGTTGGGTCAGCTGTCCTGACTATGTTCCCTCCCAGCTTCTTGTGCACCTGGCAGAGCATGGGAAGCTGAAAAGTCCATGACTATATAAACACTACTTAGCAACAACTAAAACATCAGTGTGTTATCAACATTATTCTCATGCTAAACCCAAAACACAGCACTATACCAACTACTAGGAAGAAAATTAACTCTACCCCAGCTGAAACCAGGACACCCCTCCACTTGCCCTGCTGATCATGTACCATCTCAATCATTTCACTGCTTTTTCATCTCTTCTTTTAGTATCCACCCCCACCTCTTGTTCCTCTGGTTGTGCTAGCAACATAAGCTCATTTGAATCTTTTCCAGCTTGAAAAAAAGGCCAGGCCATCACCAGTTAGATTTGCAACTCTCTTCTCCCTCTCATTTCTCAACATGCTGTCAGTAGCTGTTGGTGTAGTGCCTCTCTCATGCACCCGTGCCTTTTCCAGTCCAGCTTTGCACATTTCATTCTGGGCATCTTTACTGACCTCTTCCTCATCAAAGTTTACAACGTGCACTGCCTCCTCAGCCTCTCTTGAGCTGTCAAGTGTCTGCAGTCGTCGATGTTGTTCTTGAAATCCTGCCCATGCTTTTGTTCTCTGATCGTGTCCTCTTCAGGTTCTTCTGTCACCTCAGCAATTTGCTTGGAGGATCCAGCTTTCTGGTAATTGTTCTCTGTGGTTGTGCCCTTGGTCATTTGTCTTTGTTTTCTGAGTCTTGTGGATGAGATTACTTTGAGACAAACATCAGCTCAACTTCTGCCTCTATGCTGAAGACTTCTCTTTGTTGCTGTGCACGCCACTTATCTTCTGTATGGACCAGTGTCCTGGTTTCAGCTGGGATAAAGTTAATTGTCTTTCTAGTAGCTGGTGTAGTGCTGTGTTTTGGATTTAGGATGAGAATAATGTTGATAACATACTGATGTTTTCATTACTGCTGAGCAGTGCTTACACAGAGTCAAGGCCTTTCCTGCTTCTCACACCACCCCACAGCGAGTGGGCTGGGGGTGCACAAGAAGTTAGGAGGGGACACAGCTGGGACAGCTGACCCCAACTGACCAAAGGGATATTCCATACCATATGATGTCATGCTCAGTATATAAACTAGGGGAAAAGCTGGCCGGAGGTCCACTGCACGAGAACTAGCTGGGCATTGGTCAGTGGGTGGTGAGCAATTGCACTTGTTTTTGTATATTCTTTTATCATTATTACTTTCTCATATTTCATATTACTGTCTCATAATTCGTGCATCTGTTACTATAACATGCTTCAGTAATGTTGGTAATGTTAGGATTTTATCCTGCTGCTGCTCTGGAATACCCCTGCAAAGGTTGTTTCCTCAGTCTTAGGTGTTTGACCAAAGCACCTTCCTCCCCATAACTATCCATCCCCCATTTCTCTACCATGATGAACATAAGGTGGTTGCCATTTTTTGGGGGCCTCAGTGTTAAGAGCTCAACTTGCATCCCAGGGCTGATTCAGGATGCCACCACCTTCTGTTCCCTCCTTGGCACCTTTTGACAGAAATGCTTGTGCCCTGTGAAAACATCCATGGCGCCTGGGAAGCCTCACTCAGCGCCTCCCCCTTGCATTACTGCAATGCCTACAAAAAAATGATAACCAAGATGCTGCTAGCTTGCTTGAGCTCTTAACCTGATCACAGCATTGTTTCTGAATCCCTCCTACACCGTGTGCCTGTCTGTCCAGTTGCTGCCTCCTAGTTTTTCTCTCAAATTTAGGGCAGGGATCATCTTCTCTTCTGTTTGTATAGTTTCTGGGCAGTGGTGTAATGCCGTACAACTGCAGCTCAGAGGTTGTTACAGTAAAAGTTGGGCTCTCATGGTAATAACATCAACCTCAACAACTGTGTGCTGGGCTGGGGGAGTAGGGATAATTAAACCTTGATAATTTTTTTTTCCCCCCAATTTTTTTTTTTTTTGCCTTCCACATGCCTTCCTTGCAGTTTGCTGTTACTGGCTTTAGCAATTTCTGTATAAAATCTGAGGATGTGTGTTTGTCTTTGGTGGTCAGTATATCTGCTCTACAGACTGCAGTCATGCATCCCGTGAGACTTCCGTCCTTTTCTGTTTCCCTGACATAAATAAGCTTTTAAGTCCGTTACCTAATTTCACCTGGGAGCTATCTGTATTTGTTCTCAGATATGCCCTAAGTTCTGCGTGGTTGCTGTTGATTTGGAGATGATGTCAAAACAGAAAACAAGGGGAAAAGCAATGGCACAGTGGGAAAAGAGCAGAAAGGTGAAATATTTCAGGGGAAGATTCTGGGTATACTGTGGTGAAGGCACCTGAAGAGAAGACTGAATCTGTTAATACTGGGGATCTTTTTATTTCAGGGCTGTTACAATTTTCCAAGATTGAATGGCAGCCTCATTCAGACTGATTTTCACAGGAAAATAAACATTTTGAAATTATGAAAAATAATAGAGATTATTCTGGTGGTACCAGAAACAGTTTTTTCAACACACAGTTAAGACTCTGAGCCTAAGATAAAATATTTTACATTGTTTCTTTAAAATATATCCTCCTTACAACTTTTTCTGCCATTTTTGTGTGTTTTTTGTTTGTTTTTCAAACTGCCTTCTGTGGGCAGTAGGAAGGGAATTATGTTTTGCCTCTGGCAGCACACAGTTTCCAACCATGTTTCCACTAATGCATCCGAAGTCAATGCATTTACACTAGTATTTTCCAGCAACCACCTGTGGAATCACAGAATCATTTCGTTTGGAAAAGACCTTTAAGATCATCGAGTCCAACTGTTAACCTAGCACTGCGAAGTCCTACTAAACCATGTCCCTAAGCACCACATCTACACATCTTTTAAATGCCTCCAGGGATGGTGACTCAACCACTCCCTGGGCAGCCTGTTCCAATGCTTGATAACCCTTTCGATCAAGAAATTTTTCCTAATACCCAATCTAAACCTCCCCTGGTGCAACTTGAGGCCATTTCCTCTCGTCCTATCACTTGTTTCTTGGGAGAGGAGACCAACCCCCACCTCACTACAACCTCCTTTCAGGTAGTTGTAGAGCGCGATGAGGTCTCCCCTCAGCCTCCTCTTCTCCAGACTAAACAACCCCAGTTCCCTCAGCCGCTCCTCATCAGACTTGTGCTCCAGGCCCTTCACCAGCTTCGTTGCCCTTCTCTGGACACGCTCCAGCACCTCAATGTCCTTCTTGTAGTGAGGGGCCCAAAACTGAACACAGGACTCGAGGTGCGGCCTCACCAGTGCCCAGTACAGGGGCACGATCACCTCCCTGCTCCTGCTGGCCACACTATTCCTGATACAGGCCAGGATGCCGTTGGCCTTCTTGGCCACCTGGGCACACTGCCGGCTCATGTTCAGCCGGCTGTCAACCAGCACCCCCAGGTCCTTTTCCTCTGGGCAGCTTTCCAGCCACTCTTCCCCAAGCCTGTAGCGTTGCCTGGGGTTGTTGTGGCCGAAGTGCAGGACCCGGCACTTGGCCTTGTTGAACCTCATGCAGTTGGCCTTGGCCCATCGATCCAGCCTGTCCAGGTCCCTCTGCAGAGCCTTCCTGCCCTCCAGCAGATCAACACTCCCACCCAGCTTGGTGTCGTCTGCAAACTTACTGAGGGAGCACTCGATCCCCTCATCCAGATCGTTGATAAAGATGTTGTAGGTGCATTGTAAACTAGTTGTACATTTCAGAAGTTTTTTGCAATGTGTAAATGAAGTGATAAAAGGGGAAAGTGTCTTGTTTGATCCCCTAAATCGAACAGTGTCCATAAAAAGTGCTGATCTGAATCTCTGCAATAGAGGGGAGACTGTGAAGAGCTCAGGAGCTCTGACACGAAGGAAGGAAAAGTATTGTATTAGCAAGCAGATTGAGTGCAGATGACTGACAGGAGACGGGGTTTGAGATGGAGGCATGAAAAGATGGAAGCAGAACAGAGAGAAGAATAACATCCCAAAGAGACATAAAAATAGCAAGTGAGATCCTTTCCTGTTAAGGTTTTTTTTTGATGTTTTTAATTATATTTTTAATCTTTGCTTTTATTCTTAATACCTCAGTTTATAATCTGAGAGAAAAACAGGATATACTATCTCTATCTCTTCAGATGTTTTATAAAATTCATGCTGAAAACTGCCTCACGTATAAAGATCAAACTATATTTATTCAAATTTAAAGGAAGTACCTTACAATAAGAAAATCATCTTACTGTCATTGTCCAGAACTCTATTACAGTGGAAGATGAGGTATGAATAAAAAGCAGTTCAACTTATGAGATCCCAATTGAAATTCATAAGCGTGGAAGAGAAAGGCTGAATCTGATTTCTTCTCAGGGGAATTCTGTTTTCTGGCACCCTACAAGGATGGAAACCAGCGAGCAGTTATAAAATAAGTTTCTGAAGATAAATAGTTCAAATAAGTGGATTTTGAAAGGAAAAGTCTGTTAAAGGAAAAAAGTTTTCTCCCAGTGCCATTCTTGCAGTGTGAAGTACTACAGTATTATTCTGCCGTCCTTCGACCATCTCATTTACTTCAATAAACATAGCAGGGCTGGTTTGCTCAAACTTCCAGTTTGGGATTCTTAACAGTGCGTCAGGTAAGGGTTACAGTTTTGCTGGACACTGAGGAAACTTGAAAATATTGACCTGGCTGCGTGAATTTTGAAGTCCTCACTTCTCGTATGATGACTGGTGTTGGAAAGGATGCAACTGGGACCCCAACACGTGAATAGTGTCTGTCCGTCAGCCGATTCCTCTGAGTGCACGTCTGGGAGGTGGAGAGTTACTCACTGTTGCGACCATCTCATTTCAAATGTTTAACAAGTGCAGTAGTGCAGCTTTTCCCTTTTTCAATTAGAAAAAATGAAAAATAATAATAATGAAAAACAGCAAGCAAACCTACCTGGCCATTTGTGCCTTTTCAGTCCCATTGCTGTGTCTCAAAATCATGTAGGTGTTGAAGCAAACCTGAGGCTGCCAGGTGATGTCCAGTTGCTCCAGCCTCACGTCCACAATAACCTTCCTCCAGCCGGAGTTGCCGAGACTATCAACATGAAGAAATGATTTACTGAGCAAGGGAGCCACCCATACAAGTTGCTGGCATTTTGCTCATCCTTGAAAAGGCATTAACAGTCCCTACCAATACTACTTCCATTATTTCCTCTGTTGGATTTTTCTAACAAAAAGGGCCTATCTCCAAATTGTTGGCAGTGATTTTAGGTCCAGAACTTCTCTGAGCAAACCACTGAAGTGCTTAAAGAAACTAAATAGATAGCTGCCCATGTAGGAGTCAGGCTCAAAGGCAAGCTGCAAAATAACATATATTCTATGTTTATCCTGTAGAAGACATTAAAATATTAATTGCCAACTATATGTTTTAATTTTCTGTGTACCAGTGTAAGCTCCCAGTGTAGATTTAATATAATTTGGAAGGTTTTCGTAGCCATTTCACGTGGACTTCAGAGGAGGAACTGTTATGAGTTTACAGTAAACTGCTTTTTGTACCTGGGAAAAGTGATGGTATTGGATCTGCTTTTAATAGTGGGGTTTTTCCTGGTACTGAGCAGGGCTGAGCAGGTGGATTTGTTCAGCATTTTGGCTTTTTTTACTGTGGTGAGAAAATACTCATTTTTTTCCATTGCTGGTGGTCATTGGTAAATGCTGCGATAGAAATACAGAGTTATTTTAAGACTACCTTGAGAGCTGATTATCGTGGATTATTCACTTTTAATCCTTGCGTCTGTTTCCAACACTTTGTTCAGTAGTTACCACTGAAGGACCGAAAAGGTGTTTTCTTCTAAAAATAGAGCTGAGCTTATTTTAATGCACAGCTATGCCCTGCAAACAATGCAGAAGTACCATCCATTGTATCTTGCAGAGCTGATGTCTTTCTTGGCATGAGAGTCATACTTTACTGACAGAAATGGCAAAACACCGTAGAAACTGCCCTGGTATGTGCATCTATAACTTATTTGTTAGTGGAGCTGCAATTGTGAGGAAAAGCTTTGTTCTCAGTAACGGTGCTGAAAAAACAGGTTGTAGTGGTAGAACAGAGGGGGATATTTGACCTTTGCCTTGCAGGTGTATTTGCTGTTCAAAAAGCTATTAGAAAAACTGTTACTTTATTTTTAAATTGAGCAGATTTACAGTAGATTCATTTGAGACCTATTTCACCCTCCAGACCCTTTTTTTTGAACCAGGTTTCAGATTGTAAGTGGTCTTTCACAAATAATGTGTAAATTAGCAGCACATATTGTGGTAATTTCATAAATTTCTGTCTGCATTCTAGATATTAATTGCCAGATGTTTGTGTACACTATTTGTGTAGATGTAAAGTTACTTCTGTTAGTATACAGTTTCCAAGGAGTACAGGTAAGAGATGAGATACCCAGGTGAAATCACACTAGCTGTGTTCCTGCTGAACCTGGTGAGGTGAACAGAATGATACAGCTAATCAAAATTAAATTGAATTAGGCTTAATTAGGTTTCCAGCACTAATGTTTCTGGTTTGTTTGTGTTTTTTTAAGAAAAGGAACCTGCTATTTTTCCAATTCCCAAATGCAACTGTAACAGCACATAACCTGTGCTCTTTGTGCACCCTCTGAGACATTTTGGGAACCTGTTTTCAGGATGCACCATTTGTTCCTAAGTAGAAGTAGTGTGTAAGTTCATCCAAGAAGTAACCACAAAAAATGGAAATGAATTGAACAGTAGTACCTTCTGATGGTGTTCAGAGTTGGGGGTTACCAAATGGAGAAATCTGCCTCATTTGAAATGTGTGGGTGGTGGCGGAGGAAGATGTAGTATAAATGTATTTGGCCACTTTTACCAAACAACTATTCTCAGCATACCTTTGCACTTGGAAAAAGTACAGTGAGGAGGGGGAATTGCATGAATTCAGTAGTAGCATAAGCGTATATGATCACAGTTATGTGGTGTGACATTTCTTAATACAAGTGCACTGGCCTTGCAAAATACCAAGTCTTAGCAGAATGGTCAAAATTTGTAGGAAATAAAAGTCAAAATAAATACTGCACATAGATATGGAATGTCGATTATATTTTGTACCATTTAAAAATGAAAATGTATTTGAATTTAAGAGGCAGAGTACTTGTGACTGTATTTTGCAATAATGTTTCTTTCTGCATACATAAGTATGGCCTGTATCAGGAATAGTGTGGCCAGCAGGAGCAGGGAGGTGATCGTGCCCCTGTACTCGGCGCTGGTGAGGCCGCACCTTGAATCCTGTGTTCGCTTTTGGGTCCCTCACTACAAGAAGGACACTGAGGTGCTGGAGCGTGTCCAGAGAAGGGCAACGAAGCTGGTGAAGGGCCTGGAGCATGAGTCTGATGAGGAGCGGCTGAGGGAACTGGGACTGTTTAGTCTGGAGAAGAGGAGGCTGAGGGGAGACCTCATCGCGCTCTACAACTACCTGAAGGGAGGTTGTAGCGAAGTGGGGGTTGGTCTCTTCTGCCAAGTAACTAGCGATAGGATGAGAGGAAGTGGTTGCCCCAGGGGAGGTTTAGACTGGGTATTAGGAAAAATTTCTTCTTTAAAAAATTATTTAAATCCATGGGGTTGTATGGGAATCACCTGTGCTGAAAGAGCTGGTTGATCATTTCTCTATCATCACAGAAAATCATGGTGAAGTTGAAGAAGTCCCTTGTAACTGGAAAAGACTAACATTACACCCATCTTCAGATGGGATAGAATCATAGAACCAGGGGAGGTTTAGATTGGGTATTAGGAAAAATTTCTTCACTGAAAGGATTGTCAAGCCTTGGAACAGGCTGCCCAGGGAAGTGGTGGAGTCACCATCCCTGGAGGCATTTAAAGGACGTGTAGATGTGGTGCTTACGGACATGGCTTAGTGGGCATGGGAGTGTTGGGTTTTCCAACCTTAATGATTCTATGATTCTATGATTCTATGGATTTAAATAATTCAGCTTCTGTAAGTAGTCTTTGCCCTGTTGCTCCCCTACTGTTGGTTGCTGCTGTCCTTCCCAAACTGCACTGGTACGCACAGGGGTCTGGCAGCAGGCTTTGCCTATGAAGACTAAAGGGAAAAAGGGGTTGAATACCTCAGGCTGTCAGTATTTGGCCATAGGCTGAATTATTTGTCAGTAAGTTGTCTTCTCCATTCATTAATGAACTGCAGTTTTGGGAAGAGCAGCAGTTCAGCAAGGCTTATAAGCAGGCTCTCCCAGAGTAGAAATCACAGTTTTCTAAGCTGGTTACCAGAACTCAGATCCCTTAATTCAGGGACTTGAGAGGTTAGATTTATATTTTCAACTTGCTAAAGACCAGCATCAGGTCCTGTTATGCTAAAATATGGAGCCCTAGAGACACGTGCTGTACTATAAAGCAGCTGGAATAAATGAATAACAAGAAATAATTCTTTTTACATCATTTGTGAAAACTGCCTATATTTTGCTTTCCATCGCTTAGTCCATTGACAAGTTAATCCACAGATACTTACAGTGTGGTAAGGGAGCTGAAACATGATTTAAATCTTGAAGCATTGTATGAACAGGAAGTTAACTAACATTCGTATTAGTTGCAAGAACTTCTTAAAAGCATGGCTAATTAGTAATGACTTAAGTTATACAGCAAAGGATAAAAGGAGTCAAACTTAGATCTTTTTAAGTTAATCTTCTTTTGCAGTCTGTAAATTGAGTTGCAGCTTAGGTTCACTGTTACTGCATTTTGTATTGTCCACAGGTTGTGTTTCAGTGGACCATGCTGTAAAAGAAAAGAGAAGAAAGCCAGCTTGGACTATTTTTGTTAAATTGTAGTCCGAATGGGATCAGTACAGTGGTTGGGTTGAAAGCCAAAATTAAACTCCCCCATTTTATTTTGTTCAGCTGAACTTGGTTGTCCCCAGGCATGCTGCCCATCTGCCCTGAGCCCTCAGGCGGCACAGCTCTGTGCACCCAGCAGCCCATCTGGGTGACGGGAGGCCATGCAAGAGCAAACGTCTTTGCCCTGTCAAGCCTTGTACACTGGACGTGAGGCTCAGCTCTTGGTTCCCTTCCTCAGCTCCTTCCCAGAGAGGTCATGGTGTTGCACTGTGTACGGGTAGAAATACCGCCGAGCAAGGTCCTGCTTGGGAGCATTACTGCCCAGGTGCAGCCCAGGACTCAGGTCCCTCTTCAGGTGTGGTGGGGTTGGGGTCTCCCCGCCGTGCAGCCCCTCACACCAAGTGTTTTCTGGTGTCGAGATTTGATGCATCAAAGCATCCAAGTTGGAGAGGTTGCGGTTTGCTGCAAGCACACATTTGGGCCCAGCAAACCCATCTGTGGCTCCTTTACTTGGGTCAGGGCTATCCTGCGTATCGATACAACCACTCTTCATGTTTGCATTAGGCCTTTAGGATGAGGATGGTTTCACGTCTGATTCTTCTGCTGTTGTCTGACTTATACTCGCTGTCAGTAGCTGTACTTATTCATGTGATTGCTGGTGGGTCAGATTCCACATTGTGACTTGCTTGCAGAAATAAAAATTGAAGAAGAAACTTGAACAAGAAGTTTGAAGCATGGCATCTAAACTACCTATTGATATTTTAAGGGTCTTCACTCCACCTTAAAAAAAAAAAAGAAAAGAAAAATTAGGCAGGCTTCTACCCGAGTTTGTTAATGATAGTAAAGGTTCTTGATAGTCACAGAGGACTTTCTCATTTCCTTATAAGAAAGTAAATGCCCAACGTGCATCTTGAAGTGTACTGGGGAGAAAAATTCATCCAAGAGAGGGATGTGAGGAAGGGCAAGAGAGATGTATAACTATTTTATTCTTCTTTAAGTAATACTGGTAAGGGTTTTTTCCCTAATCTTTCCTTTAAACAAAGAGCATTTATGATTTTTAGAGAAGGAGGGTGTGGGAGCAGTGGAATAAAGACAAGGGGCTTAATTTCATCAAATTTAAGGGAAGTGGTGTTAATGTCCTATGGGAATGATAAGGATTTTGCGAAAGGAGGAATGGTTTCCAAACAAGGCAGTTTAAAGTTTTGCATTTGATGCTGTGAGACTGGAAAAAAAACCGGAGCAATTGTGGTAAGCAAAGGTATGATAAAAGCTGTAAAAAGGGATTAGATGAGCTCTGGAGATCTCTCTCCGATTTCCATTTCTGCGATTCTAACTTTAGGCTATGTCTTTTTGCACATCATCTTGAGCACGGCTATTAATAGTCTACCTGAGTTTAGATACGGTATGTATATTTGGTTTTGTGTATTTCAGTTGATGTTGCTAATTAAAATGAAACAGAAAGGTGTATTTGCTTGACAATGACATTGTCATTGACAACACAGTCAGCAAAACAGTACAAAAAGCTCAAGTCACAGGCATAATTGGGGGTTAGTTTTCCAACGCCTTTCTGTATTATCACCTTTTTGCACATAAACACATCTTCTGATCTAAATGCATTAGGAAGAAGGATAGGAAAAGCAGCTGAATTATGCAGAGATGTTAATTAGTAGGACAGAAGTAAGGTCTTCCAACAGCATATTCTAATTGAAGTCACTGAACTGACATTTCAACAATGATTTCTGCTTCAGAGATCAAGAGAGATTATTTATTCTTAGCAGTTTTCTGTCTACAGTTCTCAAAAGTTCAAGCAGACCAAATGACTTCCATCACGTGTGAACACCGTTGAACAAGCAGTGACATTGCACTGAGGCCGGAGGGTTCATTTCTAGCCTCTGGAGCCAGGCACTCCCAGGCAGACTGTTTGGTCTCCTCTCTAACCATAAGGAGAGGAGATGGCTGAGGAGATGACCACTGCTCCAGTTTTGTTTAACAAAAAGGTTCATTTTGAAAAGGCACCACTCTTTCAAAAAAAAAAAAAAAGAGGGAAAAAAAAAAGACCACCCTACACAGCTATTAACTTTTTATAAGATGCATGTGAGTTTACTGAAGCGTGTGCTCAGCATTGGGGTCATATGCTCTTTTGCAGCCTTTCTTTCACCTCTACATGAGAATGGTTAAACGTGGCTAGTCCAGAAGTCCATCTCCCAGCAGTGGTTTGAAACAGATACGTACTGAAGCATGCAAGAAGCGGGCAAGCGTGGAGTAATGCTTTGTTAGAATACTTCCCCCATTTGCTAGCAGTTTTCATATGAAATACTTCTGACCTTTGCTGGGTGTGAGAGGTGGGGCAGAAAAGCTTGTGGTTGTCAAACTATGTTTCTTTGGCATGTCAGTGGGCTTCAGAAAGAGAAAGGAGTTGCCTTTCTCCCCAGTGTGGTCATTGTTGTTTAGAGGCGATAATTGAGCACATCGTTTACTTTTATGGCTAGCTCTGTTTTACCAGCAGCCCAGTGTCTGGCAGATCATTTGCCTCTACCTGCAGGGATTTTAGGAGGAGAGTAAAAGTTCATTTCCTCCTTGTTAAAGTGGCAGCTGCTCCCTCTGCCTCTGTGCCCTGAGGAAGCTTCTGCAACTTGCTTCTCTACAGAGGTGCAGAGCTGCCATTTTACCTTTGGAAAGGAAACCACCGTGAGCCCCCGGCCCTCCAGCCCTGCCTGCCTCAAGGGTTGAAGTTATGACCCAGGAATAGTAGAGACCTGCTTTTTTTGGCAGTGCAGGCCTGTAAGTCTTCTCAAAAAATCACAAATACTGCTAACATGGTAGTCTGTCTGGAGTTTAGAGTGGATATGCTGGCTTCAGAAACGATGTAACGACACGCAACAAATAAATCTGGAAAAGCAGCAAGAAAGGGAAGCTAGTAGGAGTATTTGTGTAAAGAAAACAAGAGACGGGTCACAGGCTGAGAATGGAAACCTTAGCGAATACGCCTAATAAAGTTCCCATAGCTAGAGAAAAACATACTCGCTTGCATCCACCTAGGTGCCATGGCTGAAATGGGTACCTGGGCTGGGGTGACCGCGGGATGTGATGGGGAAGGTGCTAGAGAGAGAAGCAGAACAAGTCCTTTTCCTGATTTTATTGATTTGTCGTGTGATTTTTGGGACGATACAAAGGTCTCTGTCTCATTTTCCTTGTTCATGTAATTGTGCCGCTGTCACTGCTTTGCATTTTCAGGGATTGGCTAGTGGGAACCAAACTGGAGGGCCATGGTCTGAACTTGTTTTGTTTATAGCGTGAAGCGGCTGTAAAAACCTCAGGAGGAAATGGCTGGGTTTGCCCAGGTGTATTCGGGTGGTCGAAAGCTGTAGAAAGCAGTGTTAAATTCCAGTAATCTTCCGTCTGCTTTGACGCTCCATTTATGATGTGTTTCTCCTCACGCAGGAGCCGTGTACCGTACCGTGGTACAGAGACTCGCTGTTGCCGTCAGCACTGGAAAAGACTGAAGCTGGTATCCCTGTTGTCCCCAGCCAGAGGCTGCACGGCGAGACACAGCTGTAAAATGTTCATCAGAAAAAACTGAACGGTAGATCCTCAAGAGTGAGTAAAAAGCAAATCTGACTTTTTTTTTTTCCTTTTCCTAAAATGCACTAAAATAATGTCACACAGAAATTTATTTGGAAATGCATTAAAGTTCCTGGGGTAAATACAGAGTGAGAGACGTGCGGAGTTTTACCTGTGGTGCCAGGTTATGGTATTTGTATGTCACACTGCTGTGTCCTTTGGAGTACGTAGTTCCTTGCCTCCTCTGCTATCCATTTACACCGCTGTTGAACTGCGTTTGTAAGGACTGGTGGCTCAAGGCTGGTGAAGAAAAGTGTCAAGCATCCTATTGAAATGGGATTTCTCTAAGCAAGAGGCCTGCTCCTAGGAAGAACTGCTGTGGCAGGGAAAAAATCAGCTGGGAGGGACCAGCTCCTGGGGCTGATATGAAGGCTGCACAGGAAAATACCTGGACAGCTGTATCAAGAAAGGAGATGTTCTGTTTTGTGGCCATGTTCACCCGCTCAAGCAGGGGAGCTACACAGGAATGAAGAGGACAGTGTCCTGACGTGCCTTCTCCAGGACAAGGTGGACAACCACAGTTTCCAAAGGCAGAGAGAGACAGAGAATGTCTTCAGGATGCTTTCTGTTTTCTTAGTGATTTTCAACTGCCTCTTAATTTTGAATAGTGAATGACTGCGTTCAGAAACCCTTTGCAAAGCAATCCTTAGGTGTTTTGTAGGTTGTAGGTCTGTCCCTTAAGAGATGAACTTGTAGTCCCAAAGGATTGCATACTCAGTGGGGTGCTACAGAATATGAGAAGGCGGCGGCTGGGGAGGTTGGAGGGAGGTGACTCCAGTGTCCAGGCCTTGCCCAGGTATTTGAACCTGGGTACCACTCCTGCCTTTCCACAGCTGAAAGAGGGCTGCCTGTGGAGCCCATCACTTGAGATACATCACCTGTGCTCTGCCCAGCCCCAGCTGGGAGAAAACGCATGAGATTGAGTGATCGGTTTCCTTCACAGTAGCCCGGAGAGTTTCCTTTTGTGGAGTGCTTGACCATTTGTCAGTTTGGGATATTTGTCCAAGGTACATACATTATAGGTTATTAACTTGTTATGCATGATACAGCAATGCTGTTTCCTGAACCTTGAGTGAAAGCAAGTCTTCTTAGGCTATCTTAACAGCAAATATGTTAAAAGTCTTGCTTGACATGTCAATGCACCTACAATTCTGATATACCTGAAAGAAAAAAACCCAAACCAATCTTTGCTGAAAGTCCCATAATTAAAGCAATGGCAGACCAAGCAATATGTTGTTAGAAACATAGATTGCAATTATTTGTTTTATTTATTCCATTTTCTACTTAAAAAAAAATCACAGCTATATGAATGCTTAAGCAGGATGAATGGTCAGGTAGAGCAAAGCATTGTGAGATACTGGATTTTCAGATAGATGGACCCTGTAATGCTTTCTGTGGAAAACTGTGTTTTTGACGACTTACATGGGTGTGCATACAGCGCCTACCACTTCCCTGGTATGCAAACCACTGCAGTGGTGGATGGAGAGGAAGATGAAGGACCAAAATCTGGAGACACGGTTCCTTAAAATCTTTAGCCTCTGGAGTTCTCATGTTAAAAGCCCAAACACTGTGTAAGAATGCACATAGTTCCTTAGAAACTAGATGTATATTTTTACATGCTTGTAAGTATGTGCGTCCATATGTAGGTATGTATGTGTAAAATAGTATTTTCATCCTCTCACCTACATGTAGAAAATGTATGTTAGTGATTAGGAAAGTGGAGAAGTGTTCTATTGGAGTCAGAATGACTGAAGGATGCAATTCTGTAATATTCTTTAACTGTTAAATTGCTGATGGATATAGAAATGAGCTGCAGGTCTGTCATATACATATACATGCGTGTGCATGTATGTAAATGTGATCTATACAAAGAGAAGAAATAACTTACCTTTCTCCAGTTAGTCTCCTTCACATGAGGAGGAGTTGCATCTAGGGGACTCTGTGAGGATTTTGAATAAGGTACATGTTTGAGGTGATTTAATGTGTTTGTTCCCAAGCTGTTTGTGTAGAGCATGTTGCAGTAGTGCACTGTGAATCTGCTGGAATAAGGTTTGTGATGATGATAGGGTTTTTCAAGAGAGAGTCAGAGACTGTCCCCCTAGAAAGCCCCATCCTCTGCACAAGGAGGGGCTTTCCATGTGCTAAGCTGTTTTATTGTTTCTGGGAAATGAGGCAGTCTCGGTGCTGGAGGATGAGCTGCACTTGTGGGATCATTGCCAGAAGCAGCTTACGGCTTAGAAAATAAAGCCTGAGAGTGTGGCGTGATTTCTGAAGTCCATGCAGAAGACAAGTCATTACTGAGATTTGCTGATACTTTCTGCACCAGTTGTTTTTTGCATTTCTTTTCCAATCTGTGTGTTTTAATTCTAAATAAATCACGGTGATTTACCATTGACAGGAGATGTCATGGTGAAGTCAGGCAGATAAAAGTCCTCTAGCAAATTGCAGAACGCTGAGTGTTTCTCACAGATACTGTGGATAGGATTAATTTAATCTAACTTTGGATGTTTATAGTGCAGTATCTGAGATGATGCTTAATGAGGTAAGTAATTTTAGAGTGTGATTCATCTGACAGTTGAAATGTACTTTACAATAACATGGATCCTGTCCTTTGTTGATAATAAAGGGAGCCTACCTGAGTTAAGTAAGTCGGTGGTAGATGTCTGCACTGCCCAGTGAACCCTTTTCTTTACATCTGGTGTCACAGTGCTTTTCAGAGAGCCCGTGACTTTTGGAGAGTCCTGAAAATTTGCATTCAGCCATCCGTGGTCAGAGCAGACAGAGCAGAGGTGGTGCCAAACACTTCCTCGCAATCTTTTTTTTTTTTTTCTTTTGAATCTGAGATTTGGCTTCAGTCATCAATGGCTGTCTTGGAAGGAACATCATGTAATATAATGGAAGTGATAATTTTTTAATTGTTACCACAAATCTTAGCTCTATAGTAAAACTTGCACGTGAGCTCAGGACTTAGAAGTGTAATCCATGCCATACAGCCTCTAAAATAAGAATTTATGAAAATACAGCTCTGGTTTTCAGATGGATGACAGAGGAAGCCAGATGTTGCTGGCTTTGTGTGAAGATGTTTCAAATTTCACTGAAGCTGGAGTGAACCTAATTGTTTCTTACATTTATTTGGAAGAACGTTCCTGTGTCAGAGAGGTGGGGGAAGAACGTATGAGAGTGATCCAAACGTGCCGCACACAGGGCTGAGCACGGACTGGCCACGTGGGTGGTGGGCATGGTCTGGATATTGGTTTTGGAGTTCTGTACATGTAAAAAGAAGCAGAAAACAACAAAGCAGGTGGCAAGGAGACAGTAGCCAAGAATGCCAGTAGTGCTGAGAAAAAGCATGAGTGTGCTTCAGGGTGGTGTACTGTAGGAGCTGTTTGCACTAGGGATGCTGTCTGATTCCCGCTGGTGAAAATCTCATTCCAAGAGAAACCATTTAGAATGCAAGAGTAATGAATTAGTCTGTTTGCTGCGCAAACTATTCTGTGAGTAGTGCATACCTTGCTGTTATATATACTTTCCTGTTCTCTGGGTGAAGAAATAATTTCCTCTTAGCCAATAAGCACATGTGCTTATTTCAATGGCTTCAAGTGACTATAGATTAATTCATTTTCCAATGAAGTGCCACAAAGATGATGAAGGGACTGGAGCACCTTTCCTAGCAGGAAAGGCTGAGAGAGCTGGGACTGTTCAGCCTGCAGAAGAGAAGTTTCAGGGCAATCTTACTAATGTACAGAAATACCTGAAGGGAGGATGCAAAGAAGATGGAGCCAGGCTCTTTTCAGTGGTGCCCAGTGACAGGACCAGAGGCAATGGGCACAAACTGAAACACAGGAGGTTCCCTCTGAACATGAGGAAGCACCGTTTCACTATGAGGGCGACCGAGCACTGGCACAGGTTGCCCAGGGAGGTTGTGGAGTTTCCATCCTTGGAGATACTAAAAAGCCATCTGGACATGGTCCTGGGCAACTGCTTCTAGGTGGTCCTGCTTGAGCAGGGGGGTTGGACCAGATAACCTCCAGAGATCCCTGCCAACCTCAGCCAGTCTGTGATTCTGTGAGTTAGGTAGAACTGGCTGTTTGTCCCTCACAAACAGTTGCCAGCCTTCTTGGGAATTATCACAAGGTTGTGTGGGGCTCCTGGCAAGGGTACTAAACTTCTGCTCAATAGCAGGCCCCCAGAAAACACTGAAAATGTGGCTGGGTACTTAGGGGGGATTACCCTGGTGACACTTTTGTGTTACGATGTTGGGTCAGATGGTGAAGACAGTTAAAACTGCCTTTGATAGATCATATATGCAGTCAGGGCACCTGATTCATAAATTTTTAATGGCCCTACTTACACTAATTATCAGTGAAGCAGAGCAGATACGTTAGATCTATTACATTTACTGCAACAGGAATAGTACAATACTCACTGACGTCAGCATTTTTCATGAAGAATTAATTGTGCAGTTAAGCTGTTGTTTTAAAACGTGTTTTTTCTCAGTGGTGGAAGTCTTCATCTGTGTAATATTGAAATTCTGCTACCAGACAGACCTGGAGATTCAGAAGGTGGTTCATAGTGTGGTAGTTATGGTATTTTTAAAAGATACTGATAATTATGCAGTTTTCTGGACCCATTCAAGAGAGTGCCCAACCATTTGAAGCAGTAACGTCGGCCTTCTCCAGTGCAGCCCCTTCTTCAGGTGTAGCAACTGAGTGAGAAATCAAGGCATCTGCAGAAAGCTTCTGAATTGGCTTATGATCCTCTTTGAGGAAAATATCTTTAGCCCACAGTGATTGATTTTTCGCAAATTGCAAATAGATTTATGAAGGAAGTAATACTTGCATATCCTTCGCCATTTGTTCTGTATATATTGTCCTTGATGGATGTTGTACATGAAGGGGCCAAACCCTGAAGATATTCAGTGCTCATTTTACTGCCTGCTAACGCGAACATTAAAATCGGGGACACTGTACATAGTGATAGGCAGGATGACATCTACACAGAGAGAAAATTCTCTCTTCTGCCACAACACAAATACATTTACTGATGTCTGAAAATACACAAAGTAACTCAGTCTTCTTCCCTGGCAGAGGAAGACTTTCCCTTGGTAAGTTAAAGAGCTTGCTTCAGATAGTAACTTGGGAGAGGGTGGTACCTGACACTGAGAATTACCTGCCCAAGGACCCAGACTGAAGCCTTGCATCTCAGGGGGTCACTGCAATATGGGGAGCAGACCTCCTAGTTACACTCTGGAGCCTTGTGAGCTACAGAAGTGGATGGGAAGCCATGATTCGGGAAGGTGCAGATTAAAAGGGGTTGTGGCAGCTAGTCAATACAGGTTTTACCTATGGAAGATGCACCTTCGTAACTCATAAGGAATCATCCCTTGAGGTTGTTTTAACAAGAAAAAAGTAAACTGTTTGTACTACAAGTTCGTTTTGGGAGGAGGAGGGAGTAGTGTGAAGGCTCAGTAGGCATCGTTCCTTTGCAAGCACTTCAGTCTCACTGTCCTCTGCTTCCGTGATGGAGACCTCTGATCCAAGGCCTGTGCATGAGTTATCGGGGAAGAAATATTAACTGTCAGTGTTTAAGGAGGGTCTTTTTCCCCATAAAGCCTCCCTCATTAACATGCTCCCACCAGTGCAACTTTTGAGGTTGCCAGAGATTTTCCATTGAGATAATCCCTGCACAGCTGTCTCCTATCACCCTTGCAAGCCGACATGGAAACAAGATCAGCCATGCCATCAGCATTAAAAGATCTTAGGGTTAATAGCACCATGCAGAGAAAAAAAAAAAAAAATCTGATGCATATAACCCTTTCCAAAATGCATTATTTAATTATTTTTTCCTAAAAAGTGATTTTTACCACCCAGACTTGTTTTTCGCAAGGATTTGACTTAAGTTATTTAGATATTTTGGATTGATTAGCAGCTGTAGAGTGCTACTAATGAAAGTAATTACTTTAGCCCTGAGAGGACTGCAGCATGTTATAAAATATGACATAACACTCCTTTAACACAATAAAAAAGGATTTCTAAGTAGATACGCTCTCTGTTGCTGCTTGAAATGTTTGTGGGTTTTGGCTTTGCAAGTTGTTACTGCTTCTGTCCCTCCAGCTTGTGTAACTACACAGAAATGGGTGTTAAAATAGGCCCATCTGGCTTCTCACACTCACTTAAATGTGTTTTTCCTGGTGCCCCCTGTTTCCAAAGAATACAAACATCATTTAACCCTTAGTTCACAAATGGGGTGGTGGGACAGAAAGGACCCATAAGTGCTGTGGGAGGGTGGAGTGGGGAGGGGATGCAGGAACATCAGAAGGAGAGGAAATCCGCGGGGATTTGGCTCAGCTGGGTCCAAAATCAAGAGGGTGAAACTCTGCAGAGGTGAGTGCCAAGAACTACACTTGCTCAGCTGTAAAAACTAATCTCTGCTTCCTACAAGGCAGGGAATGACTGATTAGGCTGCAGAAACAGGTCTGAGAGTTTGGAGTGGGCTGGGAAGCGAATTTGATCTGTCTGATAAAGTTGTAAGGAAAGGCAAGCCTGGCTCCAGGGCTCTGGGCAGCAACAAGTATATATATAATATTACAGGTTACTACAAACTTATCCCTAGTAAACTTATTGATGATATAACAGCAGATATACTTACGATAGATTACTTATATGCATATATATGTATGTTAATCATATTACCAGTACCAAGTGCATCAAACCATCCCAGAAGTGGGAGGACAAACCGAACTGACCCCAGAAGTGGGCCCAGGAGGGGGACCAATAAAGTAACAGGCAAAGTATCACTTCAAAGATGATCCTTGTCATGGAGTTGGGAGTCAGCCAGGCATGCCCGGTGAGGGTCCAAGAGCTTGTCTAGGAGATATTGTAGAAAGTTCATGCAGGAAGCTCAACCTGATTAGGAAAAGTAAAACTACGTGCAGCATGGGAAGTTCTCAGAGGGAGAAGCTCCGTTTTGCATAAAAATTAAGTTGTTTCTATATCAGAGAGACATAAGAGAGCATAGGACACCACCCCTTCAAGCAGCCAGTAGGTGCTGTTAGTTTCTATTTTTCACATGGGATGGCCAATAGGTGATGGTGATTTCTGTTCTCTCAGACCAATTTTTATTTTCCAGACTGTTTTCCTGTTCTTGCAGTTAGAGCAGCCAATGGCAGTTACTGATCCTTACTTTCTCAGGGTGTTTTCCCCTTTTTCCAGAGTATTTTTCACCGTTTCAGACGATAGGTTGCGGTTACAGTGCCTTGTTTTTGCGCTTATCAGTGGTATCTCAGGATGCCTCTGGTTTCTAGGTACCCAGCTGCACTTCTCAAGGATGCTGCTGGTTCCCCGGCTGGCAGTTCCCAGGCTCACAGGCCAGCAGGCATTTTCTCTGCCAGTATTTCAGCAGACACCTTCTTCTGTTCTCCCCTTGCAACCAGGTCGCCTTTAGGGCTGCTCACTTCAAGAGTCCTCTGCAAATACTCTGTGTGGTTTTGAGTACCAAATCTCAAAAGAAATACAGCAGAGAATGAACAAGCAGAGAACTGGAAAAAGTGATCTCGGAGGAAGGGACAAAAGAACTTCAGTGTGTTTTAATCCAGAGTAGAAAGTAATGAAGGACGTGAGGAAGGGAGGGAGACAAGGATCCCCATCCGCAAGTGATCCTCCATGCTTCAGTAATGGAAATTACAAATAGTAGTATCTTAATTAATATCTTAGAAACAGATTAGGAATCATTTTGATAAAATACCTTATTTTGTGGAGAAGAGAAGTAAGTGTAGTAATTGTTTGGTGTACAACACTGACAGTATTGCAGTCTTGAAATCTCTGTTTATTGTCCTTGTTTCTGTGCTATTATATACTTCCACGTGTAAGAAATGATGTGGAAGTCCAGTCTGTTTGCTGAGACTGCTGACAAATGTATCATTTAGTATGTTGAAATTTTTTTGTCATTTATGAACATCTTTGCATTAGAATTGGAGTAGATACCTCCCGCGCATATGGCGTAGGATCCCGTGCAGCCATGAAACAGCAGCTTTGGTAGCTGACCAGACCTGGCGCAGAATTGAGCCTGTGGTCCGAAGAGAAAAGCTTTATCCCCTTCACCTGCTGCTGTGTAACCCGAAACACCAAGCACCATGAGAAATGTGCAGCATGGAGGCTTCATGCACAACATCAGAGAGTCTTTGCTACCTTTGACCCAAACTCACAGATAGGGTAGGGTAGGGTAGGGTCGGGCAGGGTAGGGTAGGGTAGGGCAGGGGAGGATAGGATAGGATAGGATAGGATGAAGTCCCTAAACCCACACTTTTTCAGCAGGCTTTGTAGTCACTAGGTTGGGCTCTCTCCTTACTAGGATCTCCTCAAAGATGCTTTTAAGTTGCTTCCCAGTATTTGGAGACCATTTTCAGGCCACTTCCGAAGTCTGCTGAGGGCAAAGGGAGCCTTCTGGTAGGCTCAGCAGGTTTGGGACCTTCCCTAAAGTGTTTCCCTGTGTGAATCAGGTGAGGAAGTTTTAGCCCATCGATAATGGTTTTGCTTGGGTGTTACAGCCAGCAGCGCTGGCTGTATGGGTCAGTGCATGGGTTTAGGAAGTGAGAATTACCGTCCCAGCTGTGCTGACTGGCGGGGCGATACCGTGCCCCATGCGGTGATGTGCGACCTCCACATTTACTTCCCCACTGCGCTCAGTTTCTCTCACTTGCCCATTTTCCAGGGTGTGCCAGATCCCTGGATATTTGTGTTTCCTCTTGCTGTTCCAGTACCCTGTGACAGGACACAACTGGAAAAATTACCTTCTCATGATGGTAACAGTGTGCTCCATAACCGGGGCACACACCGCTCCATGAGTTACGGTGGACACACTCAGCATTTCCACCCATGTTTGTCTGAATATGTCTCTCTCCCTCCCTGGCCACTGCATCCCTAGGATTTCATCCGCTGACTTTCAGCTTGAGCCTCATTAAGCCTTTAATTGACACACTGCCTGCACTCCTGCCAGATGCCTAGCGATATTGAGGAATATTGTGCTAACATCTCGGGTACCCACGGTGTCTCTGTGATTCAGTGCTGAACTGGGGGGCAATGGTCCAGCTACCTCACCGCATCTCCTAAGATGTCAGCTGTGATGGTACAGGAGGGACTGTGTCATCGCTGCTGGCAGCTCCTAAGTTGTGTTTTTCTTGAAGAGGAAGAACATCTCCAATGTTCTTTTGTCAGCTGGAAAATATTTTGAAGCTGGTAAATGTGTGTTTTCTTCTTCCTTGCTCTGTCAGTCAGAGCATTTTCTGATCACTGCCTGGCTGCACATCTTTACTCGTGTTTATAAAAGATAGGATCTAGCTCAAATAGAAGTTTGTGGCTTGGTGCCAGCTGGCATTAAAGTATTGTGGTGTTTTCTGGCACTGAAAAAAATCTATAAATGTAGGAATTAATTTTTTCCTGAAATTTTCCAGCGTATCTTTTGCAGTGTTTGCCTGAGTTGCCATTATGTGCTGGCTGGGAGAGTGTGGGGTTGCTTGTGCTGGCAAGGAGGAGGGTTCAGAGCAAACGCAAGGAGGAGGAGGAGAAGACCTCTGCGCTGCCACACCGACACAGGGGCAGCGGGGTCCCCAAACTGAATGGCAGGTACTGCCTGTGCTATAGGTAATTTGAAAAGCGGTGTCTCTAAAACCATCTTTCTGGTACGGAGAGGGAGCACGGAGGTCGAAAGGCCTTTCCTGGCAGGGGAGGACGTACCCTTGGGAGTAATAAAGGAGGGAAGAGCAGCAGAGGAGGAAAGGCAGTTTGTTACAGAAAGGATTTTGGCACCTTCTGCTCCCAGTGAGATTCTGCAGTCAGCTTTGGTGGGATCTGTATGGCCGTTATATTGATTGGCAGGGAGCTCCTGCACAGAGGATGACGGTGAGGGACAGTTCTTCCATCCAGAAGCCCCACTGTGTGTGAGCGTAACGTAAAAGCCCGCTCTCCCATGAGCGCGGCCGCGTGCCTCCTTCGTTCCCAAGGTTGGGCTCCAGCACTTCTGTTAAACAGCAGTGAGCTGGAAAGACCTCCTGACTGGTTTTATGCAAATGGGACCGAGACATCTCATGCATGTGTGTTTGCACACAGACACTGTCTCCTGTCAAACAATAGATACTGTTTTGTCATGTAAATAGCGCTCAACTGGTGAGGGCTTGCTGAGAGTTGAGCTCGCTTGTACTGAATGGTTTTGACACGTGTGTGCATGCAGGTGTTGAAAGAGAGGGCGGGGAGAGTAATAAAGTTGTGAAACTTCGATGATATAAGCCAAATAAAAAAAATCAAATCATGTTATATGGTAAGTGGTAAGCGTATAACCTGCATAGTGGATAAGGGGAGTCAGGGCTACATGGCAAAGAGATAAGTAGGTGGGGAAGAAAAACAGTTGTCTTTGTACAAGGAGATTAGTGATGTCTAACCGATGACTTGAAACTGCCTCTTTGATCTTCATCATTGGTCTCCATGCGTCTGTGCCTCTCTCCAAAAGCGTTCTGCTCGGCAGGTGCAACTTTGGAGGTTGGGTTTGGTGGTAACAAGGCATCGCCTGAGAGCTGCCGGGCAGCTGAGGATTTACATTCAGTGAAGCTGCCGGGGGAGGTCGGGTGACAGAGCCGCACTCCACAAGGCAGCTGGGGAGGCCACGGTCGCTGCCTCCCCACGTTCACCGCCTGCGGGGTTGGCTGTTGGTCTGGCTGCAGGCGGCCGCCAGCTGTGGTGGAGCAGTGACATCAATCAGTCCGGTCTGGTTGTGGTGAGAAGCGTGATGAGCAGCTGTCATGCAGATGCTCCCTGGGAGGCTGCTAAATAGTCATTGTTGAAGTAATTAATAGCAACAAGTGAAAAAAAAAAGCCCAGAAAACATTTTCAGATGTCAGACCGTGTTGATACTTAGGGTGATGAATCACACAACTGTCCGTATGAAAACTGAATAATTTTACTTGGTATGATAAAATATGCAATGAAAACAATTGGGAAA
Source organism: Pelecanoides urinatrix (assembly GCA_013400755.1). Taxonomy (NCBI): domain Eukaryota; kingdom Metazoa; phylum Chordata; class Aves; order Procellariiformes; family Procellariidae; genus Pelecanoides; species Pelecanoides urinatrix. The sequence goes on along the minus strand of VZTQ01003507.1, from coordinate 114,629 downwards.
AAAGCAGAGACCAACATATAAGCTACCAGACTTTTATGTAGGTGTCCAGTTCAAAAGGTTGATTGGTATAAAATCTAACTCCAAAAATAGTATTGATGTGTTGTAAAGAAAAGTATGAATCAAAAGCATATTGTTCTTGCTGTTTTCCAGATATAGCTGCTGCTGGTGTGGTTTTCATAATGACACCTTTGACTGGTTTTCAACTGTCTTTTGGGGCTGGAAGAGGTGAGAGGCAGAGTCCTCTCTTTAGCAAAATACATACATTTTTCCTGAGTAGTTTCTACTGGATCCATGATGGAACTGGAGAAAAATCACTTAAAGGAAAGCAGTGCTGCAGGTCTTGGAAAATCCCTCTTAAAGTCAGTTGAGAGAAATGGCAGATACATCTGTATCCTGCAGTAAATGATAAAATGAGTTCCAGGAAACTCACTCTTTCTAATGCAATAATCCACTCTGCTGAAAAATGCTGTTACTGTAAAGTAAGTACGATCTTTGTGTTTATGTCATATTTTAAATATGACAAACTGCTTCGCAAAGAGGCTGGACAAGAAAAAGAGCATTTTGTAGATTTTAATATACTGTTATGTACTAATAAGCAAAGAAACCCATTTCGCTCTGAGAGCCGAGCAAAGAAGAGATGGGCAGTATTTAGACATAGAAAGTTTCCTTAGAAAGACTTTATTATTATTATAAAATAGTAGCTATTATGTACCCTCCCATGACAAAATAGTCTGACTCCGTATCTTAACACCCGGCTATTCTAAAATAATTCAGAATAATTTTATTCCATTATATTGCATAAAATGAAGCTACCAGGTGCTGAGAGTTTTTCTGGGACTATTCAGCATTATTTCTGGTGATAAACTAGAAAAGAGAATTTGGGGTCCCTTGCAGAAAAGTGAGGTCCCTTTTTCTTTTTCTTTTTTCTTTTTTCCTTTCATCTTGTACCTTGGTATCCATGGAAACTTTTTGTTAGCTATGTAAGCTGTTCTTTTATTCAGATACTAATTTAACTTGGTGATTGTACCGAGAGTGACCTGTGCTCTGGCGTTGCATCTTTTCCATTTAGCGCAGGGGACTTTATAAAGTTGATTAGCTCATGTCTCTTAAATCTTTCATAGTTTTCAGCTTTTTTCTCTTTCCTCAGAGAGGAAGCTGGTTTTTTTAATCCTTTCTGTGAATTTAGGAGAGGCTATCGCCTAGCCTTTCAGTATCTGTGATATTTGACGTGTCCTGGACTTTCACAAATCATCATTCCTGTATTTTTTTGTTACGGACGTGTAGGCGATATGGCCGCTGAAGCAGCATGGCAAGCAGTTTTTGGGGGGAGGGAGCTGGGGAGGGGGGAGGTGCATAGAGTGTTTTTCGCCTGCTCTGCCAGTTGCACGGGCGAGAGGCCGGAGCTGCGAGCTTTATGACCCTGCCCCCGAGCAGCGGCTGCCCACCCGCGCCGGGCTGTGCAGTTCCCGGCCAAACATCTCCCAGAGCATCTGTAGGGCAGCGTGACTCATTGAGCCACGGGCATCATCCGTGGGGATGCGGCTGGACCTCAGCGCCTGGGGACGGTGCCTCGCTGCTGCCAGTCGGGAATACTAATCCACAGTCAACCTTGTCCTTTTCCGTGCTCCGACGATGGGGTTAGCAGGTTATTCTCGGTGGTGAGCAGGTTATCCTCGGAAGGGATTGCCCCGCAGCGGAGCAACTGAACCTGTGGGTATCAGACCTCGCCGGTTCCCCTGGAGAGGCTCGGGAAGTAGGTGTTGCTTTCCCAGCCTGCCCCAGGTAAGTAATCTGATCTTAAACAAAGAAACACAGAGATGGCTGTTTCTTGTTTAAAAATACATTAAAGCAAAATCCTTTTCTTTGTTTTGAAGGCAGAAGGTTTGAATATTCCCATGCTCTGTGCTTCCCTGAGCTCCCAGATTTGGGGGGTGATAATGAGGGATTTAATTCTGGGCAGCAGGTGCTGGAAGCAGGGATGCGATGCAGCGCCTGTAATCGTGTTGTCGGGTTCATTTTGCACCATCTGGGTTTGAAAGGGGCAGTCGAGCTTTTAATTGTAGTCCTTGGGCATCTGGTACCTTCCTCCTCCTGCTGCGGGTGCAGATGTATTAAAGGAAAGATGCTCTGTGTGTCTGAGGCATGTAGAGGGTTAAAGCTGGCGGGGAGCGATGCCACTGCCCCTTGAGCCGCTGCGCTGGGGAAGGGTCCCTTGGGAGGGGAATGAGAAGGTTGTTCCCCCTCCCACTCCCACTGGTCACCCATCGCCTTTTCCTACCAGCTCAGGAGAAAAGGAAAGTTGGTCTTTCAGTTCTCTGGGCTTCCTGTCCTAATCAGATGCACTTTTCTGAGTTGCAAATAATCCCAGCTGAGGATACGTAAAGCAGCCAGCATGGGGAATGTAACCTGTTGTGCGAGCAGCCGTCTGCGAAACAGCCCGGAGCAGGAGCCAGGCTTGTGACGTGACTGCCCTTCGGGAAAGGGGACCGACAACTGCCATGGACAACATGAGAGACATCCATAAAAGACCGATAGCTGTATCAACTCCTTGCTATGCTTTTATACGTGATCCAAGCGGTGGAAGAGGCAAGAAGGCAAACTTCCACTGTTATCAGTGGTGCCGTCGCAGTCTGTCACTCCAGCGTGGCAGGGCATGGCAGGCTGAGGAAGCTCATGATCTCTGGGGGGAATGTACTGCAGTAATGGGAAGGCAGCGAGAGAAAGGGAGAATAATCAAACTAAGAAGTGAGTATGATTTCCAGCATTTACTTTGCATAGGTAAATGTTAACCTGTTAACCAGACTTTTCCATGGCAGAACTAAACATTGCACTTTCGCAAGTCATTTGAGGTGTTAGTGTATGTTTCTAGTGGTGTGGCTAAAATCGAGCGTCCACAGTTTCTGTGCATTTGCTCAGAAATGTCAGTGTGTCAGGAAAATGTTTGCATTGAGCTTTTTGCAGTGAATATGAAAATCTGTCAGTGTCAATGATGTTACTGCTTTCTTTTGAATTTAAGGGGTAAGAAAACCGAACCGGGTCTGACCACAAATGTTTTAAGATGCACAGAGTTGTCAGTTTATTGTGCATGACTCCATCCAGTGTATGGGCAGCCAGGTTAGATGTAAGGATGGGGACAAACAAGTGATGCTGTAGTTCATCTGGAAACCACAGCTGCACATGCAAGGGCTGACGCAGAAACAAACCACCTCACTGCCTCAAAAGCTCACGGAAAAAGATCCCTGTTGTAAGGCTTGCCCTGCACTTTGTGCCAGTCACAGAGCGAAGGAGTGGGAAGCGCTCCTGAGTTCTGGCAATGCTGCTTTGGGATGTGATAGGAGGGTCAGGGGGATGTTGGGAGCAGGGCAGCTGGGCTCGGGGGTTCAGCTTGCTTCGGTAACATGTGTCACTGGAAAGCAAATACTTAAGGAGGTGGGATCGAAACTTGGGTTGTTTTTCACAGATCCAATTATTAAGTGTAGGCCATCTGTACTTCTTGGCTTTTTTAAGTGGTTTGTACTATACTGGGCACATCACTGTGCCGGAAGGGCAGGGTATGATGTGTACAATGCTGATGAAGCAAACGAGGGGTTTTTTCTTCTTAATTCCATCTTTTCCATGTTGTTAGGATGTTCAAACTGTGTACATCACGTTGAGGGTGTGGGTGAGACCGGTCCAGTGGCACAGGGTGCAGCACTGCTTCTCTGACGTCCATTCTTGTGCTGCTTTTGAGACCCAGAAAGTTTTTGTCTTGTTTCCCTGAATAAACATGCAGCTATTTCCATGTTGCTCCAAACATGTTCACACCTAGGAAGCAAGAAGATGGTGAAGAAAAGCTAACCTGAATCTTTTACCTGGAGGTAGTATTGCCTAATGCTTATACTTAGAAATCAAAAGTCAATTATCTGGAGTTATTTCCTGGCTTTGACATAACTTTTCTATCAACTTTGGAGAAACCGGGAACTTTCCTGTGCTTTAAAGGGCCCTTTTCTAAAATGCATGTGATATTCTTGAGCGTAATACTCACCTCAAAGGGTATTATAATTATTAATACTCATGAAGCATCTTAAGATTCATTAATACAAATTACCATAGGAGTGCAAATTAAATTCTGCAAGGATCTTCTACTAGTGCAAATGAACCAACATGGTTTTAATATATGTGAGCTTGTGATTAGAAATGTTTAGTGTAGATCAGTGATCCTGCAGGGTCCAAGGACTTTGGATACCACTTCAGTGACACAGGATCATGGTACCCTATTAACCATTCTATTAAACAGGGCTACAGCACCTTTTTGTTGCAGAAGTGTACTAGTGGGTACGATCTTATAACATTGGACTGATGTTCATTAAAAGGTCTCACCCTCAGTATTTAGAAGACGGGGACTTCATGTGCCACAACAACCCATGCATTTTCTCCGTGTTGCTGGGAGTGTCTTCCTGGTATGAGGATGGAAATGAAATCTCTTCTGCTGTTTTGGTGATGATCTCCCTGCTGAAGCTGTTAGCAAAAACGTCAGTACTCTGAGTGGGGGGATTATGATGGGGAGGGTTTTGTACTATCAGCTAAACCGAGACAAACAAATCAATTTAGGGGGGCAGCAAAGCCATTAAGCAGTAATAGGTTTTAGTTATTGCTGTTTTCAGATGGATGCAAAGGGATAACATAAGGGTGAAAGACATTGTATTCTACTATCAATCTCCAAGATCATCTAGTCCCTGTACCAATTACCCTTAGACTATGCAAAGGCTGTAGTACTGGTAGGTAATAAGGAGCGGTGCAGTGGTATTTTAAGAGAGAGAGAAAGATAAATCATCTGTATACACACTGCCTATCTTGAAGGTGTTTTTCCTGTACTGAAACAATTAAATACCAAAGTGTGAAAAGCACAGGTAAAGCTGAAATCCTCCCAAACTGGGCAGGCTCTGGATCCTATAGCTCAAAGTGATCTGCGGATATATTTTTTGGAATTATGTCAGAAATCTCTTTTCAGCTGTGATGGCTAATTGGACGGGTCAGTGGAGCCCGGGAAGAACATCATGCTCACAAGTTTGCATGATGAGTGCTAAACCTGAATTGTTTCTGGGGTCAGTGTGGCGTGATGTCAGCACTGCGGGGGGAACATCATTTTTCACTGACAGCAAAGATGAGTATTTCCCAGTTGCAGTTTGTGATCCCTCCCAAAGGTGTCCTTGGGATGGTTTGGGGGAGGCTGTGAAGCATTTTATACTTGAATTGCTGACAGCACTCACTCCTTCCAGGGCAGAGGTTTGTATATATATATCAGCAGCCAGTAACTATAACCTATTCTTGTTCCGTTGGCCAACACCGGCTGAGGTACTATTAGCAGTGGAGGTAGTTAACCCGTCCTTGGCTAATTAAAGTCTGGGAAACATGGGGGGAAAGAGAGAGTGAAAGGGGGCCACACAAATACAGGTTAGGCCAAAAGACAGTTAAGCTCTCAGAAAGCTTAAGGATTTTTGTCCCAAACTAGGGGAATGAGGGCACATTGAAAATATGCTACTGTCTGCATCCCTCTGCACTGCAACAGAAGTGCAATGTCTTCAGGAGGCTCTGAGGTTTTTTTGTGACCCCCTCCCAAAGCGATGCGAAGACGAACATGCGGGGAGGAGCTGCTGCAGTGCTTCTGTCTCTGAAACCTTGTTGACGGCAGTGTTGTTTTCTGATCCACAGGTCCAGAGGATGGCATAGCAATAACATCACTGTCCAGGGAGCTGGGGTCCTTCCTCGCCTGCCTGCATGAACCAATCCCAAACCTTTGTTTTTGGACCGAAGAAACCTGAAAACCTTTCTCTCCTAATTCATGAGCCAGCAGGATGTGGTCGCTGTGCTTTCAGAACGCCTGCTCGTAGCTGCCTACAAAGGCCAAGTGGAGAATGTGGTGCAGCTTATCAACAAGGGTGCCAAGGTAGCGGTTACCAAGGTAACAAGAGAAAAACGCTTTGCAAAATCCCTGGGAACTAACATAACTCCTAGATCATTGTCTGTGAAAATGCCCTCGTAGCTTTACCATTCTGAATGTGACTGAGGTTAGTGTTTAGATTTCCTTAAAGTTTATACTTAATAGCTCATGTGAATTTACAGTATAGTGCATGTCTTGTATTTATACACTTCCCAGTGGACACAGTATTGGTGAACGCCGAGTCCTTAGAAACACAGTGTGTCGGCGGAGGGACAGCGACATTTTTCAAAGCGTGCATTGACTTTTGAACACTGTGCAAACTGATGAATGGAGCGATTCATCTCTGTCAAGGGAAGGCAGTTCAGAGCGCCCGTCTTTCTGGGTGAGGGGATGGGGGAAAGCCACCTGTTGCGGTAGGGTAAAGGTACATAGAAAGCATTTCTTGCCACTGAAGTCTCTTGGTTCAGCAGCTTCACATGTACCTGACATCTTCATTGATTTGTGCCATGTAGTCCCCAGTCAGTTCCAAACTTGGGGGTTGCAAACTGTGTTCCCTGTGCCTTCAAGATAAGGTCAGCATCAAAGGATTTCTGCTTAGATGTTAAGAGAGTTCAAACCGATATTCACCTATTCCTAATTCTGAACATGTTATAAATAATACTAGCATATAAAAGATGAGACAAGTGGCTGTTGCAGAGGTTTGATCAGCAAAAAACCTTAAAAAGGATTAGATAAGTTAGATCTTTAGAGCTGTAACATAAAATTTGGGACATCCTGTTTTGATAAACCATTGTTCTCCATCGTATCTAGTTTTATTTGTATTTCCATATTGGTTTTGAACATTGTATATGTATGGGAACTAATATTTACGGATAGAAAGCAAATGTGACTATATTTGATAAGTAATGTCTTTTCCTCTTTTTATCTGTCAGTGACAGTTGTTTTCAATCCCTTTGCAGTGTTTGAGTTGTAGATAGTATTTATTTTGAAAGCTGGAGTGATCCAAGGACAACCGGTGTTTGTAAGTTTTGTTTGCCAAAACTGAGTAGCCTCTTGCTGGCTAGATACAAAGCACAGGTGTAATAAACATAAATGGTCCCATAAAGATGCCTGTTAGGCTCTGTTGTCCAAGCAGCTCTGTAGCTGATGAACAGCTATTGAAGGTAGTCAGTAATAGATCAGGAAATACTGACTTACAGATGTCTGAATGGTAGCTCGGGGTTTTGTGGTTGGGTTTTTTTTTTAAGATCATGAGCTTTGAGACTGTTTGAGGGACCTTCCTGAAAATACACAAACGCTTGAAAGGATGCCATGCTTTGTATAAATTTGTGCATGAATGTGATTTCAAACCCAGCTTCCACACTGTTTGAACATAAAATGTGGTGTCCTTTGTAATGGTTGCCAGAATACTCATGACGCTGATTTAACTGTTTCGTGGAATTAGTTGCCATAATCTACAATTCAAATGCAAAATTGACACTTTCTTATTGTTAAGGTTGTGTATTATGGAATTATCAACACCTTCTGTTGATGACAATAAGAAGCAAATTGTGCAGATCTGACTTGCAAACACAAAATCAGGTTAATTTGATAAAATGCAGATTTGCTAGACTTGACAAGTCTTTCTTTCCTATACGATATAGGTGGCTTCCTGCTTCTTGCACTTGCTTTGTTGTTCAGTCCTTACATGGAAAATCAAAGCAAAGCTCTCTGGGCGGCAAAACTGCACCCAGGTGCAGAGCGTTGGTGTTGGAAAGCCGTGCTCGCTGGTGAGCTCTGAGGCCGTCCCTGTAGCTGACTTGGCACTATGGGATTGCAGCTATTTTCTAGAGGTTGTAGGTCATCCCCATGGAGCCCAGGGAGGGGGGATGACAAAAGCTATCCCTCTTGTCATTCTGGATGCATCCTGGCACATCAGCAGAGAGCACAGACGAGGTACTTGGGTAGCCCAGTGACAAGCCCTGCTCAGAAGAGATGAAGTCAGATCAGCAAGACTGTGGAGGAGTGCACAGAGGAGAGGAGAGGCTCTCAGAGGAAGAAGCCGAGGCTACATGCGTGGAGTATTTTAGAGGTGCTCACGCACTTATTCCTCCCGTGCTGTGAGCCAGATAGAGGTGAACCAAGCTGCTGCCCTCATCAAAGCCCATCAGTTCAGGCTCAGTAATGTCCTATCCAGGTCTGCACAGCATCCAGTGTGCATCTGGCTCTCACCCAGCCAGCTAACTGCATAGGGAGAGCATGTGCATATTTGCCTATGAAAGGCTGTATAAACATACCCTGGAAGAGCTTGTGGCTTGCTAATCTGATGACACACAAAGGCTGGAAGGAGAAAGAGCCATTTAAAGTCAAGGACAGGGATGTCACAGGAGCAAGCATGTATAAATTAGCCTCAAGTATACTTAAACTGGAAATTTGAAGGGATTTTTTAGCCATCAGAGAGCCAGGTTCTTGTGCAGTCTTTCCACAAGCAGAAGAGGCGCAAAATGACAACTACTTTCAGGATAGGGGTTGTTAATTTTAGGATGGATATTAGATGGCATGCTTGTTGTAGCGGAGAATTATTGATCAAGCTTTCAGATAAATTGAAACCCAGAGCCCCCTCCCCTCCCCAGGATAAAACTCATTGCAAATGAAGCATAAAAATAAATTTATTCACATCCATGCCTTAGTTCTGTTATACCTGTATGTCTTCTGCTTTTATTCAAAGTCTTCAGTTTGTTCTGTCAAATTAATTTTAAATTCTAGGGATTTGCTCCAAAGGGGAAAAAAAAAGGGGGGAGGTTTGTACTTTCTAACCAAAATTCCTGCTGAATTCTATCAGAGATTTATTGGAAGAAGACATGCAGAGACAAAGCTCTTTGGAGGGAGGGAACAAGTCCCCACACCACTTCAGGCTTAAAATTTATTTCTGATACACATCTGTAAGCGTAGACCAATTCTTGTGGAGAAACACCATGCAGAGCCACAGCTTGAAGTGACCAGGATCTAGAGCTAAATGCTCGAGAGTTCTTTATTCAAACTGAATTAATTGAGCATGGCTTAAGAAAAATGAAGCATATTTTCTGTAACAAACCAAGTATCATTAAATGCTGGATAGCTGGCAAGGTCATCCAGTTCTATTTTTATCATATTTAGGGAAGGTCATATAACGTGGTTAATCGCTGCTTCAGTAAACAACAATTCAGCTGCAAAATAGTATTTCATTTTTGTCACCTCTAACTATATGATTTCAAAAGAAGAATAGTATGAAAGAATCAAAATTCAATGGAGAATCAGTGTGTCCAGGAGCTCACTTCAGTGTTTCCTCAGGGATGCACTTGTTTCGTTTTGACACCATTACTAGCAGGGCAGCTGTGCAGGTGAAGTCAATATGGAAGTGTACACTCCAGCATCTTCCCTGACTCCAGTGAGGGACACCAGGGCTCTTTCTAGGTTTGGGGCCTTTTAAAATAGGTAAAGAAGAGGTGATGGCCAGCAGGTCACAGCGCTGTTGATGATCTGACACCAGGGAGCCCAGAGTGGGAGAGGGCTGCTGGCCCTGCATTGCACATACATCAAGCGCTCATCCTGGTGCTGGCATCTCTGCCACCAGCCGTGCGGGGTGGTGGCCAAGCGACAGTTTGGATCTCAGCATGTGAGGCTTTATGGTCAACCAGCTCTGTTCCTGCTCTGCCTCATAGGACGAAGAGATGATTTCCATTTTTATGCCTTTTTGTCTGACATTCTTCACAGGTGTGAAATTTATAGCTGTTTTTTTTATGAAAAGGGCAAAAAATGCCCCGAACAACTGATCATACAAATTGACTGATCCAACAAGCAGGTGCCTTTATAAAGTATTTTGATGAATATGCTGCAAACGCTGGAAAATTAAGAACTGAGCCTGGTATAATTAAGTCTTTTCTTTCAAGCAAGAAAGCTGGTCCCATCTTTCAGTCCTTTTGTAGTAGAGCTTTCTTTCAGTAAAGTTATTGACAGCTGCATCTTCAACATTAAACTGCTGGGACTTTTGCTGAGCTACTCTGCCTTGCTGTCCTTCTAGGATGATATTTTCCTTTTCCTGGGTTATTTTTCTTTGGATTTTCTGAGTTGAGATAGGTTAGGGAAAGGGCTGAGAACCACTAGGAGTGGCCTAGGAGGAATGATAGTAGTGACATCATCAGACCAGGTTGGCTCTTTTCTTAATCTTGTCCCCAGAATGGTGCCTGGAGGATGGAGAGAAGAGGGATTTCACCTTCCAGGCATCAACTTTTGGTGTATCCCGAGGATGCCTGGCTGAAACGAGGCACTTCTGGGGGAACGGCAGTCCCTAACGTGGGCTTGCTGCATGCCTGGAGATGGAATTTCCAGGTCTACACATCTGCATTGCAGCTCCCCAAAACAAAGTGTTACTGGGTGTTGCGTTTCACTGGGGCGTTGCAGCACGGGGTTTAGCATATTCAATAGTGAGAATTAATAGGGCCAGAAAAAGCTGTGTATTAGCAAACACCCACAAAGGAGCGTGCTGCTTCCCTGTTCAACATGAAAAGATTGCCAGAGGAAGTCATAAAGGTAGTACAGGCAGTTTTAATGTCATTGGTATAGTGCCATGGGTTTTATGAATATTTTTTCAAAGGGAAGCAGAATATAGCTTTTCTGCAGAGTGTACCATTAAGATTATAGCTACAAAATTGAATTCTGCGGAGAAGCGATGATAATTCAGAAAAAAACATAGAAATGAAAAAGGTAGTGCTTCTGTTTTGATTCACTAATTCTGTTTGTTTGTTTGATTTAATTTTTGAACTAGTCCTATTACGAACCTGCCATATGGCAACACTTTCATAATGCTGGGGTACTTGTAGTCTTGCAATCAGGATTTCAACTTCAGAGCATGTTGAGTTCTTTAAAACAACCTTTTTTTTCCTTCCTTTTTAAGTTAAGACAGAAACAAAAAAAGATATATTTTGGTGCTTTCACATTTTTGTGCTCCTTCAGTTTGAAAAACTACTTGTGACCTTGTGTCTGTTTTAAACAATAAATAAAAATAAATGAAAGGGGAGTAGCAAACCTTTAGGGACTTGGTGAATGCCTGTTAAGGTCAATGAGAAACTTTCTGCTGACTTGAGCGAGCAGGTTATTCATGGAGAACAGTCTAAAAAATCATCAGGGTGAACAATGTGACAAGACTTGGGTTTTGTTTTCAAGCTTTCTAATAAAGCGTGGATAGGCATGTTTTTGTGTAAGTGCAGAATGGATGAATAAACAACAGTCCTTGTGCAGCACAAGAGCAGGGTGAGATGGAGAACTGAATGTACTTGCATAAAAGTATCTATAAATGTATAAACACAAGGAAAGATCATGTGGCTTGTAGTGCTAAGACACCCCCCCCCCCGTATGGATTTGGTTGCAGAGTGCATACACCGGCAGCTGCTCTAAGAAAATTCTGCTTTTAAACGGTATCGACAGCAGGCAGTGGTGTCTGGAAGTTAGAATACAGATTAAATACAAACAAAAACCCTACCCTTGCATTTTACTGCTGAAATTCATGTGACTGTTCACCGTGCTTGACTGCAACCTGATACACCCCATAGCTATAGCAGCCTGTCACGGTTGTTGGAAGTTGCAGCCTTAGTGCAATAGGTCCCATTTATTTTGTCAATAAGCCCGTGACACAGGAGGGTTTGTATGATTTGTTGCCTGCTGAAACAATTATTTACATTTGAATAGAAGTCCAAATTGCATATTTTTCATATGAATGACTGCTTTATTGGTTCATTAATCCCAAATTGTAGCAGTCTCTCATTTGTATTTCTGTAATAACCCCCAAACCGTTACAGTTCATATTTGGAAAGGCTCACAAGCTTTTAAGTCAGTAATCTGCATGTTAAGGAGTCTCTGGTTTTAGTGTTGTCTCCTTGCAATGAGCATCTATAGGAGACACTCCTGTTTGTATATGTTTCTGCTGCCACTAAGACCCATGCGTATATTTAGGTAAGTCACCTCTTTGGTGCTGCAATGGTGAGTGTGAAATGTCTTTATGGAGGAGACATGGAGAGGAAAATTTGTCTGCCTTCCTCCCTCTTCCTCCTAAATATTTTGGGTAGGATGCTTTGTTGTGAGAGAAAAATTTTATTTAAAAAAAAAAAAGAGAGTCCTAATTAGCCCATCAGCAGGCTCTTTCACAGCTTGTGTAAAGGGCTGTTCGTTTGACTTGCAAGCGTGAAGGAGGTGATCAGAGGCAGGCAAGAGCAGCTCTGGCTGTCGCTGCTGGGGCTTCCCACCATGGCACAGACCTGTTGAAAGTTTCTCTCCAAAGATTGCGGTGCTCTAAGTTTGTCGTCACAGCATGAAGGGCACTCACATCGCCTTGTCTCTCCCTCATAGTTTGTTCTGGATTGGTGTGTGCGTACATATGTACATACATACCAGATAAACATACACATATATATGTGTATATTTGCATGGGGACATGGGTGGGAGTATTTTTCCAGTGTTTGCTTTGCCTGTACTGGAACACTGTCCAGCTGTACCGCCCATCTCTGCTCTCATTTTGATGTTACTGGGAAGAAAAAGAAAATCTGGCATTGCCAGTTCTTGCAGGGTTATGATTAATCATGAGGTGCTCTTCCAAAAGCCTGAGCCTCTAATCAGCCTAATGTGCTGGAACTGATCCTCCTTCCCACTCTCCCATCCTAGGTAGGGTCATAGTTTTCTTTTATAGTGTCCCCTTACAGTGGGAAGAGCTCAAGGACTGCATGTATGCAGTAGCTCTAGTCTCTGAAGGTCTCTCTCTAGGGGTCTCCAATAGGTGGGATGCCTCTGAACCTGTGGTTTTGGATAGAGAATCTCGAAACACACAAACCCTCTGGAATAAAAATAATCCTCTAGTCTTCTGTTTCCATAATTCAATTTTAATTTTTTTTTTTTTTTAAACAAAAACCTGAGGTTTGGGGACCTGGCTGAAGTTTTTGAACGTTTGGGGACGATGACAGGGGAAGTGCACAGTTAACGTGAATCTCTGTTCTCTGAGTGACAGGAACAGCCAGGCAACCCTTGCTCGCAGCTCTCCCTGGCCCCGTGGTGGCCTTTTCCAGCAAGTGCCCTCCTCCTCCAGCACCCATCTCCTGTGGCTGCCCATGAGCACCGGGAGGCTGCCCAGCTATCGAGAACGGGGGACGGGTTGGTCCCAGTGACAGGAGAACGTGGTGCTCCCTGGGGCGAGAGCAGCCTCCTCCAGATAAGCCCGTTCCCTGGGGCAGCTTTACTTTAATGTGCCTTAAGGCACTGAACAGGCAGGTGAAGGTGGTGTGGTCTGGATCTTCTACGGTTTTGCAACCTTTTTTGTGCTTGTGCCCTGCCACCAGGCACACTCTGTATGGCAATTGCCTAGGAAGGTGTGTTGGGTGAGGAAAACATGTCCCTCGTACTGAAATAAACTCATACTCTGCTTTCATAGTTTATTTTTAACACAGTACCTTTGGCTGCACCTCAGCATTTTTTCAGTGGTTAGAGATGGTTATCTTATCAGAAAGTTTCCCTGCTGGGATGTATTCGTGTAGTTGACGCTGTTTTCCTTTTAAAGTACATGAGCTGGCTTCACGTTGGGTTTGTTTGGGATTTTTTCTGCTCTGAGCACAGATTGCAATAAATTGTTTTCATGATGTATTCGTAACCTGCCGGGAAGTGAGATGCCTGGATTAGGTGATTTACTTATTGCCATTAAGTAATGTAGAAAGTCAGAACCCGTAAACCTGAACGTGCTGGGGCACATATTCATAATCCAAACATATTGTTTATAGCTGGGAATGATTTGTCAATCTGGCTTCTTCGGGTGTTTTTCCTTTCTTTCCTTTCTTTTTTTTTCTTTTTTTTTTTTTTCTTCCCCCCCCCCCATGTTGCCTGGAGACTTCTGTGCCTCCTGCGATTGGGTTACCTGGAACAGCGACATAGCCCTGGCTCTCCTCCAGGCTGATGGAGAAGGAAGCGTGCTCGGTGCAGCTCGGTGCCCTTCGCCGCAGGGGCGGGCGTTTAGGGACCTGTGGCCATGTGGAGTGAGAAGCCCCCAAGCAGCAGGCTGGATGGCGGCCGGGGACAGTGGTGACAGCCGAGAGGGAGCCCTTCCCACGCCTTCAGCAGGGCAGGAATGGACGTTTCCCACGTGGGAACAAGCTGCTGCTGCCTAACAGGAGACAACATTTGGGTTTTGAGAGACCCACCTGTCAGCGTGGGTGAGGACTTTTCTCTTAGGTCTGGCTATTAATGTGGTATAGTTCAACTTTTAATGTTTTCAAAGCACGGCACAACTAGTCAGTAATGACACGGACATCTTGTCCCCAGCCATTCTGCGGATTTCAACGCTGGCTTTCCTTTTTGCTTTGAAGAAGCTGAATTCCTGAGGCTTTACCAGCTATGCGGGTATGGGATTTGCTGTGTGAAAACAATCCTGTCTTGAGCTTGGTTTTTTAATTTACTTGAAGTAGCTTTCCCACTGGAGAAGTTGCTTAAAACTTCAAAAGCTGATTGTTGCCTTCTGCTTACTTCAGGCCACTAGTAGCCAGCGAGCTCTTGAGGTGTTTGCTCCTTCTGTAGCTGATGTATTAGGGCCCTTTGTCTTCCTTTGCAGGGTAAATCTTTGTGTGGAAAAATAGACAATCACAGCAGCAGTAATGAAGAAATAGATATGTAACAGATATATGTGAAGAGGAATGTAACTCTTCTTTATCTCATAAAATGCATAGTGGAGAAAACAGGATTCTTTGTGAAGATACTCTATGATTTTACCAATGGCTGGAATCCTGTTTTCTTAATTGCAATGAAATAAAATTTGCAATTAACAGTTTTAGAGTGTTGCTGTTTAACAGTTCTTAAGGTGTTACACTTGCCTTTCATATTGATGCTTTGAGATTTTACACAGATACACACATACACACACATGTATACTTCCTAGAGCGGGAGTTAATTCTTGATTCTCCCTTATGAGTTTTCTTTTTCAGGTAGTATGGGTTAAATTTTTAGGGAATCGCTTGTTGTAGTTATCTGTTGTCCGGACTGCCTCTAACAATCTCTTCCCTCTTTTCACATCAATTCTTAGGCCTCTTGTAGGAGAAGCAGCCTATTCCCCTTTTCCTGAAATGTTTCATTTTAAATTCTGCCAAAGGACGATCAAGCGGGGCTCAGTTACAAGTAACTATTTTTTTCCTCTTGTAATTTCACTTAGATTTTTGGAACCCGTTCTTTGGGAAGATTCTATTTAAAAAAAAAAAAAGATTTTACTGTCAAATTTCAATTGTTTTTTTTTCCTCCTAAAACCATAGATCATGTCTCCATCTCAGTAATTAAAGCTTTTCTGTCCTTCTGTTTATTAGGGTACTGTCCGTGATTACACTATAGATTGAATTACTCATGACTATTTTAAACTTTTACTTTCATGTGGATTAGAGCTTGGTAATGTTTAAAAATAAGTATTGTATAAAAAAACCGGACAGATCTTTGGCAAAATGAGGTTGTTTGTCATACACATGAAGTCACTTGGTGTGACTACAGGTCTTCCATTCCTTTTAAGGGGAGCGTCCACCATACATAACAGTCCAGTAATTCTTATTTCTATCGCAAAGATGATATCCATTACAATATATGAATTAGCCCACTATTGCAACTTTGTCGTACAGAGTGGAACTGAAAGCGGTTGACGGTTCTGTGCTCCACAGGGACACAAACAAAAGGGTCATGATTTCTCTTTAGGCATGGACACAAAGCCAGATCTGAATTTGTAAGGAAGTATCCTTACGTGAATATAAAATCTGTTTTGTAGAGTATCATTGGGATAAACTGAAATGTTGCAGAAGGGGGAAGAGGAGTTTTCAGCATACACAAAACTGAGGTAAAGCTTTTGATACACTAATATATGCCAATTGCTGCTATTGCAGGCTTCAGAGAGAGAAGTATGAACAGAAGAACGAGGAAAAGAGGATAAAAATCTGATCAACAACCATGCATAAAAATTCACCTTAAGGTATTATTATTTTCTTCTCATTCATAGCATGGCCGGACCCCCCTGCATCTTGCTGCCCACAGGGGTCATCTCCATGTTGTCCAGGTTTTGTTGAAGGCAGGCTGTGACCTGGATATTCAGGATGACGTAAGTAGATACAACCTTCTTGCTTGGGGTGGAGGGGAAAAGGTAATTTGCAAATAAGAGTAGACCTTCACTTCTTTGAAGTAGGATTAAATGAAAACAAAATCTGTCTCTGTATTTTCTAATTTGGAGACGCAAAACTGCATGGGAGACAAAGTAAAATGTGGTGGTGTTCAATGAATAGCTTGGTCCTCGTGCTCAAGAGCTCTTTATAAGAGCTCTGGTTGCGCCAGGCTGGTGTGAGTTGCAGTGAAAGTCATCGTCTGCCTTTTGGTGTAGAAATGAAGTAAGAGCTTGTTGTACCACATAGGAACCCACTGGAGGGTGTCAGGTAGGGGACACGATCCATTGTGATGTTTGCCTGAAGCGGGAGATGCTTTTTGTGTAGGTGCATGCCACAGCATATAGAGTATCGAGCAGCTGCCCGGAGCACGCTGTGGCATTGCAGGGAAATCGTCCCGTTGGCAGCCGTGCTTGATGTGGGGGTGGTCGCATCTGTGAGGCTGTTGTGTGGTGAAGCATCAGCACAACGAAACCAGCTTTGAATTGAATGGTAGTTTGTTTTCATTCGGTAAAATATGTAAGTTATTGGAATTCCTCCTTTTTCCATTAGAACAGTTCTAATCTTGGGCCAGGCTTTAAGGCACATTGGAGTGACCGGTAACATGGTTTTAGTTACCTCACTCTGATGAACAAAGGTGTAGGCTGAAATGCCCAACAGCAGTTGAATAACCATGACTTCTTCAGATTCGTTGCTAACTTCTGATAGCATGCTGGAACAAGTTTGAGGAAGGGTTGCTTTTGTTCGCCGGAGTAGATTCTTCAAAGGATCTAGAGGTCCAAAGGTGGTTAGTAGAGGCACCTGTTTGACTATTAAAAGGACACTGGAAATGTCTGGGTGCCTTTCAAAAATCCCCTTAGGCATTTGTTTGCATCTAGAGAGTCTTAAATATCTATAGAAATTGGAAAACTGGTTTCCTTTTCTGCATGAGTAACTACTTCCCTGTGAGACGTGAGCAGTCTGTCTGACAAGTTTAGGACTGGGGTACTGGTGCAGCCAGCTTTCTACTGGGAAACTTGTTTTTCTAGGAAGAAACTTTGCTTCCTGCGCTCTTTATTCTTTTCCTATGCCCATCTGTGAAATGGAGCAGATTTGCAAGTGTAATGGGAGTATCAGTTTATTCAGATGTATCCTGAGTATGTTTTTTGACTTCTCCCAGCAGAAATGATTCATCAGGTATTTAAGACAAAACTGCAGGTACTTTACAAGTACAGTCAGTTTTCCTGAGAAAAGTGAGTTGCTGCTCTAAGAATGCAAGAACTTCCACTGATTTGGTCAAATTGGGTTTCTGTGAAAATTGTTTTTTGCGTAAGTCTGTCTTCTTTTTAATCCTCTGGAAATAAAATCTAGGCTGTTTATATGTAAACGTGATACCCATAATGGAAAAAAAGTAAATCAGTGTTTAGCATCATTGCACTTTAGCAAAGAGTCTTGCACTGTAGAAATACTCAGCTCATAGAAGACCTATTTCACGTGCCTTGCAAGCTTTTCAGGGGCTTTGTTCACGACAACGGGATACCGCTTCTGAATGTGGTGACTAATCTGAACAGAATAGATGCATGCATGATTCACAGATGCTGTTTCTTTAAAATGTATTTTCATTTTAGCTCTGTATTTAGTACTAGTAATTTGGTTGGGGGAGCCTCAGGAGTTGCTGAGTCTCAAAGGGTGTGTTTGGATTTGTCTCAGAGGAGGAGGAAGGCTAAAACTCCAAGTGAAGATTTTTGCTTGTGAAAGGTATTAACTAAAATATTTCTGCTTTCCTTTTGCATAGGTCTTCAAAGAAGGTTCTTTATTTATTGTTTCTCCTTGTATAATTCATTTTTACACTTTATTTATGCCCCACAGAATATGTTCTTTTTCTCTTTTAGTTGCAATCTATTGATTATGCCTTCGGTCACTTTTACTGTGTGCTAATTTGGCAGTGAAGGCATCTTAGTTTCAAGTGTTGATTAACATCTGTACGTTTCGTTGCTGTTTTTCAGGAATACAGATTTAGGTTCAGAGATGAAATCGCTCATGAGATTGGGGAGCATCATATTTAATTGAAAAGTAAATTACTTAGTTGATTTTTGTCTGTGGCATTGTTGTGATAACACAAAAAATTTCCAGGTTCTAAAAAGATGACCTATATTTTATTTTTCTAAATAACAAGAGAAACCTAAACACATCTGATTTTGGAGTTGACTCTCTTTAGCTAATGAAGAAATGCAAGACTAACTTTTCATCTGCCACATGATAAGCAGAAACTTAAAAGTTGCTAAATGTTGTGGAGAGATTAAAACACTCACTTCGTGTTCTACAGATACATTCTTTAAAACACAGTAAGATCTGTAAGAATTAGTTGAAGAATGACCTCCAGTGGCCTGGAGTGGGATTATTATGAATTTCAACCGGTGGAGTCCAGCTCTGTAGAGTACGCCACCCCGGGAGCTAACTCCTTCCTTCTCTCTGCCAATACTGAGAACTCTTACTGGGATCCCAATGCCATCTCTGAATGGTCAATGAGTATCCATACAGCACACACCTCAGAAATAGTCAAGGAGAAAGTTGTCCCGGTGAAGGAAAACAAGGACGAAAAAGATAAGAGAAACCAGAAGAGAAAGGCTAGGAAGGAACCTAGAAGATCAGAAAGAGAGAAGGAGGTTAGAAATCTTGTGCATCGATCCTGCCTTGAGCTTGACATCTCCCATGGCTGCATGCTGCAAAACCTTGCCTGGCGGTCTGGCATGACCGAGCTCTTCTGTGGTGCATGACTGCATGGCGGGCTTTGCGCTGGGTGCTCTGCATCAAGTTTCCTGCCCTGTATGCACTCTCCGAAAATCTAACTAGGAATACAAGTTAATTTAAGAAAAAAGGCCCGAGGCCCCGAAACTTCCCTTCTGGAAGCTCCAGTTTAAGAAGCAGAAAATTAATTGCAAATGAACAATAACCCAGGGTTCATAACAATTTCTAGCTGAATGTAAATATGCAAAGTGGTTTATTCCTGTACTCCCATTTCAGTCTCACGTAACATGTAATTTGTTTCTTTCATGATTATTTTTTCACGTCTTGATCACTTCTGCTGGTCATGCATCATCATTTATCGTTCAGAGTGAAGTTGTTCTTACTATGTATCATGATGACTGCCTTTCTTTAGCAAAGGAGGAGGAGAGCCGCACAGTGACATTGAGAAACACAAGGGCACATTCAGTTGCCTTTGTGTACAGCTGCTTCAGGATATCCATGTACGCTTGTATGCTCCTGCGAGTATTTAACATTTGGTTATATTATAACTTTCAAATATTTTGAACTTTCTACTGTGAATTTAGTGGTTTGATTTCATAGTGTAGGACTTTGCAAGTGCTTTGCAAGTCCAGCACTTTGTATCGGGGATTGAAGGCATGAGTTTTTGCTGGTTATTTTGGTGCAATTCTCCTGTAGCAGGACAGTTTGGTGATTTCTGTGAACATGGAAAGACAGTGAGGAGGCAAAGTGTGTCACTGGAGAGGAGCTTTAAAGGAGATTGTACAACTGATGGATGCTCTAGAGAATAGGAGTGTGCAGGAAAACAAAATATGGTGGTTATAGTATTTTTTAAATCAGAGAAAGGAAAAAGTAACATGTATTACAAACTAGGCTAGACCAAATCTCGTTAAATTTGGGCAGTAGAGTCTATAATAGAGACTCCAATAACCCAGGAGAGCTGGCAGAAGTACTAATATCTACCTGAAACCCTCTTGGAAGTTGCTTGTGCTGTTTCCTTTCCCTTGGGGTGAACTTCAGATGTAAAATAGATGCCTATCCAATTCCTAGGTGCCTGATCCCAGTGGTTGCATCCACTGCTTTAAGTTAGTGAGCAAATGAAGAAACTGGAGGAGGTATTTGCAAACACCAGGACACTGAGCAAGCGCCACCACCCTAGCCAACACAAAAGTGCTAAAGGAAAGGGGTAATGCCAAAATCTATGGAGAAGGTCAAGATTTAAGTATCTGCCTTTCTTCAGGACCCCAACCTGTAGCCCTCTCTGAAAGCAGATGTTTAAGCCATAAAGAGCATGGCTTCACCCGTCGGAAACATAGCTGTTGGTGCTGGGCCTTGCTGCACAATAACCCCATTACAGGTAGAGCGCGCAGGGTGTGCCGTCCCTCATCCTCTGCACCGGGGGATGCAGACTCCCATCCCGGTCTCCTACCGGCATCTCCCTCTCTCTAGCCCAGTGAATACGGATGTTTTTCTTAAAGATGGAGCACTTTCAACACAGCAGCACTCTCATGGCAAGACAAGCTGGGCGAGTACCGTAATCTCTGGGCTGCTGCAGAAGAGCCAGCGGTCACCTCCTTCGCTGGCCTCGTTTCAAAGGGTGGTGGGCGTATCTGCAACTTGCGTGGAGCTTCTTCCAGCAAGTGTGCAACGAGGGCACTGACAGAGCGAGGGGTGACGGCTGCGCTGGGGGCTGCAGCAGTGCTGGGTGTGTGCTCCATGATGACCTCCTCGGTGCCACCGTGACTGCGGTGCCCTGTGGCGGCGGCGTGCCAGCCGAGACGTCTGGGGCAGTGGAGTGGAAACGGCCGAGTTTGAGTTGCTTTCAGGGCTAGGCAGCAGCTGAGGAAGGGGATTTACGACGCACCGTTGTAGACTTAAGTGCCTTACTTCTACCAAGCCTTGCTTAAGCACCTAAGTGTCTTTTTGGTTTCAGGTCCATGTCTGCATTTAGGCAGACTCTGTTTCTGTCAAGGTCATATTTGCGTGACACAGCATTGGAGTTATCTCTCTTCATTGCTACTAAACTGCGGTCTGTTCCTAAGACATAAATCACTTACAAATAGGATCGTAAATTGTGCCCCACATAATAGTCTGGGCAGTTAATATGCATTTACTGGTGCAGTTTCTCTCTGAGCCTCTGGAACAGCACTATAATGCCTTGCTAAAGGCAGAAATCCAGTGAGTGCTTTCAGAGACAGTTATTTTAGCAATTAATAAAAAGATACACGAGTCAGTGATTACACTGTCTGAAAATTCACACCGTGAAAAAAATATAACTCATCTGTTTTATTTGACTCCATAAGAGGCAAGATAGGGGTTTGCTCCTCTGCTAATGGGAGGCAAGACAGGTTAGAGACGCAGCGGTGCAGGCAGTGTTACTGAGAGGTGGGCTACGCCATCTGTGGCTGGGTCGCTCAGTGACTCACACGCAGAGGCCATGGCAATCTGGTGGTTCAGCTTCCACAGCACCTTAAGCAGTTTAAGGTTAATGTGTGTGCTGAGGCCCGAGGGAATGGTCGACCAGGTCCTGCCCTGCTGGCTGAAGGGTCTGGGGGTGGTAGGGACCTTCACCAGGACATTGCTACCTGCTACTCTTCACTGGGAGGTGCCTCAGTCCAGGTGAGGCAGGGTTTGAGATATCCTTTGACGCTCCCTGTTATGTGGATGAGGTATTTATTTACCTGGTCAGGTAAGAGTAAGGGTAAGGACCTTACTCGTAGATGCTTGGCTCTCCCCATGCTTGTGTAGGGAAGATGTCAGCACCAAAGCCCACACCTTAGGCAGGAGGCACCTGAGCCTGCCATTTGCGGGACTTGTGTCCCTTCACCTACCCGGGCTTCCATTTTGGGGACCAGAATATGGTATGAGACAGAGCCTGGGCACGGCTGAAGCTGTCCCAGTGCCACTCTGCAGCCTCAGTGGATGGCCCCCCAGCACATGGGCTGGGCTTCCCAAAAGAGACCTGCTCCTGCAGCAGTGAGGTGTGCTTCCCACTTTCCGAATATGTGTTTGTTTTTAATTTAACTGAGATGCCAGTAGAAGTAGCTGTCATATCTAGAAACCCCAAAAAGCTGAATGGACTTTGACCTCACTGCAATTACTGTAATGGGCTTGGGCTAACGACAAGAACAGCCTTGATTTAAACTGACCCAGCGAGAAGATCCTTAATTACAAATTAAATCCAATACAATTCATTCCTACCCCCAATTTGGTCTTTTCCACGATCAATTTTCCAGACTGTAAAGAAATAGAAACCAACCATTCATTGTTCAAGCTCCATCCATCGCAGTGGCAAATGTCATCTTGTTTTAGTCTTTATTATAATATCTTCTGTAGTTTTGCTGGTGCAGCAATACCAGTTGACAGGGATAGGTTGATGGATTACTTTCCACTGCATGGTAGTCAGATAAAATGACCTTTGCACTGTCCACATTACCCATCGCTGCAGCAGCAGTAGCTGTGCCAGTCACCAGTACCATGCGCTACCAAAAGAGGGTATTAAGTTCTTCTCCAGCTTGTTAGCAAGCAGATTTCTGTGCAGTAATGGTTACTGGAAACTATCCAACACTTGGCACCTGTGAGATGGTGTATTTTGGACATTTTCCGCAACATTTTTGTTATCTTTAAATTTGGAATAAATATGCAAGTTCAGAGAACTTGCAGTGCTGTCAGTTTTCCAATACTTCATGTTTTTCTGAAAGTCCCAGTTCCTGGAACCATTATTGTCTTTGTTCAAAATCTCTTAAAGTACGTTTCCAGTCTTAATAGGGACAAGAACAAAAGTGAGAATATGTGACCTCTAGAGACAAAACATAGATGGCAAACTGGAAAAAAAAAAAGCCCTCCACACAATTTTTTAAAATCAACTTAATGATTATAAGCCAATTTAATGATTTACTGGTGGTGGCAGTTGGCATTACAAGGGTTACTGACAGGTTGTGGTTGGCAATGCTCATTTTTCACTTATGGATTAATAATTATTTTGGTATCATTAGCACAAAAGAACCCCACCAAGAGCAATTTTTAAGTCAGCTACTAATTGCCTTTGAGAACAAATTATTCAAATTATCCAGTTATCTAAAGACTTGTAGACTGTAGGACAGAAAATACAGGAATTTCTCTAGTTTTAGTATTTGATATAGTGTGGTATTATCTGATAAGGATTTGTAGCAGAGAAATTTTGTATCTATTTAGGACTAGCTTCCTGCAAGCTTTTTTTCCTCAGGATATGCTGCGTATCTCTGCCCAGCATGTGTTTTTGGTGACCATTATTTAGATAAGCAGAAGTGGACTGGATTCCCACTCTGTTTATTCATCCCCAAAAAAGGCTGTGTGCAGCTTTGAAGCTAGTCTTTGTGCCTGGACTCAGGCTGTGCTTCAGCATTGCAGGTTCAAAGCAACTTCAAAGGAAAGCCAAGACCAGTTCTTGTGGCAGCAGTGAAGCTACTGCAGCTCATTTTCCCATCGGTCGGTGTCTTACATCCCTACATGCTGCTGCATAAATCCTTCTATTCCCCCTCTTTTATCATGGTCTCACATATGCACATAAAAATATAGAGATAATCCCCAATGGGCAGGGCCAGTAGTTTGTGTCTCCCTAGTCTTCAGTTTCTGGAAGGCTTGTAGAAAATTAATCTTGGGATCTGTAGCTCAGCAAATGAGTTCAGCAGTTGTTAGAGGGGAGATAAATGGGCAGTCAGACAAGATGACCACATCAGCGTAATTTCTTTTGGGAGCTTGGCCATAAAGGAAATAAACTGATGTAAGAAACTTGCTTGTTACTGCTACGTGGCAGGTCAATGAGAAATTAAAGTCGTTTGGACCTCAAGATCGCTCAGTTGCTTGAGTGAAATAAGTTGATGGTCTTGCAGTTGTGGTCCTCATCATAAAATTGCCTCCACTGTTAGCACTAATTGGTAAATTCATCAGAGGTGCTGAAGAGACCGATCTCATCTCATGCTCCTTATCCTAAGCAGGGCTGATGGAGCAATCAGAGCCAAAACAGGAGAGCCTCATCCAGTTAGTGTAAGTACTGGAGGATCATTATGATGAATTATGACAGCCTATAATTCCCTTCAGTTCCCTACAGATACTGCTGATTATTAGATACGTAGTGTCAAATGTGTTAGATTCACTGTCTTCTAATACTACCATATTTTTAGAACGCTTCAGCGCTGTATATGGGATTGTGATGACTTGCAGACTTTTATAAACAGTTGGTTTGTAGCTGATTCTTTCAATAACTTCATTAATCTTGGAAACTTTAATGGTAGTTTTTTATGGGGACTGTTTTCAAAGGCAGCTTGGATTTAACAGTACGCGTGTTGAAGATGCAGCCCCTGTGGGGGGGCGTATGCATTTGCATTGAGTCAAAATGAGATGAGACTGGTCCTGATTACGGATTTGCTTCTTTTTGCAGGGTGATCAGACAGCATTGCACCGGGCTGCTGTCGTAGGGAATACCGATGTTATAGCAAGTCTGATTCAAGAGGGGTGTGCTTTGGACAGACAAGACAAGGTAACAGGCAAAAGCAAAGCCCTGTGGGATGGCAGCCTTCCCAACCAATATTTAGGTCTCAGAGAGAAAGTTATGGTTTATCCTCCTAAGTATCTGATGCTTTAAAAGTAATTGGAACAGTTACATTGAAAAAAAGCTGTACCGTCTCTTTTAACATAAATTACTGATTTAGGGTTTTTTTAATATTAGGCTGATAGTTTTTGATTTAAGAGTCTGGTCTCAGCTCATTAAGGGAGGAATTAAAGAAATGTACAACCATACTATGCCCTTCGCAAAACACTGCACAGTTTCCCTTCATTATCCCAGAAACTGGGAAACCCTGGCTGTAAATTTAGTTTGGGACTAAATATAACTAATTCCAAGTTCCAAACAAAAGAAACAACAATATTTTTAGCCTCTTCTAAAAATAAAATAGAAAATAAGATAGAGGGAAAGGAAAATGTTTTATTTTTCAAGTGACCAGGTGGGGCGTACAGCTGCTGCATGCTGAATGTAACGTTACTCTGCATGCGGACACAGCCCACTAACCTCCTTCTCTTGTATGTGTGCTCTTCAGGATGGGAACACCGCTCTTCATGAAGCTTGTTGGCACGGATTCAGTCAGTCTGCCAAAGTGCTGGTTAAAGCAGGAGCCAACGTTCTTGCCAAGAACAAGGTGAGACCCATGCAGGAGGAGCTTTCAGTTCTGGTGTAACATGGCTGATTCTCAGCACTGGAGATTTCTGGCCATGGCATTTCTCAGCAGGTGGGGGACCAGTTCCTGGTGGGATTTTTTTCTTCTTTTTTGGCATTTATTAAGCCTGGATGGTTCCTCCACAGGCATTAGGAAATTCATACTTTGACAGCTGATGCAAGAGGAACTCCATAGCGCATTGAATGATACATTAATTATGGCTGAGGAGCACTGCAATTCCTATGGAAATCTCCACGGTGCTCTAATTTATACTAGCAGATTCATTGTGATTGGTGTGATTTAAAATGAAAATGTATTGTAGTAATAGGAAAATGGCATTCAAAATCCATTCCTCCCCCCCTCTCCAGAAATTAAACAGCCAAATGAATGTAAGCCACAGAAGGGAAAAAAAAAAGTGTATCTTTTATTAGAAAGTTCTTCCTAATACATGAGTGTAGGCTCTTAGCAAATTCTTGTAATGAACCTGCATTGTCTTCCTTTTGGTATTTATAATATCTTGAGAGCAGTTTAGAGGAAAGAATAACAAAGCAAGGGGTTTAAGTTCCACTCTAATTGTAATACCTGTGGGCGACTTTTCTTCAATTCACTAGTTCAAAAGTTAATGGAATAGTCTAGGAAATGGCGGTAGCAGCCTATGGTATGAGCTGAGTTAGGGTTTGGACCGCTGTGCTGATGGGTTGGTCAGATCACACGGTTAGCACTGTGTCCTTCGTTACAGGCAAGAGAGCTTTGGAATGGCTCTATGGGATCTCTGAGCATTTTTTGGTAAACATTGTCTCTAAAACGAAAACTGAAAGGGGCTAGCAAAGAAAGGGGGAGAAGGAAGACAGGTGGCCAAAGTTCAAGATTTGGAGTAAAAAGGCACATTGCCTGGGCATAGTGTTTCTGTATGTGCATGTGTGCATTATGCAGTATATATGCATATGTATGTACAATTGTAGTCACTTTGTGGTCTGTAGTTACCTCATCTTTGATATTATTTTATATGTATTCCTTCTTTTGTATTGTTCCAACTTCCAATTTTTATTTTCTGTAATTATTTTTTGTTGTAATGTTCACCTAGATTTGTATCAGAGGTACTTCAGACAACTTCCCATGCTTACACGTAACAGACAATAGTGCTTGACTTTATAGTCCTTGTGAACCATTGTACTCCATATGGCCGCGTATATGCATACACTTACGTACAAAGGTGTGGGCTTAAGATGCAAGTCTGGTTACCCTGCATGCTTGGATGCCTCACAGTATTAGAGGATTTAGCTTACAATACAACGTATGTCAACTGTTTGGAGACAACCTCTCTTGGAAAGTATGTGCACAGAGTAGCTCAGCAAGGTTGATGTCTGAAATATGACTGACAGACTTTAATACTGCGTGAGCAGCTCCTGCACTGGTCTTCGATGTCTTACCCGCACAATCCTCTCCCTTTGCATTTCACCGTTTGGGTGTTTTTTAATGGACAGGATCTTTTCTCAGGAGCTGCTGAAAAATGTGGAAATTGTGCATGCTTGCACACATGCACGTGCTTTTACCCCTTTTGCTTTCAAGAGAAATGAAGAGCTTAATTCTGCTTAATCCCAAATGGTTTTTCTGGTCTCTTAACTTCTTATGTTACTGACAACAAGGCATAATCTTTCTGACAGCTTTTCTGGCAGCCAGCACTGAGTGCCATGTGCAGGAGCACCCTACGGCTGTTGACTTACACTGGGTATTGTGCAACTTTTGGCTGGATGGGACAGATACGGGCTTCTAGATTTGCCAAACCGTGCTAAGCAGCAGAAGACAGGAGGGATTTGATTCTGTATTTGTAACTTCAGGTTAATATCTCCTGGGACTTCTTGGGGATGCACTTCTTGCAGCACACCACCTTGTGCACAGTATATTAAAAGAGCAATGCAGTTGAAGATGGCTTCTGTATTAAGTGAAATGCAGAGGCCAGACAGGACACCTGGGATTTTAACGGCAAGTCCCCTCCCATTTGAGGAATGGGACAACATGTAGGTAAACCACCTGGGTAGCCGTATTCCTCCTGTGTAGCAATCACCCTGGAGATGCGGTTTATTTCCAGTCAAGTTGGCTTAATAAAAACTTCCACTGTCATAGATCATCCTGCGAGATCAGTTGTAGCCTTCCATCAGTCTGTACGTTTCAGTGAAGATTCAGTAGACCAGTGAAGACCCCCAGATCGGTACAACTCGGACCCACTCTCCCTCTCACAGAAGCTGGGGAGAGATTTGTCACCCCATGGGAGACGAGCCAGATGAGCCTGCTCTGTGAGCCCTGACCCCAGGCACCGGCAGCGTGACTTCTCCCAGCATCGAGGTCCTCGCCCATCACCTACTGCACAGGACCTCTCTGCCTTCCCACCTGGGCCGACCTTCCAAACAGCAAACAGTAAAGACATTGCAGAGGCTTTTCAGAGATAAACCCAGGAGGGAAAAAATTGACACTCAAATGCAATTTAGCTGAGAAAGAAAATGTTCATGTCTGCCACAGCTTAGAGACTACATTCAGGCCTGAAATAGTCTGTCACGAGGAACTGAAGACCTAAGACCACATCTAAGAGTTAGCCTTCTGCAATTCAAACCCTGCAGCTTTGATCTGTGTCTTGAAAGCACGGGGGACAAATTAAAGGACATAATCAAGGTGAACAGGCAGCCTAGTGAGCATGGGAAACCTTTTTACCTGAGCCAATTTCATTTCTAGCTCCCAAGAGCCAAAAACTCCAAACGTTTTCAGACCAACAAAAGCCAAATGCTGTCCGAAAAACCTCTCAGACCAATAAAATCCTTCACAGTGTTAGAAAGATAAGCAAACTCTTCTTTGATTTCTGTCCATAAAAACTGCATGTTTGCTTCTTTCAGGAACCTTAGCATGTGATTCTCTGGGGTTTGGGTGGCTTTTTTTTCCCCTTCTCATCTTGGCTGGAGACTGGCATGCTTTCTGAACGTTGAAGCTTCCCAATAGCCTGAAACCTGCATCCTGCCCCGTGAGAGCATCTACAGACCCAGCCAGACTTGGAGCTGGTTTGTGTTACAATCGTAAAGAAACAGAAATCGTCGTGACCCTCGTCTGCCTAACACCCTGCAGCAGTCACAGCCAGCTTTGCTTGAGATCAGAGATGCCGTGCCATGGCAGCATGTTTCTTTGTGTGTGTGCATGGGGGAAACCCAAACCACAAGAATTATATTTCTTTAAATGAAATACTTGATAGTGCTGCTTGATATTAATGAACCAGACAGTTTCTGGAGTCTTTGCTTCCTGCAAACAGACTTGAGCAATGCAGATATCGTTAGACTGTCAATTTCTGCATTTACTATATCCCAGATAAATAATTTCCAGGATGCAGAGGGTATTTCAGTCTCCAGGTTCATTCAGCTCATACATTCGGGAAAATAACAGTGACAGTTTCCCACCCCTGGGTGGATCTTTCTGTGGGAAGACCTGTAAGGTTGTATTTTTTAATGCTTGCGTTCAATTTCTAAATACGGCTTTTATATTTTCCTGTATTTCTCTAAGGCAGGTAACACACCTCTTCACCTGGCTTGCCAGAATAGCCATTCCCAGAGTACTCGTGTTTTATTACTCGGAGGATCTCGAGCAGACCTCAAAAATAATGTGAGTTTTGAAAAGAACGTGTTCATTTTTGTGTGCCTTTGTTTTAGCTATATTGCTTTAACTTGTAGAAATACTCAGAAATGCTTTAAGCTGTGATTTTTATTATAAATGCTATTGGAAAAAACCACTAGCAAACCATTGTATACATCATGTACAAGAATGATGTTGATAGGACTGAGCGATGCAACTACTTGTACCCATCTCTTGAGTGGGGATGGAAAGAACCAAAGGGGGTTTTGCTGTTGCACAGACCGAGGCAGCTGGTTCTTTGTTGCTTTTTGTGGTCCTGACGTCCTGACGCATACAATGCTGTGGAATTGTGCAAAAGGGCTCCTCTCTCAAAAAAGATGGAAATCTTAAATGGGTTTTGTGCCAGAGCAGGGAAAACCTTCAGACCTGCCCTCACTGAGACAGATAATATATACTGTGTCAGTCTGTCAAATTAGGTGGATTCAAGGTGACTTCAATTTTAGACAGCTATCTTCTTATTTTATAAAGAATCTGGCATGACAAAGGAAAAAAAAAAATCTACAAAAGGAAGCCAGATGTTTTTGTCCCTGCTCGATAACAAGGTAGGCAGAGGCACACAGAAACGGAAACCCGTGGGGCTCTGCTCCCAGTCCCAGCTGCGCATGTGCCACCCCTCATGGGGATGCTGCCCTGGCCCCCACTGCCCATGTTTTCTTCATTACGGGCAACACCGAGTTGAGTTTCCAAATCACATTGGTTTGCAGTTCAGAAGAACAGATTTAGAGTAAAAATGTAAATCAAGTTTTGTAGTGCAGTAAACCAGCATTTTATAATTCCAGTATTTCCCATCAGTGGCTAAAGAATTCGTACCCCCACCTTGCCTGACCCCAGCTCTTGCTAAACTGTCCCACCCATGATAGTAGATTTTGTACCGCAGAGAAGACAGCATTGCTGTTCAGTGGAGGTGCGTGGCATTTACTGCTCTTTTTGGTTTAATAGGATTATTTCATCCCTGAACACCATGACAAGTGCAAGCTTTCTTACTGTGATTACATGCTCAGAGCTTTGTTTCTGTTTGCAGGCAGGAGATACCTGTCTGCATGTGGCTGCTCGTTATAATCACTTGCCCATCGTTAGGGTGCTGCTCAGTGCTTTCTGTTCTGTCCATGAAAAGAACCAGGTCAGTGCATGAACTTCATTGCGGCTCTGCGCCCTTTGCATACGGCTAGTTGTTGGAAAGAGGGATTCCAACCCAAGGAATCCCACTTCACTCTCTGTTTCACTGTACCACCAAGTTCCTGAGCTTTTAAGAATAGCCTTAAAGTAATGGCGTATCAGTGGTTTATTACTTTGCCATCACATTTGCATCTTTTCTTTAAAGCATTGCCTGTTTATGAGGTTCTGCAGTCGTATGTTGGTGTAGAAAGGGGGGTTGGGACAGGAGTAGTAGTAGGTGTAGGGGTTGGCGCTCCTGAGTCCTTACCAGTTCTGTGCAGAATGGGACTGAGCAAGAGACTCAGTCATTTTATGGGGTCCCATTTTCTCCTCTGTAACTAGGTTTTAATGAACCTACGGCCATTACAGAGACATTGCAAAGTAGAACTCACTAATGTTCAGATGCTACAAAAGTGTGAATTTCTCTGGAATACTCCTCTTTGCTTCATTTTGCAGTAGTGGGAACTAAAAAGACATAAAAGTGAAGAAAAAGTATGCTTTAAATTCAAAGTAATGATCAGTCTAACCTGGGATTAATCATCCATAGTTGGTTTATAGGGAAGTAATTGATTGCTGTACATATAGCATAGCCTAACTGGGTGGTAGAAGTGAATGGATTTAGTACATTAAAATGTGTTAAATCTGCTAAATAAACAGATGATGTGGTGCTTAACCACATTGTCTCATGTCCCTGGGAAATTTTCCATGTGTAGTTGAGGATCATGAAGATGTTTTCTGATTTGTACATTTAATCTTGTTTGTTAGATAGGAGATATTACAGCAAACAAAATGGGTTTCAGCATGTTAAATTTACTATGTAATTTTATTTGGAAATAAGTTTTTTAACTTGCAAAATGTGCTGCTGAATATTAAGATTAACTGATGTGAACCTGGCCCAGAGAGACACCACTTTCCTTCATTCTCCAGCACTACTCGAAGTTGTTCCATATTTGCACATTTTATTTATGAATATGCCTCATCCAAGTGAGCAACAAGCAATAGATTTCCACTACACTCAAGGAGATCTAATTTTCTGAAGGCAAAATGCAAGGCAAAGGGGACAGGAGGGCATTATGTGCACGTGTCCGGTCTCTCTTGAACAGCTGCTGGCTCTGTTACCGGTGCCCGAATCTGATCACCGCTGTCTTCACCTCACTGCACCGGGACAAGGGCAGGGCAGTGTGTTAGTGCTAGACCCGGATCACCTCCTGGCTTTGGTCCAAAAAGTGTTTTTCTGAAGAGAACAGCCATCTCGCTGCTGGTACTTATCTGATTATTTTTGAGTAATGTGATACATGACCACCTGCGCACCAAATAATCAAACCTGCAAAAAAAGAAAGAGAAGGTTGTGGTGGGAAAACCGGTTCTGTCCTCAGATGTCGTATCCGTTTGCTGGTGGTAGAGCTGGGCTCTCTCCAAGCTGTGTCATGTGTCATTCAGTTTAGTTAAACCAGATCACCAGTGCCCCAGCTGCATTTCTCAAAACCAGGCTGAAGTAGGTCCTTGCCCTGAAGTAGCTCCTTGCCTGCTCCTGTCCCCTTCTTCCTAACTCTGCTTTTTTTATTGACCAGGCCTTATTTAAGCTTAGTTGTTGCATCAGTAAGCATAGGTCTTTTGATCTCTGAGCATCTTTTAGGAAGGTGTGATTTCTGCAGGGTGAGACCGAAGGACGTGTGTTACACAGTTGCTTTCTGCTTTGTAACTTGCAGGCAGGAGATACTGCACTCCATGTAGCTGCTGCTCTAAATCACAGGAAGGTGGTTAAGCTGCTGCTGGAGGCAGGGGCTGATGCATCCGTTGTCAACAATGTAAGTAGGACATGCAGTTTCTTTGGTATTTTGTATTAGAATCATAGAATGGGTTGGGTTGGAAGGTACCTTAGAGATCATCTAGTTCCAACCCCCCATGCCATGGACCGGGACATCTTCCACTACAGCAGGTTGCTCAAAGCCCTGTCCAACCTGGCCTTGAACGCTTCCAGGGATGAGGCATCCACATCTTCTCTGGACAACCTGTTCCAGTGTCTCACCCCCCTCACAGTAAAGAATTTCTTCCTTCCATCTAATCTAAATCTACCTTCTTTCGGTTTAAACCCGCTACCCCTCGTCCTATCACTACACTGCCAAATAAAGAGTCCCTCCCCGTCTCTCCTGTAGGCCCCCTTTAAGTACTGGAAGACCGCTATAAGGTCTCCCCGGAGCCTTGTCTTCTCCAGGCTAAACAACCCCAGCTCTCTCTCTCTCTCGTAATGCAGACTCTCTTCAACACTCTCTCTAGTGCTGGTAGAAAGTGTTGGGTGTTAGAGTTGAATTAAATCTGGGTAAATGAAAGCAATTAGTCACTATGCTCTTGTGCACAGAGCATGTGCTAACCTCGGGTGGAGAAATTCCACATTTCTGGCAGCTTGTGTTTTGAAGGCAATGCAGTTTTCTTTTTCCTCTCAGGCAGGTCAGACCCCTCTAGAGGTTGCCAGACAGCACAATAACCCTGAGGTTGCGCTCCTCCTCACTAAAGCATCACAGGTACGTTACAATCTCTCCCCAACACACACATACACATGGAACTGAGGCCAGTTAACCTAGAGGGGTCACATCCTCTGGTCCTTAACCTTCTGCTGTGAAAGGTGCCTACGTTTCTGTTGGCATTGTGTGCTAGCCTCAGGTCTACTGACGTGGAGCCTTTCAGCTCCTAAGCCCAGCAAAGTGTGCAGATTAAGCCTCAGTATTAAGCACTGGCAGAGGTCCTGGCTGTCCTGACTGGCAGAGGATGGAGCAGCCAGAGGCACTTGTTTCCTGCGGTGGCCCTGTACCCAAAAGCTCCCAGGTCTTGTCCTCTGCTGCCTGCCTCAGACTTTTCCCACCCCCAAGATAGTTGCTCGCACTAGAAGATGCTTTCAAATGGGCACAAAATGTCCTGTTTATACTCTGCTGCTGTATGTGAAATGCTACAATGCTCTTCAGGCCAGAAGGCACATTGGAGGGCTCTGTATTCTGGTATGAGACCAGGTGCGATCCCTGCCCTGCTCCTCCTTGTCACCTCTGCGCGAGAAGCGCTTGGCTTGGCTTGGCTTGGCTTGGCTTGGCTTGGCTTGGCTTGGCTTGGCAACCAGCCTGGGGACACAGAAGGACACAGGAGGAGGCTCTCACTCCTTTGAGGGACAGCAAAGTGCCCTGACAGACTTAGCCGTGAAAACACACCACCACTGAGCTATGAACACCCACATTGCTTGGCCCATCAGCATGCACCTGGCAGTGCACTTTCTTTTATGTGTTGCCTTTTAGTAGAGATGAAAAAAAGGTCTGCTCTATGGCTTGGCTTCTGTGGTAGGAAAGAGCGTGACATCACTGAGTAACAGTGTGGTCTGCCTTCAGGTCTCACGCTTTAACCGTGGAAGAAGCCTGAGGAAGAAGCGAGAGAGGCTGAAGGAGGAAAGGCGAGCTCAGTCGGTACCACGGGATGAAGTGGTACAGAGCAAGGTACAGCCTGCATTACCAGATACATCTGCTGCAAGGAGGGAGCATAAATAAAACCCATCAGGACTAAATCTATTTGGAGCTATCACTTGTGCATGACCACAACCGTCTGAGGCAGTCGGTTGTGCTTTGCTGCTAAAGAGTTACCCACTCGTGTGCAGTGCAGCTTAAAACTGGGAAATTGAAGAAAAGGCACCTTTTCCCCATCTCTGCAACTGCTCTGAACTCCCTGTCTTTGTTTCAAGCAGGGCAGCGTCTCAGCTGCTGACGACACACCGAGCAGTGACCAGCCACCGCAGAGGAAGAGCGATCTGAAGGATGAACCCCGGTCAACCTCACCAGATCCCAAAGGGAAGAAGAGCAAAAAGAAAAAGCCAAAGGAAAAGGTAAATCTAAACAGCAGAGAGAGAAGGGATAGTTGTTGTGTCAGGGCAGCAGTCCCGCTGTGCTCACGGGGCCGAGGTAATCTTCAGACAAAAGTGATTTCTGGTGGGGAAATTCTGCTGTTGAGGGTCAGACGAACCAGATTTGTGCAGAAATGTGGTTATTGTGCTGACAGACACCAAGGTTGTGGCCAGCACTGCAGCTGGATTGGTGTTTTAATCAGGTTTTTGATGTAATTGTCACAACGGATTTGTCCCATTCCCACCAGGAATAGTTTACCAGGGGGCTCATAAATAGGGAAAACGTCGTGTCTATTTTATGCAGGTTTCAGCACTCTCAGACCCCATCTCCCCCGCTGATCAGCAGACACTCCCTCAGCCCCAGCAAAACGTGCCTAAGCGCAGAAGTAAACATCACTGCTCCTCTCCACCCCCTCCCCACGAGGTCCGAGCCTACCAGCTGTACACGCTCTATCGAGGAAAGGACGGGAAGGTGATGCAGGTGAGCCCGCCGGGGCCTTCCTCGGGGGAGACCCAGGGAGCAGCACTTGGAGTTGGGGCACAGTTAGCCAACAGATAGAAAATGCGCTCGATTAACTGCACTCTCAGGGGTATGAAATCATGACTGGATTTGTTTTCCTTGTTTGGGCTTCAGCTACATTTTGGCCTGAAGTCTGGTAAAGAATAAGCTGGTTTCGTGTGTGTTAAAGACGACATACTTAACTAGTTTTGATCTACAAAGTATTTCTTTTTTGGAGATAAGAGGTGAACAGCGATGAGAAATGACACTGGAACTTTTATGATCCACTTTAAAATATTAAGAATTCCAACAGGAAATGCAAAGAGCTTTTCCAAGGAAAATTAATGAAAGCAGTATGTGAGCACTGAAGCCTACTACCTTGGTTAAACCAAGAGCTTGAGTATGCTTGATATACTTTGTTTCAGTTCTGTTTATTGCAACATGTCTTTTGGGATTCTAGGATTACTGGAGGCAGGAGCTGTACAGAAATTGGTTCACAAATAAACCTGGAGTTACCAGCTCATGTGCATTTATTCCAGTTTAGAGACTGGCATTTTACTCATTTTACCAGTACACATTTATAAAAAAGCATGAAAACAGTCAGCAAATTACACTGTAGACGTTGTAAACGTCTATATCATTGTTTGCTTAATATTGCCCTCCTGTACCTCTGGAAGGTCAATCCTTTCATTTCCTTAGCTTCTCACATCCATCCACCAGCTCGCCTCGGTGCCTTGCTGTGGTTAAGAAATTCAGCATATTCTGAAGATCACTCAAGTCAGACTTCAGAGGTTTTACTGGCCATATTTTCCAACATCTTACTGTGTAACGCTTGGGAAATTTCCAGACGGGCACTACAGGATTATCCTAATAGCAGACATCAGGAAGGATGGAGGACCTTTCATATGTTAAAAGGAGTATCTGCCTGCCCCTAGGATCTGATGGTAGGAGGGACTTGGGGAGCAGGAGGAAAGGTGCTTAATAGAGCTAGACTCCCTTATAGTATTTCCATGACACTTCCCTCTCACCTTCTTTTTCACTCGTCTGTCTCCTTTGATGCCCTCAGGCCCTGAATAGCAAACATGTATTTCTGAAGCAAACCACCCGCCTTCCACTGCCAAGGGAATAACCCCCAATTTCTGAAACAGTACTGCAGGGCCAAAGGAGAGAGGGAGGCTCCTCTACAGACAGATTCAGAGCAACCGCTTTGGGCTCCTGACTCACCCCCCTTGTAGCCCCAGCAAAATCAACACTGCTGTGTGTTAGGATGTGTCCATATAAATCAGATCAATCTTGTTCTAGTCTGTGCTTTTCCAACTAATAGCTTGTTGGCTAAGCTACTGTAAGATGTTATCAGGAGGGTGAAATACAGTACATGGTACAGAAGAGCCCAAGACTGACCCAAGGAGGCTGTGATAATGTGCACTAAGAGGACAGCGGGATGTAGCAAGTAAATGTGTTACTCCTTTCAGGCACCGATAAATGGATGTCGTTGTGAGCCCCTGATAAATAAACTGGAGAATCAGCTGGAGGCAACAGTGGAAGAGATAAAAGCTGAGTTTGGGACAGTACAAGATAAGATGAATGTTAAGCTGGGCCAGATGGAAAGCAAAACTCAACATCAAGTAAGAATGTGACCCAGAGGTCTGCTTGCCCACATGACTATCAGAAACATATCCTAAGCTTAATGAATATTTTCATTGTCATGATCCGTTCATTGCTTCTTGTGTTGTAAAAACAAACCTGAAAGCTAATACTCAAGACCAGGGAACTGTGACATTCCAGAGAGATCTAATGTTGCAAACTAAGGTCTTGAGAAAAACAGATTTAATGTGGTAAGTGGCTTCCAGTGCTTCTTTAGACAATAAATCTAAACTGCTTGAGGCCCTAAGATGGAAACTTAAAGACAGAAGGCAGTCCTACAGCTGGTCAGTTCATAATTGTAAAAATCTCTCTTGCTGAATTCTGTTTGCACTGAGATTCAAGAGCCTCTAAATTATTTTTTATCTTTAATGTAACTGTTATTCATTGATAATTTTGTGATGGAACCTTTTTGCAAGCTACATCTAATTGTAGTTGGCAGCATTCCTAGAAATGAAGACTGAAAGACAGACTGTACTTTGACTTACAAGGTTCACAGATGGGGATTTTGTTTGGTTTTTAACATGATCATCTCAGCTAAATTGTGTTGTTTCCCACAGCTCCGTGTTTTAGACAAGCTTATGGCTGAGCGGCTGTCTGCAGAGAGAACAGAGTGCCTTCACCGCCTGCAACAGCACACTGAGCTGGAAAAAAATGAGGGGGAGAAACGGCAGGTAGGGCTTGAAACAGCTACTTCCCATTAGCGCAGATGGATCAGCTCAAGAGTTTCATTCCAGCAGGCAGAGAGAATAGAGGAGATTTATCTCATCTGTTGAAACAGGCAAAGGAACTTCAAAGAACAAATTATTCCTATCCACCATCAATCTCTAAACAAAACTTATAAAGCTTTTGCATTAGAAGTGGGGAACGTGAAATCCAGTCCCACTGTCATAATTTAATTTGGTGGGTCTGCAGTGTGGGCTCTATAACAAAGTATCTTTTTTCTAACATAGTGCTTTGCAAAAATTCCTACCACTAAATTTTTAACAGTTGTGCTTTCAGCTTTTGCTTAGTTGAAGGACGTCTGCAGGAACATCTGCAAATAGGAACAAAGGCTTAAGATCAACGTTGTTCCTTTTATTTCTCATCCATTTGGTTGTGCGCCCAGGGAATCTCTCCCTTCTCCTCTGTCTGATCTTTCCTTCCCCCCCATATTAAAAGGGGTTTTTCCTTTGGACTTTGGCAACAGTGCACCATCTCCAAGCTGTGTATTACTGCCAATAGGCAAGTTATTTTTCTATGCTTGTTTAACCAGCATTACAAGAATAACTGTTCCCCTGGAGGTCCAGCTTTTGTCCCTCTGGCTTCTGCACAAACTCACCATCAAAACACGCTAAGAAATTTATGTTTCTCTACTCACATAGGTAAACTTAAAATACAGTTAATTTTCTCCTTATTGGTATTCTTCTAAGAATTGAGAAATACACTTAGTGCTAGTAAGTGGTCATGACTTTTGTAAGATAGTTCCAAATCTGTGATAAAAGGCTGGCAGCTGTGATAATCCCACCATAAACTACTGATCAAGACACTTCGGTCTAACATCTGCAAAACTTATCAAACTAAGGCAGCTTTAGTTTTTATTTCATAGTAAGAGACATAAGTATTATCTGGGCTTGTGCTCCATCTCCTTGTAATCTCCATTTAAGAAATGAGATACTGGAGTGACACATCAGGTGAATTGAAATCACCATTAAGCAATATCAGCTGTTCCTGTTCTGTTCGGTCTAATGGAAGCTATTGGAGAAACTGAGTTGGGCTTTACTAAATGCATGGACTAAATGTCCATGTGCATAGGAGGGCCTGACCTAAATTCATGATGTCATACGAACAAGAGGGTAAAAGAGCTACTCATATTTTAAATGATTACTGGCAAATGCCTCTGCAGCTGACAGTTATTAAGCACCTTTGTAATTTGAAAGCTGTTAGTAATTTATCATTTAGTGTTGGACTTATCTTTATCACCGAATGAACAGAGGAGGAGAGGTTGGTAGTGGTATAAAGCTGTGTTGTGGTTTAACCTGGCAGGCAGCCAACCACCACACAGCCACTCGCTCAGTGCCCCCATCCCAGTGGGATGAGGGAGAGAATCGGAAAAAAAAGTAAAATTCGTGGATTGAGATAAAGACAGTTTAATAGAACAGAAAGGGAGGGGAAAATAATAATAATGATACTACTACTACTACTAATAATAATAATAATAGAAGAATATACAAAATAAGTGATTCACAATGTAATTGCTTACCACCCACCAACCGATGCCCAGCCAGTGTCTGAGCAGCAGTCGCCGCTATGCAGCCAACCCCCCAGCTTATATACTGAGCATGACATCTTATGGTGTGGAATATCCCGTTGGCCAGTTGGGTCAGCTGTCCTGGCTGTGCTCCCTCCCAGCTTCTTGTGCACCTGGCAGAGCCTGGGAAGCTGAAAAGTCCTTAACTATGCAAACAATACTTATCAACAACTAAAACATCAGTGTGTTATCAATATGATGCTTGTACTAAATCCAAAACACCGCACTATACCAGCTACTGGGGAGAAAATTAACTCTACGCCAGCTGAAACCAGGACAAGCTGTGTCCCAGAAGTGTCTAATTTGAATTTCACTCTTAAAAATGGCAGCTTTTACCACATGTGATATTCCTTGCACTTAGCAAGTACCATTGACTGTATGATTAAACAAGTCAGCCTTGATCAGAGGACTTAGAGTTGCATTTGAAATAGCACATGCAAATCTAAGAGGGGCTAGCTTGGACTAAAGAGGATACCTTTCATTAGCTAATGCATAGTTCTTCATCTTTTCTGATTTGCAGTCCTTTAAATATTCCCAGTGGCAGCATGCATATCTGTACAGGGAGTCTAAGCCCACAGATACCAGGCTGGCTTCTGTTTGTCCCTGCCACACGTCCTCAGCAGCCCAGGAACCACGGGATCTAATCATAGGATCATCTAATTTACAGTCTCTTTCTCATAGATTTCCTTGGTCGATGAGCTGAAGACTTGGTGCATGTTGAAGATTCAGAATCTGGAGCTCAAGCTTTCTGGAGATTCCAGGTCATCGAGACCAAAATCAACTTTGTCCACTTGTGAGTCTCTCACCGAGACCCTGGATACTGAGAACAACCCCCACAGTGCCAAGGACTGTAAAGCCAACCAGCCCATGCTGCAGTCAGAGGGCTGCCACCAGCATTCCTATATCACGCTCCCAAATAGCCTCTCGGAAGATGGGGGAAAGAGCAGAGTCCAGATGCCAGAACAGAGCTTTGGGCAACATTTTTGCATTCAACAAGATGGCGCGTCAGGTACAACTTAGATGACATATTCATTCAAAGCCGAGCTAGTTAACTGAGGGATACTTGCATTAATACCACAGAAATTAATTCTGGCTGTGTGCTTTCCCCATCCATATGCATAATGTTTTGGGATTAGAGTACACTTCAAGGCAGCTGCTGGGAATATTGTAAGACATGGTTGGGTGGAATTCCAGTGGCTCTTGCTGATGCTTCCATGTTACTGTGTCTTTGAAGCCAAGTCCTTTGGTGTTCTGAATAACTCTTTTCTGAAATTTCTCCAGCTTCCCAGTCAGAATTGCTCCCACCCCATTGTCTGTCAGGAAGGGGTGCAGATTATCCAACATCTACTGAAGAAAGTGTATTGTATTTAGTGCTTTCCAGATGTACGGAACCTATAATGGCAGAGTGCAAGGATGTGAACCTAAAATACTCATTTCCCTTGTTAATATTCAAACTGCAAGTATATAGAATAAACCTCTCCCGTTTTCCTCTTTCCTTGAACCAAAGTCTGTTTAATTATTAGTTCATCTGACAAGAACAAAATCAGCTGAGAACATTCAAGCCCATTCAGGGATCATGGCCACCTGAAGACATGGAAGACCTTGGTTCAAGCCACCTCTCTGTGCTTGGCCAGGGAAGCTTCTGAGGAAAAAAGAAATGGGCAGAACGCCCAGGTCTCCACAGCCAAGGAGAATGCTGTCAAAGCTCTGGGCTTCTGTAAAATACATTGTATATGCCCCCCAAAACATTATGCAAAGTGAGCAGACATGGACATGGATACCCCATCAGACTAGAAAGGCAGAAGACCACACAGGAGATCTTGTGGCAGCATGAGTCTGAGCTGCATTGAACAGTTCAGAAGCATCAAAATGTGTTACCTTTGCAAAATTAGTGGGGCTTCAATTCTTGTAGAAGCAGGGGGTTCATTAAGTATCAGTAGTCATTTGGGAATCTAGCCTGATCTTTGTTAGACGTCCTTCTGATGAAGTCTGATTGTTGTCAGTCTATAGTCCCACAGCCGCAATGCAGTGGCTCTACCTGAGCCAGCTTTTCTCTTTTAATGACTATTGTATCACCTGACTGTGAAGATGCGATAAACTAATACAAGCCTCTACGATGTACACACAGCGTGGTACATGGGAAACCGCATTATTCATCGAACAATGAGGATTTCTGAATGCTAAAATAAATGCCCAGAGCTTTTCTAAATACGTATGTTATATTTTATTCTGTAGGTACAGAGCAACAGTTAATTGTTGGTGGCCCAGTTTCTTCTGCCCCTGCTCAAGATGTCAGGCCAAAGGACAAAGCTGTTACTGCCAGCACGTTCCACAGGTGCCAGCAGGAGCTGCCCTCCTCCGAGCTTTTGGGGTCCAAATTAAGACACGTTAAGGTTCAAGCTGCTTTGCAGCCCTTGACTGAACCTGCAAAGACTGAACCACAGAGCGGCTACTTCATTGACAAAGGAACTCAGACAAAGAAGTCCAGCAAAAGCGGGCAGTCAAGGCACAAAGCTCTGCACCACGCCGGCGCACATCAGAGCCAGGAGCAGCAGCCCTCCGCCCTGCCTGCGGGACAGCCGCCTGCCCCTGTGCTCAGAGACACCTCCCAGGCCCTGGAGATAACACAGTACTTCTTCGAGGCTGTTTCCACACAGATGGAGAAGTGGTATGAACGGAAGATAGAAGAAGCCCGATGCCAAGCTAATCAGAAAGCGCAGCAAGACAAAGCTGCGCTCAAGGAACATATTAAAAGCTTAGAAGAGGA
This sequence comes from Pelecanoides urinatrix, assembly GCA_013400755.1. Classification (NCBI taxonomy): domain Eukaryota; kingdom Metazoa; phylum Chordata; class Aves; order Procellariiformes; family Procellariidae; genus Pelecanoides; species Pelecanoides urinatrix. The sequence continues at coordinate 73,703 of VZTQ01003507.1, read as the reverse complement.
GCTCAGCAAATTAAGGACTAAGGTGCAGAAAGAGAGCTAGCATCTACCAAGCAGGTAAAGACAAGTGATGGGACTCATTTTGGAACCTGCTGTACAGGAATCTGGAATATTGTTAGATATACACATTTGTAGTGCCTGTTACATCCAAACAAAATGCTCTTTTTCAGGAGTAGAAATAACTTTTGAAACTCCAGAACCAAGGAGAATTCATATGCAGACTGTACTGATGACAACCAGATGCTGCAGATTAGATCCTTTCTTTGTGACTTCCAAGAGTCTGTTAAATATTGCACTCTCAATTTCCAGGTGCTGCTTGAAAACAAACTGCATTAGAAACCAAAATTGCATTCTGAAAAGGGAATTTCCTTATTTCCACACAGGTTATGTGTGGCTAGAGGGTTCCACTGTATGCTACGTGCAAACATGTGGCAATACCAATACTGAAATAAGTCCAGGATGTTTGAGAGCTTTTGACAGAAATTCCTTAGTGATGAAGGGCTATTGATACCATTTTAGATACTCCCCACAGCCTCCCTCTAGTCAGTGGAGAGAAACTACAGAACCAACTCAAATTACAAGCCCACGTAGGTGACAGACGCAGGCTTCCAGCTGGGAGAGGCCAGGCCCCCACTGAGAGATGCTAAGGTGAGTCACCCCATTAGATACAGAGGCTGTGGTTGCCGCTTTGCTTTTCTTTTGGTTTTACATTATTAAAACAAATGCTAAATTAGATTTGTCTTTTTTTAATGGTGTCCTGGTTGCAAAGGTCCTTGTGGTTACATGGTTGTTGGGGCCATACTTGAGTAATCTGACTGAGAAGTTTTGTTTAGGGCATGGATGGCAAATATTTTACCATAACCACGCTCTACTTGTTAGGTATAATTTTTATATAAATCTCTGTTCCTTCAAGCAGCAAATGGCTGAATTCTCTACTACAGAAGCAGCTTGAAAAAGTCCTTTCAATAAAGAAGTGAAAGCTTGGTTCCCTGTACTCAGATGTTTCTTTTTCTGCAGAGTCAGGATTTTCTCCCAGACATCTTGTCTAGACTGTCCTCCTTTGTTCCTCTGAATGCTTCCCCTCCGTTTTTTTCCCTTGTAACTCTAAAAAGAAAGGCCAGGCCCTGGTGAGTCTGCAGGTCTTAGGACTGGTTTCACAAACGGTCCCACAAAATAGAACTCAACAACATTTTAAAGTTTTTATGGATATGTTTTGTTATAAAATCAAAACTTACAATCACCAATGTCGTCCAGGCTGATAGACTCCAAAAAAACTAGAGGCACTGTAACTTGTTGCATCTGCATCCCTTCAGGGCTTCCTCCTTAACCCCTGAGAAGGCTCCATCAGATTCTGTTAGAACAGTAAGTTTACCTAACAGATCATGATAGAACAATTGTTCAGAAAGAATTCAAACACAGGATAGTACTGTGTTATGCCACTCTACGCGAGATTTTTTTTTTTCTGTACTGAGGAGCCCTAAAATCAATACAAAATACTTTACAGTACTGAAGACACCATTGCCTAATTAGTAATTAAGCTTTCGTCTTCTTAGCAGATGTATAAAGCAAAGAAAATTGTATTACATATGAATATTTTTGAAGTTCCTATGAATGCACTACCAAGACAAGAAAAGTATATCTGCTGTTACGGAAATACTAGTTTTTTTGCTTTGACTTCTGTAGTCTAATATAGACACTTTCATGTGTTTACAGTTTTGTTTAAGCTACTGTAGGAATGCAGAAGCATGCTATTTAAGTTTTGTGTCATCTTGATAAAGTGAATGTTTTGCCAAGCAATTAAAGTAAGTGTTGCTCAGAAGTTTGCATTGCTCAGAAGTCTGTGGTGTGATGTTTTCTAGCCAGCGAAAATTGACAAAATCCCCTTACTTGACTCAGAAGGGGAAGCAGAAAATTGGACTTTCTAAGCTTTTGTGTTTGTGGCTATAAAACGTCTGTCGCGAGGGAGGCTGCAGGGACTGACTGCCATTTCTTAGCTGATGCACGCACCCGCCGTGTCGGCAGTTACTGGCAGGGGGCTGAGTGGTGCAGCTGATCACACACATGCTCCTGAGCTTGCGCGAGTGCAAGGGAAATGGAAAGGCTTTAGCTAATCTGCTTCACGTACGAACCACACTACCACGGTGGCCACTGGAGCAGTGATTTACAGTAACTAAGGGAGCAGTAATTTAAGATAGTAACTGGGCTGCAGAGTACTGATTTTACAGGTTTCCTGAAGCCAACAAGTGTACTGTAAAATAACGGGAGGAGTTTCTGCTAATTCCTTTCTATTCCCTTCTGTAGTCTTCCCTCCTTCAAAACTACTAGAGTTGAAGGACTTTTTTACAAAATACCCGTATTATGTACCCTTCTCTGCAGCACACACTTGGAGTAAATTTACTTATCCTAGCAGACTGTACTTGGACTCCTAAAGGCTTCTGGCTGGCAATTTTACCTTGACAAGCCCACAAAGCAGTGGAGATGACGGGCAGCAGCACTCGGGAGTTCAGCGGCTGTCCAGGGCACTGCCTGTCAAGACCTATTCCGGGATTATGTGGCCGCAACCTAGAAATGTACAAACTGGAGTCAAAGGAGTAACACAGACTCAGGGGTCCGAATGGAAAGCGCTGTGATGAGGCCGCAGGGGAAGGTGTCCAAATTCAGGAGCAGAAATCAAACCACTGGCTGAAGGAAAAGGGAAGGCTACATGTAAGAACAAGCCGACATTGATTACAGCTTTGTTTAGTCAAAATTCCTTTCTAAACAGCATTTTCTGGTCACATGAAAAATCAATCCCCAACACACTAATGTTCTGTCAGTGTATTCTACCACAAAATGTTAACAAAATTTATATTTTTAAGAGTATTTAGACATACTTACTTTTAACTGACTGATTAGAAGCTCAAAGGCTTTCGTTTATACAAACCTGAACTCTTTAGCAGCCTCACTGGTTACCTGAGCCACATCCTTTACTGCAAAGGTAAATAAACATCATAGGAAAGGATTCTACAATGACTTTCAGAAAAAGGAAAAAAAAAAAACCACCGGCATTCTGTGTTAAGCAGCAGCTTTTTGCAAAGGAGCTTGGAAGTGTGTAGCTTTGAAGACCCTTTGGCTCCAGCAAGAAGCATATGTCCTCCTCCCGAGCGGGGTCCTTCTTCCCTCCTGTAGCCTGGAGGGGGAATACTCTCCTGTCCGTTCCCCTGTGCCAGCGGTGGCACTGACGGGGCTGGCTGTGAGGCAGTCCAGCCCCCTAACTCGGCAGAGAGCCTGCCGGGCAAGGGGAGCTGGCTCCCCACCTGAACTGTCACGGCAGAGCGGGAGCGGGAAGGGTTCCTGCATCTCTTGAAACCACAACCTAAATTGCACACAGCTGCTGGATAGTCCGGTATCTATCTACTGTGGTCTGGCTGTTTATGTTGAGAAAATCCCAGACTCACCTTGGCATTTTTAAATTATATGGAAAAAAAAAATTCACAGGAAGGTAAGAACAGTTACAAGCTAACAATTAAAAATGCAGTAATAGGACATTTGGAAAAACAGACCACAATATTTGCAGTTAGTACTTCCTATTTGTAATTCTACTTTACACTGACTTTTAAATACTAACTTGAAGGTACTTGCTGTTAAACTGGTAATAACTTTTTCTGGGGCTAAAATCGCCCATTTTCATATATAAAGACCTCCCCTTTTAAGTTTTATTCAGCTATAACTGAAAATCAACATGTACATACAAAATATTTCCTTAATGTTTTATCATGTTTATTTGTTTTGGGCCCATTTATTTATCCCAAATGCTTTTTTAATCCCAAATTTTGGTAAAAATCCTTGGCACAGTACAGAAAGAGCTGTTACCACTATGAACGTTACCGCTTACAGTTGCCACAACAGAAAACAGACAAAATAATCTGGCTTATATTTATTTTCTATTTCCCTGGCATAACACTGCTGTTGTAATTTTTGGTGCTTTCTGCTCTTCCCACAGCACACATGACATCCATACAGTTCTTTAAAGTCGTTTGTGTCTGAGTGATTTTCACACGGGAGGGTAACCAAACCGAGAAGAGGATGGGGAAAATAACAAACAAAAAACCCACTGTGGTAGATTCCACCTTCAAACATTACCAGGTTGTCAGCAAAGGCTGCTATTATAACCACATTCTGGAAAAAATACGATGCTTGTTCGCAGCAGATGAAAGTCCAGCTGTCAAAATTAAGATCAGGATTTTGCCAACTTAAGTGTTCTCTGAAGTTCCTGAAGTTGCATGTTGCCTTGAGTAATCATCATCCTGATTGCATCCTGTAAAACAAAATGGAATCTACTGAACTGAGTATCTGTACACAGCATAGGTTTTACACAAGCACGCAGATTTTAACACTTTAAAATACAGACAGTTCTTACCAGCACTACTGTGATGTATTTCTTTGTGTGAAGTAATGCTATAGTCACTGAGATGGTTAAAAAACAGGTGAATAAATGAATTAATTTTCTCCAAGTCCTTACTGTTTTTGGGGGTTGGTTATAGCTTTGCTTGAAAACTCAGTTTTGAACTGGATTCAAACTCCTAATAATGTTTTCTTTACACCTCTGTGTCTACCGCCTTTGCAAGCAAGTAGTGAGAACTGCACGTGGGCATTACGAAGACAGGTGTTCTACAGAGCAAGCGGATGTTTCTCTCAATGTTAATTTTTATCTAAGTACTGTAACGTTTCGTCTGCATAATTCAGCCACCAGTTCCTTGACCACTGGCTAGAAAAAAGAACAAACTAGAGAGCAGAGGATGGGAGACATACAAGAAATGTAAAGGTTTCTGCATTTCATACATGCTTCATTTTCACAACGATCCAACTTGTGTTCAGCTTGAATAGAGTTGAAATTAAAGATGAAAAAAAAGAAGCTACAGAAAGCTTGACCATTAATGAGTTTATGTTAGTTATTGTATTATTCAATACAATTTTTCTGATTTGTGGTTTGAGTAAGCAGGATTTGTTTGGTTTTTAGCTTTCTACTTCCAGATCATTATCTGGAAATCAGAGAAACATTACTACCACCAACAGGAGCAATAATATTTAGAGATGCTGAATTATTTCTTCACAGAAATGCTCCTTAAGAGACGATAGTAACAGGAGACTTCCCACCAGTCTAGAAGTGACACCCGCAAAACAAACCCAGGTGGCAAAGCCCAGGACAGCGCACCCATCGCTCCCCGGGGCAGGCTGGCGAGGTCCCGATCCTCACCTCTTCTGTAGCGTCTTTATTTCTTCTGAATTCCTCCCTGGTCCAGTCCTTTAAATAGCGGCGATCTGCTTCCGCAGGGACCTCACGAATAGCCCGCAGGATCTTCCTGTATAACTGAAGAACCTGCTGCCGCCTCAGGAACTGGGAAGGAGAGAGGGAGGGAAGTCTAGCTCGTCCCAGGACAGGAGAGAGGGAGGGAAGTCTAGCCCGTCCCAGGACACTCTGCGGAGAGCTGCAGCCTCAGCGGCTTTGTTTGCTTTGAGGGACATTTAAATGAACAAGTTCCCCATCGCCTTTTCTAAAACACGCAGTATTGCCAGTCCAAGCAACTCAGATTTCACACAGAACAACATGCCAAACGTGGAATACGTTGTGGTGCCTCAGGCTCGTTGTACGCACAAAACGCAGCATTACCAGGGCGACCGCCAGCTCAGCCTCCCGCCTCGGAGGACGGCCCGCCGCGGCCCACAGCGCAGCTCCCGCCGACCGGCCACTGCCCCCTGCTTCGCCGCTGCCACTTGCCACAGGGGGCCGGCGGCCGCTGCGAGGGGTCCTGCCAGGACTGGGGCGGCCGGCCGGCAGGCACGGCGGAGCCGGGGGACTGCAGCAGCCCGGAGGAGAGCGCGGCCCCACAGCCCACCGCTCCCGGGGTCGGCCCAGCGAGCCCCCCGCCCAAGCCCCGCCACCTCCCGCACCAGGCGGGCGAGAGGAAGCCTGAGCCGCCCGCTCGTACCTGCTTCAGGGTGAGCGCGCTCGGCGGGAGGCGGCTGGCGGCCATGACACGCAGCTCCGCCTCTCGCGTCGCGGGCGCGGCCGCCGAGCCCTCCCCCGGCGGGCGGGCNGGGGCCCACCGGCGGCCATTTCCTGGGCCTCTGGCCTGGCGCTGCAGGCAGCCGCGGGAGCTGGCGCCGAAGGAGAGCGCTGTCCCAGCAGCCGGGGCTGCTCGGGAAAGGCACCCCCCAACACGGGGAGGCTGGGCTGGGCCGCGCTCGCTCAGCCCTGGCAGGTGGGCGCCTCGCCTCCCCGCTGCCAGCACACCGAGAAATCGTGCGTGCTCGTACCCCGGAGCAACCACGGGGCTAAGCCCGGAGCCAGGCCTGTGGGGTCTTTATGGAGGCTCCTCTCGTTTTCTTTCTTTTAAAACTGCAAATGAGCTCCAGCAACAAAACAAGCACCCAAGTAATAGGCAATACCCCAGCATTTCACGGCAGGGTTGGTAGAAGGCCTGTGCTTTGAAGATTGATGTAGCTGTAAGACTAACACACCCAACTGTAGGATCAAATTAAAGCAGTGCAGTAAGATCTAGAAGTTATCTGAGCAATTGCAGGACACTAAGCTACCTTTTGCAGCCTTTTAAAGTACTTGGCAGCTGTGCCCAGAGGTGCAATTGTTGCCAACAGCGCAAGGCACTGAAAGTTTCTTCAGCATCGATGTGTCAGTGAATACAGACATGGAGCTGGCTTGCAGAGAAAAACAACAGTTAACTGACACCTTTCCTTCGGTGTTACTTACTCAGTGTTTGCTTCTACCAAACACAGTGCAAGCTCTTTGTTAATTACAGAGAAAAAACTTGGTTTGTTTAAACATTTGTGCAGTAAGCACTGCCCATAAAATGGTGTCTCAGGCTGCAACAACATCCCTGCAACAAACTATAATTTGCACTGGAAGTGTATTTTTGCAATCTTAAGAGAAGTTTTAGTTTCTAAAATATTTTCTCCAAATATTCAGTACAAGTCTGAAAGGGAAGTACGTCCTGGAGAATTACTTAATGAACTAAACCCATCTACTTCCACAGTCAATTTCCCAAAGCACAGAAGTATTTGTATACATGTATGAGAGATCTCGAGAACCCTGGAAGGACATTATATAGTGCCTGACATTTAAATTCTGATGGGATGGAGTTGCCCTGTTGAGTTTTCAGTTCTGAAATTTGCTTATCATGAATTAGCTGTGGCAAAGCTACACAAATATGAGAAACAGCCTTGCTGGGCCATTTCACGCCTCTGGGTCTTGCCACTGCTGCATCTCCGAACAGCTACAGCAACGCTTCAGGGAAGGTTTTTCTATCTAGAAGCCAAAGAGAACGATCACATCTTTGGGAATACACCCACATTTCCAGCCATTTTCTGATCAATTCCTGCACTATGCTTAGAATGAGACACCTTCAATTTTTGTACGCAAAGAAAATCTTCAAAGACAGTTTAGACCAGGGGCATTTAAACAAAGTTTCCTTTGGATTTTCAGTGAGAGAAATCTAAAGACTGGACCCCTAATCAAAACTCTGTGCTGGCATATCCTCATAAAAGGAGGATAGGTGTTGAAGTTACATAAACCACAATACATTTTCATATGAAAATTCATATTTGTGCACTGCTAGAGCATCTCCATGTGGCAAATTTGGTTAATTTATTCAAGCTTTGATCAACTGAAAGAACAGACATCGTAATTAAAAACAGTGGTACCTCTTTTTATTAGTACAGACAATATAAGATGCATAGCTTTTGCAATGAAAAATCATGTCCATGCTCTAAGACATCGGATTAATGGAAGGTCCTCAATGTCTGCCTTGGACAGAGGGGCAAACTTCACAGTGTCAACTGATAATACAGGGATGATCATATGGCATTATTCATAAAACTCCCTGTCGATATTGTCAGACAAAAATCAGCAATAATTAAATAGGATGTTTTTAACTGCAGAATAGTTTCAAGTATTCAAGTACTTATTTTTTTGGTTGTTTAAAACCATCTGCTTCCCCTGCTCCCCCCCTCCTTCCCAAAGAGGCACCAGCCACATGGGTGAAGCGAAAGAATGCTTTTTTGCAAGACGCCTGAAGTTCTTCTAATGCAGAAATGCCTTCCCGGAAGCAAGACCGGTTTTCCTTATTGCAATAGAGAGTGGTAGGAATAATTTTACCTCTGTGAACATTACAAATGCATTTTTTTTAAAAGTAATAAGTTATTACAAGAGAAGTTGAAGAAAGTTTTACATTATGAAAGAAGACGACGGTCTCACCATTGCATAATTCTCCTCTGACAAATGTGGGAGAACGCACCTAAGCCATTTTGTTCTTGGGCAGTCTGACCGGACTGCCAGGGGGCAGCTCCTGCACATTAATCCTAGTTAGAAAGAGGCCTTATGAACTCTCTGGTGAAATGCCGTTTCATGTATTTCAGCGGCTTAGCAGCAATTGGGTATTGACTTTGTCTACAAAGTCTACAAAGTGTCTGAGGCAGTCACCAGTTCGAACCACTGTCTGAGCGCATCACTGAGAGTTTCTGGAAGCGCATTCACATCTCTAAGGATCATGTAGAATGGGAATGGGAATTCTTCCATGTAAGATCTGATTTCAGGCAATTCTCCAGGTCCTTTGAATATAGGTACTTTAATGTCCAAAATGGAATCCTGTAAAAAAGAATTGATAGGCTACTAAACCACATGCCTCTTTTACAGGCCTTTGATATTATTTATCCGATTTTTCAAATACTTATAATTCCTCCTCTGTTAAATTAAAAGTTCATAGAGAGTTTTAAGATTAAAAGCCATAAGTGTTCAATGGTAATCAAAAAAAGCTGAACACAAAGCAGTTAAATGCTTTTCCCCTTTTAGATAAAAGTGCTCTAATCAACAAATTCTAGGCTAGAAGAGACTAAGCTTAAGCTTCTGCAATACCAAGTTCTATAAATAAATCCTGTCTTTCCTTAGTATTTTATGATTTGAGTTTACTGTTATCACTTGAGTTTTATTTATACATTTGATGCCTTTCTGGCACGCTGTCATGTCTAAGCTCTTTAGGGCTAAGAGTTCAACTTGCATTTGTGCAGTGATCTAATACAGCATGATTCTTTAGCAAATTATTTTATAATATTTCAACAAATACTACAAAGACAAAAATCAGATTAAACTCCAGCTGTGCTTCTTGTAAAGTAACTTCTTAGTTGCTCAGTGTAACAGCTCAGAAAATTAATAAAGCTTATACAAAACAATTTCACTGCCCAGAATTTTCGTTTGACATTATAGCTAGGTTTCATCAGAACCTTATAATAGTTTGTCAGCAAGAGAATTGTTAATTTTCCAACAATAAATATAGCAGATCAGTTTTGTATGGAAAAATAAAGATACAGGAAGAAAACGTGAACTACAAAATTAGTCTTCACCTAATTCAAAGTAAGGCTTAAGTTTGCTCACTTATTGCACTACAGAGTCTCCCTGAAAATCTCCTGGATATTTCACCTTCCCAGCCAAGTAAATCTAAGTTTTCTTTCACAAATGAAATTCACAAATACAGTACCCAGCTTTCCCAATTCAGGTACTAAATAACTCTCATACTCCTTCTGTCTAATATTTAATCTCATATTGGCTCCAGCTGCCATATCAAATGGAGACTGCTGTCAGAAATTTGAATCAAAATTGAGATGAACAAAGCATTTCCCAAAATTTGAATTTGTCAGCCTGCCAACTACTTCTCCAGAGGCCAAAATCTACTCCCATTACATTTGAAGACAGGAGCTCTTACTTAGACTTTCTGTGGCATGGAAGCTGAATTTTTTTTTAAATACAAAAGAGGATAAGCATCACAGTAGAGAGAAATAGTAGAAAATCTGACAGACATTGTGAAAAACTGAAACTGGGCTAAATATCTTCGACCTTTGCAAAAGGTAAGATATCTATAAAGCACTACAAAAGATAAAAAAAGATTTGTATGTTTCTCATTCACTGCTCTTGAATACTTCTCCCTTGTTCAGTTACTTACCCGGGAATTAGGATTGTCCAACACTACGAAAATAACAAAGATATTGGCATTCCGAGCTGCTTGAACTGCTGCTGTCACTCGTTCCTTGCCTTCCAAGAAAAGGCCTCTTCCATCAGATACAATCAAAAGCAGCTGCGCTGTTTCTGAGCACAAAGAACATTTTAAATTCCAGTAAGTTAGAGTAATCCATTTAAAAGGCAAACAAGAGTATTTTGTTGTTAGTCCTGTGGATATAATGGAAAAACCCTCAGAGTATTCCTAAGGAAATTAAGTCTTTATCAAGTAGAATTCTGTGACCTAACATTAAGCTACAGTTATGACTGGGTCAAGAAAGACCGTTTTTCCCACTGTGTGATACAATTGAGAATAACTGGGGGAAAAAAAACCCAGTCCATCTGTACCATAATTAAGAAAAAAAGGCATGGAAAATACCTAATGAATTGAGTCATGGTTTTTCATGCCTGGTCCTCGTCTTTCATGCTTGGTAAGTGCCTAGGAGTTAAATACTAGCTGAATTATAAGAGTCCAGCCACTAGATCACAACCTCAGTAGAGCAGCAGCTGCTGCAATGAAATAAGAGTCCAAATCTATTCTTCCAGAAGCAGGTACCTATGGGTGCATCTGTATTAGCATTTCACTTTGGACTACGACTGTGCTTTTGAAACATGTTTCCCTGTTGTCCCCACTTCAACGAGCTTGGCTTCCATCAGAGAGCAATCTTGGGTTATTTTTGGAGGAAACTAAACCAGAAGACAGGCTCCAGAGGCACAATCAAGGCAGTCTAACTACCACAGGGCATTCAGCCCTCGGGACCAGACGAGCTAGTCTGAAGTAAACCTCCTGAAACATACACAGCACAGATGCTGGGTTCCTCAGCAGCAACCATTTTCTGGAGACATGTTACTTGACCCATGTTGCCCCCAGAGCCAGAGATATATCCCTCTAAAGGGACATTCTAACTAAGTTATGTATCTATCGTCTTTTAATTACAAGGGAAATAACAGTAATTACAGTCGGGAACGCAAGCACCGCTCTCTTGTCCACCCCCCACAACATAATGGCTAGGGAGGGATACAGAACGCTTCCTCCTTTTCTGCAGACAGGCCCTAAATGTGGCAGGGCTTGGTCTTTTTACAAAAAGGGGTGATGTATCCTACTGCCTTTTCTCTTGCTAGCTCTCTTTTCTNCAACCTTAGTGATTCTATGGTTCTGATTTTGGGGAGATGATTGCTGCTCCCTGATTGCTGCTTCTGCATCCCAGCCTAATTCAACAGGACTGGATGCTGCTCCCCCCTCCTCAGAATATTCTGACAGCCTGTGGAAAAGCAGCTGTGGATTATAAATCCCATATTGTCCGTTTCTTGGAGTACTTTAACAAGAACTTTTTTAAAATGTGGGTGCCACCATGACAAGCTTTTAACTAGCACAAAGCAGCCTTTTAGGCTAACTATGGGTCAGCTGTGAGGTAAAAAGCCTTCCAGCTTTTCTGGGAAATTCAAGCAGCTCATGACCTAAACTTGCATCACAGTGAAAGGCAGGTAGGCGGCAAACACTTATCCTCCTCAGAACAGTGTGCTTCTGGATACCTAGAGAAATCAGGCTCTCAAGCAAGAGCAGAAGCGTCTAGGGAGTCATGGTCACTAGGAAGCTGGACTTAAAGCAGGCTAAACGCTCTAAAGCAGGCAGTGTCTAGGACTTAAATGCAAACTGGAAACATGATGTAAAGGGAGGCAGGTAAGGCGTACCTTTTTAAAAAGCCTTAAAAAAAAATTTCAGTGAATTACTGACAAATATGAAGTTAGGCTTCTTTTGGGTTTTGAGCTAAATTTCAACCGAACGTTCTTTTTGACAAAGCAAAACCCAAAGCCCTACTGCACGTGATGTCTCAGTGCTAGGAGTCTTTCTGGCAGGATATTGCTTCGGGACTGTAGTGAGCATTCTGCTGCCACGGCAACAAGCATAGTAACAAAAAAAAAAAGCTCACCCGGATTAATATTTTGAGACAACTGCTGTGCTGCAGCAAACATATTTGCTGATGATTCTAGAAACTGCAGAGGAAAAAAATAAGAAGATTAAGTTATCACATCGTAAAATAATAAACTTATTAATGGTAACATTTTTAAAGAACACATTTCTGTTTTTTAAATGCCAAGGTAGTTTAGTCTGACTACCTACACAGATACAGTCCTTGGCATTTTCTTATATTAACTCCTGCTTCAAATTTAGTAAGTATTTTTGAACTAGAGAATCTTCAGAAAAACCTTCAATCTGAATTTAAAATTTTTCCAATGCTAACAATGCCATCAAAACTTCAGTAAATTGTTCAAGTGATTAATGGCATCATTAAAAATATACATTCTATCTCTAGGTTGAACTTCTTTGGCTTCAACTTGCAACAGAAGTATCTAGTTACCTATTCCCCATTAAAATTAAGGACATCAACTGTCAAGTCCTCTCAATTTTGGCGCTTACAAGATTACTGTTGAGCTACTTGGGTCCCCTCCTTTTCCATTTAATATTAACGGAAATTCAAGTCTGGAAAGGAAAGACTGCAAAAGCCTTCCTAAAAGAACGTTTTGCAGCTGTCCAGGAAGTATTACTACAGAAAGTTATTTTCTTCAGGAATCAGTCAAGTCTGACAAACTTGCAGCCTGACAAACATACAAAGCTCTTCCTCCTACTACTACAGCAGAATCCATAGCATGAAAACTTCCTAAACTCCCACAGATTTTGATGTGATTTGGCATTGGGGGACCCAATAGCTTGTACCCAAAATACTGTTTAAGACCCAATACAAACAGAGAAAGATGACTGCTTAAAAATGGCGTATATCAGAACTAAGAGTGAGAAAACACTCTTACTATTACAAAATTGTGACCATCCTATCTCTTTGTTATCTCACCAGCTATCCCACTCTCAAATACAAACCACCAGTAAACGTTACAAAGTGATCGTGAAACCATGAAGCTGCTGATGTCTTGTCTGGAAATGATTTGCAAACCTGTTGCCCTAGAGGGATTCTTGTGTACCTGGGCTATTTTTGTTTTCTTCTGCTGAAATTTGCAAAGACGCAATATCCGTGTCCCTGACTCGTCACTGAACTGTTCGTGGAATGGGTGCAGCAGCTGAACAGTCTCTCCAAAGCTTTAGGAAAGAAGAAAAAGTTAGAGTGTGAAACAGGTACTTACATTCTGCTCTGAAGTCTTGAAGGAAAGTCAAGATTTCAAATAAACTCACCTACACACAGCAATTTGTCCCACTTCTAGAAGAGTCAGTGCATTTCCAATAACTGCCAGGGATTCATATGCAAGCTATTAAAGAAAAAGCTTTTATCAGAAAATAGGATATTCCAAGTTTTACTCACAGCTCAGTGTGAAATATGAAATTATTTTTCATTGTCTAGTAAAATAAATGAAGAGACTTCCTATCTTTTTTCCTCTTATAGTTATGCAAGATAGTCACTGCAATAAAGATACACTAGTACTACTTGAGGGCTTCAGCTGATTGATTTAGAGATACCACTTCAGGCAGGCTAATGAAATAAACACTGAAATAACTACTTAGAAGGAAACACACATTTTTAATAAATAAAAACCTTACCAGTGAGCTATGATGAACTAATATTTAATCCTCCAATGAACTGCATAGCTAAGCAAATTTTGGCCTGTAACAGGCCAAAAAAAAAAAAATTTCCAGTGGGTATGTACACCTCTAAGAAGTTAGCTCCTTTCAGCTAACTTTCACTGATCTTTTAGTAACAAATCTCTTAGGCATGAAGTGACAAGAGTTCAAGCACACGGAACAAAAATAACTGTTTTGGGATCACCAGAATCAGACTTTCCAACAGCCATCAGTTCTGTGTGAAACAAGCCAGCAGCTGACATACTCATCAAGAAGGAGTAGTTTCTTCATACTTCTTCCAAGATGTTTATTTTACCTGTTTAGAGTGATTGTCTATCATACTAGAGGAATCATCAATAGCCAAGCAAATCTGGTACTGTCGTTTACTGGGCTTGGTCCTGCGCAACCAGATCTTATCTTTTCGGAACTGACTGGCAATATATGGAATCACTTTGCGCATGTTCAATCTCTTCCCTGTTCTGTAGTCTCCTCTGAAAGTTAAGAAGAAGACATAATGACAGGGATTATCAGCAAATATCTCATTCTGAAAATCCTGGCATATGCAGCAAAATAACAAAATTTTGTAAAACATCATAAAAACAAATTAGTAGCTCTAATATTCATATTTAGGTGTAGGTCAAAAAATCTCACATTTTTAATGCAACATGGATATTCAGTGTAAAGAAGTTCTTAAATCTAGGTGCCTAAAATGGAAGGAAGACCTTGAATTTAGACTCCTCCAGTTTGAAACAAGTCTAGATCTCTTTAAAGAATCACTTAATGTTAAAACCAATGTAGAACATTTTGACATTTAACATAATCTTTGACTCAACAGCACTTCACGGGTTTAAGTTGGTTTGATCACCTGTTGCACAGAAGAAAAAATAGGAGACAATATCCTCAGGATGGATACCTACTACTACATCACGTTTGCATTTTATAAAATAACCTAGTGTTCCCATACAAAAGTAAAATGGATGCATTTGCAAACACGAACAATTGCTATAAAGCAACAACATCGAGCTGCAGTTGTGCAGAGGTTAAAGCCCTCCAAAACCAGGAGTTTAAAGACACTAGAAGACTCAGAAAGACCCAACTTACTTCAATTTGGCTGCCTGAGTGGGTTCCAATATGAGTCGTAGCTGTTCACAAAGCTGCTGTGATAGAGGAGCTGTCAGTACTAAATACCTCTGCCACAACTGTGCTGCTTCCTTCTCCTAAAACATCATACATCACAGAAAGAAATAAAAGTGAGTTATGAAAAAAACCAAAAAGTTGGGAAGCACTGCCTGAAAAAAACAAACCTCAGTGTACCAAGGGGCAGGGAGTAGGTAACTAAGAGCTGGAACTGTGAGGGTGTCTTGTGAGCACTCTATAAAGATGACAGTTGCATTCAACTTAGCATGCTCCTTGCTTCTACAAAGCTGCAATGTACAATGACCATTCCTCTAGGAGTACACAAAGCAACTCTGGCATTGCTATTGATATAGGAAAACCTTGTTACGGCCAGCATCTGACAGTTGGTATTACAGCAAGGCAAGCTGTAAAGTCTGCTAGGTTCTCTATCGGCCATCAAAAATAGTATTACTTACATTAATTAAAATTCAGCAAAATTGTTAAGCCTCTACACTGGCAATTTCATTCAGGAATTACTTCCAAATATGGTTTACAATTCATGACTAGGACAGTCAGAGCAAGTATCATATTCTGGTTCTGCTGTTGGTTAGCTCAAACTCCACCACTGCAACTGAAGGAGACAGCTTGTGCCCATCATAATTTTGTGAAAGTGGTGTCCGGCATTTAACTGCAGGTGACAACTCAAAACGGAAGGAGCTTGGCAGGACTGAGAAAAATGTTTCTAACTATTCAAGTTTTAGAAGTCATTATCAGCAGAGTAACTTTCTGCAAATAGCACACAGCAGATTCAAAAAAAGATCTGAAACATCATCCTGCTTTAAGAATAATGTATTTTTTTTCAAAATAAGTTAAATATAACAACAAAAATAGCATCTAAATCATGCCATTTTGAATATTTAGATTCCAGCCTGCTTGGCTTCCTCAATGCTTCAGCAGTAAAACAAGATGAAATAATGCAATGAAGAATTCTTATGACAGTTTTATACTAAAACGAGGTCACGAACCTCATCTGGAGTTCCAGATTGCTGTGTCTGCCAAGCTTCCAGTTGCCTTTCAAGTTCCTTTCTTAGCTCTTCAGGATCTCTGACGATGTGCTAGAAATGTAGTTATGAAATTTATGAGACAGAAAAATAAATTCACACATCTGGGGATTCCCAAACTATAGTGAATTACAAAAAAGTAAAAATGCATTGTTCTTATTCTTTTAGACACAAAAATACCTGAAAAAACTTAAATGAAGATTCTAATCTCCATTTGTTTTAATAGCTTCCATGTACAGGAATGATAATACCTCCCCACAAATACCTGCATCTGTGACACAATCAACACAGAAACAAAGCTAGGAACACCTATGATGCAGACACTGAAAATAATCAAATACAGAACTTTGAGATAATTCAATGAAATGACCTTGACAAACACCAGATTTAATGACAGTATAACAGAGATCAAACTACTGAATACTACCTATCTAGTATCTTCCAAAATACAATATGCTTCACTTAATTACAGTTTTTTAAAAGCTTCATTCAAACCACTGAAAGAACTGAATGACATCTTCCTCTTTACCTGCCAGCAAATACTATTTGATAAACCATTCTGTTAAAGGACACCCAAGCTTTATTACATTTCTTTTACTTTTATTGTGCTTTCAGTGACAACTTCTGTTCCTGACTTGTAAAACCATAGTTTAGCCAAACATTAGTATATGGTCTGCATAACCTGTACGTTTATCAATTAAGGAAAATAAGCCTATGAATGCAAACTCCACAGCACCAAAACTTCTCATTCATCAAGAAGCAGCAGCAGTCCCTCTGGTCACCTACTGCAGGTTTAAGGAAGGGAGGAAGAATGTACGTGGAGGGGGCTTCTTCCCTCTTCTTTTTGCTGAAAGGTGAGAACTTGTGCTTCTCCCCCAGCACCGTTTCTCCCTTCCTCTTTAACTGGTGCTGCAAGAGCTCCCCCTCCTGTTTCAGGTGTTGCAGGTCAATTGGAAAACAAAACAAAACAAAAACCCCAACAACAAAAAAGGCACCTAACTATTCTGAAAATAGGAGAACACTCTTGAATTCAAGTAGCCTTCTTCCAAAGAGCTGCAATATTTGGCATTAAGATGGAAATACCAGGTATAGCTGACACACAATCCTTTCTGTGTTGTACACAGAAACAGTAAAATATCGCCCTCCAAGTATGTACTCAGGACACAATATTATAACTATGAAAGGTCAATACTTCTAAAAAACAGACACTGAAAATATTCTTACGTTATCAACTGGTTATCCACCATCAACTGCTTCTATGCCATAGCTGTATTTTCACATAGATGTGAAAAATGTGCTTTTTCACATCTAACAGTTTGCACTGGGAAACTATGAGTGTTACATAGTTCTATGTAACTATGAGTGTTACATATATGCTCTAGGATTTTCTAGGCTGTGATAATATCTTTTGAATTGAGACATTCATAAAAGGCTCACAAAGGTTCTATAATACTTGCAATCAGATTTTTTGAGGAAGTAATATATTGTAATGAATAAACTGAGATGAATTCTTTGTCAAAAATGGTGTTTTGAAGTCACTGACGCCTAGCTCTCTCATCACTCCGAACCCTTTTTTTATCTTCAGGCCACATCCCCTTGCCCATCACTTTCCACTCTTACCCAAGCATTTGATCCGCAGATTCATCTGGGCAAAACAGTTCTTGACAGTTAGAAAAACAGAAGTTGTTTTTTTTTTTTTTTAAAAAGAGTGAGGATGGGACCTTCCCACATAAGGATGGGGAGGACTAGTCATTTTATAGTAATCATTTAGCTGCATATGCAACAATTGGTTGCGTACTACTTTTCATTCTGCTATTAGTTGTCGGAAGGAAGGTAATTCTAAACTTTTGCATTCACAGAGTTTCTCTAACACAGGTCAAATAAAAGAGACTGTTTCTACTACTGTAGTTTCATACCTGGGGAGTGTCCATCAAAAACTGATGAGCTGTATGTATGGTTGAGTCCTTGCTTCTCTCTGGCTTCTCTTCAGTCACCTTTGGTAGCTTTTCTGTTGTAGAGTCATCAACATCCTCCAAGTCAAAAGTCTGGATCTCTGGCTCCGCTTCACCTGGTCCTACAATCACAAAACTAATTACTAACTTTGTGGATCACACATAATACAAGAACCAATACTGTATCTTGACCCTTTTACAAAGTGTCTCGCATGCTTTGTAGTGCAACCCAGACTTTTTTTTTTCCTAAGAGAAGTGCACAAATTTTAAGACAATCAATTCTAGGAATAGGATGAATATAATTTGGAGCTCACTGGAACAGATAAATATGCATTTCCTTATGCAAACTGTTTTTCTCTCTTAAAACCTTCTTGCCAAATGAACAAAATACTAGCGAACAGATCTTTAACACCTAAAAATTCCATTGGTGAAGTACATTTTTTGAGCTTCATAGCCTCTCTGACAGAGTGACAGGAGGTATAAAGCAATTTGAGAACATTGAGAAAATCATCATTAAGAAATAAATAATGGCCATATTTTCTTATCTCATCTTTTACTCTCTAGATTTGTAATGGAGCAGTTTCCTATAAAACAGAAATCAATTTACAAATAAAGGAATGGACTAAAGATTTTCTTTTATTATTGTTTCTACTGTACTACACTGTTTAACAACTCATTTTTTAAGAATTCTTCTAAGAAAAAAAAAAGAGTATGATATTGTAGGACATGTTTCAGAACATACTGTTAGAGAATCATGTGGAAAAATAGACTGATTACATGCATGCCTGTACCATAAAGCTAATGAGTCTAGCAAGAAATTTAAGTGAAGAGTTTAAACCTGAAGGGAGTGGGAGACAAGACGGTGAATTCAGGCTGGTAAAACTCTTGTCTCCCCTCTCCAGCCACCTTTTGTGTTGTTTGATAAGAAAACCATTTAAAATTCCAAGCTACAGTGTCATTTACTTAGATTAATCAAAATTAAATACTTCTGTTGCAATTGGCAAGAGATACTTATTTATATCTAGCTTAGTTTGTCTGTGTGGGCTGCGTGGCTGGCAAGTCAGACCTATCTTCTCATCTCCAACCATTCATACCCGATAGCCATTTTCTGTTAGGCAGCTCAGTTTTGTTTTGTTTCATTCCACTTAAGGAAGAAAGCAGTGAGAGTGTGACACTTCGGTGCTACCTCACTGGATGTTGTTCAGACCAGCTCCTCAACTTCTTGATGCTTTGCCAGAAGTTACACACAAAAAAAGTTGAGTTATGTGGTGCTGATGCTGGTGACACTAGAATGCATTGTTATATGCCAATTAAGCGAATTGGCATTGCGTCTAACAGCAGGAAAGCGTTTGCTTTTTACTTCAAAGAAGTGGATAAAGATTAAAGACCATTAACTTGAAAGAAAGCAGCAAGCACCTCTGTCACTCAACAAATTTAGCAAAGGCTAATGCTGGTTACTAGGCAGGAGTAAGAATGCTGCTGCAAAGTCAATTAAGACCAGACGTTTTAGTCTTATAAAACGTATACGCATCCATTACATGCAAATATAAATACCTACATATATGTTTAAAGATGCACATCAGCGTATGCTTAGAATGTTTTTTAAGTTAATGTACCAGGAGTTTTAGTGGCAGTGGACTTCTTTTTTTCTGGCTTCAGCTCCTCTGTGTCTACTGCTCTGAGATCCTCATTGTACTGCATTTCTGTTTCCATAGCTGCATCTTCAGAATCTCCCTCTTCCTTTTCTTCAAGAGGCATAATAGGTTTCTCTTGCTCCTTGCTAGCTACATCTGTATAAAGGCAACAATACTTATTAAGGGGGAAGAGGAAGAAAAACCTGAAGTAGGCCACTGCAAATCAGTTTTAGTGAACTTCAGAAGAGATCTGAGCCATTGTCTCAAACCTCAGTTTTGTTTTTCACTGTGCTGTACCATGTTTTGTCAATGAACTATTGCCCTGAAAACCTGATGAATAAAATAGATTAGTTAATTTAATAGAAAACAATTTATTTAATTAAAATTAGATTAGAAGAATGTTTTTAAAGAGACATCAATTTGTTTGATACAGAATAAAGAACCTGTTGTGTTATCCTAAATATTTTGCATGTGTGGTAGGAGTGGGCTTCAAAATGATTGAAGTAAGATTTGGAGAGAATAGATTTTAAACCAAAATCCATTTTTACAAGTCAATTCAGTATTTTTAAAAATGTTATCATTAGTTTGAACCTGATTGCCAAAAAGTAGCATTTGTTGTAGTGAAATGGTGCTACATCTTAAACCAAAGCAAGGATTGTTAAACATAACTTTAAAAAACATACTGAGAAAAACTACAGTAAATAGAAGCGCTTCAGGATTTGATTCTGCAATGACAACTCTTTACACCCAGAAATACCACCATACCATATGTCTGTGCATCATAGCATTCGGAGCCTTGTTTAATATGTTCAAATGCATCAGCCTCCTCCACGTCTTGTTTAGGCTGAGTTGTATTCTGCTTCGCTTCACTGCTGGATTCTATGGTTCTCAGTCGCTTGTGGATATGTTCGTTGTGATCTCCCATTGAGCGCTCATTGTCTGCCTGACCAGGTTTCCTCTTGAAACTCTGAAAAAGAGCAAATTAACACCATGAACTTCAAGTGAGGTGCAACCAAACACCTATTAGAACAAGAGTTCTAACAAGGAGAAACTGACTCCTGCCTATTTGGTGGTTAATACTAAGACATTCAAATTTAAAAAAAAAAAAAAAAAAAAAAATTGAAAGGAAGAGATGAACCTGAGTATTTTTTCTGCTTTGCTTCTGAGAAGCCATCCGGGCCATGCGCGTGGATTCATGGCCTTCTGATTGATTTGCACTTGAAGCTCCACTTCCGTATTCCTGAGAGACCAAAAAAATTGCAATGGTAACTGAACAGGGATTTAGCAACTGTTGTAGACAAATTTGAGAAATTAAACTGCAATGCTATGCTACCTTCTATTGTGAATGACAAACGGCTCACAACTGCAAGTATTATTCTTGTGAAGAGCAGACATGATAGTTCAGCAGCTCAACAATTAGCCTAAACTTACCATGCAATTTTCACTGCTATGAAGGTATCTNTATGATTCTATGATTCTACATGATCTTCAAATTTTTTCAATGAATTTATAACTGGTGTTCTAAAAATTGAATCTTAGACACAATTCTTAAAAATATGGCAGCAATTCCTTGACTGTAACTTGAAAACATATTCACAAGTTCAGCATTTTTAACTAGGACACTTCCATGTAATTTACCTCTTTAGACTGGTCTCTTTCTGACGCCTCTCCAGCCAGCTCAACAGCACTATCACTCTGCAGGTTTTCTTGCCCAGTCTGTCCTTGTGTTTCATGCTCCATTCTTTCCTCAGGCTCAGGGATCTGTTCATCCATCTCTGCATTATCTTTACCCTCTTCTTCCTGAAATAACATCAGTTTATTTTAACATTCTAAAAAACATCGAGAAACAGAAGGCCAAGGAGGTAACAGGAATACAGATGACAGAAATACACCAGTTTAATAGTAAGCACATCTCTTACCTTGATGAAGATTTTCACTAACATTACACCTACTCAATATCAAATTTGTTTCAGAGTATCATCCATTTCTTAAGTCTTGTATAAAGCAATTTAAAAAAAAAAAAAAATCAGGCTTTTATTTATTATTCTCTACCTGAGGTTGAAGGCCTTGGTCAGCAGCAGGGATTCCCTTATCTTCAGCAGATTCATTTTTTTCCTCATCAGGTGGTTGTGACTCTTCTGCTGCTGCTGCATCCTCAGTGTTCCCTGCATTCTCTTCTTGATCACCAGCATCTTTGTCCTCTTCATTTTCCTTCTCCTCTTTATCTTCAGAAAGATCTTCTTCAGCTGGTTCTGCATCTTGATCATCTCTTTCTGTCTCACCAGTATCCTCTTCATTCTGTTCTTCTGTCTTCTCTGCCTCATTTAAATCAACAGGTTTCTCATCTACTTCAAAAGCATTCTCTTCTTCTGGATTAAAAAAATCAGAAAGGTATACAAAACTTTCAGTTAAGTACAGAGACAGTGAATATTACAGATATTTGGAATAAAACTGCCTAGCCTATCAAAAAAATCTTAAAGAAAATATTGAGAATTTTATACATAGAATCTATGATTTTCTTTCTACAGCAGATGATAAAAGTCACAATTCGTTTGTAGCTAACAATATAGCAGGATGAGTTCCTATTAACTTTCTTGAATCTAATATTCTTGCGGGTCATTTGACTTTGAGTGCAAATGCTTTTAAGTATCATAGGAAAAACTGAAACCACAAAAGCAATTGGACAATTAAATGATAAGCTTCTAGCATAAACTAGCAGTTGGGTAACATGAGAAAGCCTGCTCCACAGTGTGCGTGAAAGGGCGGTAAAGGAAAATGCTGTAATGTTAAGTTCTTATCTGGCCTGCATTTGGTATCTTGATATTTTGATACACAAAAGTGAATTTGCAGCTCCTTGTTATACAGAATCCTACCACCACCTCTCTTCTTTCTATAAAGAAAAAAGAGCTCATTATCTGACTGTTCCTTCCTATTTCCATTTGGCTTTCATCTGGGAATCTGTAGAGAGATTTTCAGCTGTACCTTCATCCTCTTCCTCCTCATCACTCTTCTCATCATTCTCCAGGTTCAAATTATCAGGAAGGTCCAAAGGTTCAACTTCAGGCTGCTTTTCTTGCTGGCCATGATAAGGATCGACTTCATTTTCATCATACTCACGCTGTCAACAAAAGAATGGCGGAAAAAAAAAAGAACAGGTATGTTATAAGTGAGAGGAAAGGCAAAGATGAGAAATAAGATACTATTGCATTCTCTAGGGCACAGAAATACTAGATACAATATTACATTCTGATCAATTAAAAACTAGTTTCCAATGGTACACATCCTTATGCATAAATAGCAGAAAAAGATTAATTTCAGCAAATGCGTTTACATAAATTGTTACTTCTTCAAAACAGCATGTTTTATGTTCAGAATCCAATTCTCCTAGCTGAAAGATTCTGAACAGAATCTGCATTCTTGCATACTATGCAGAATCTTCAAGCATACTGTATACAGATTCTTGGGATAAGTCCCACTGACTTAAGATGTTTCTGTTGCTAAACACAATAGAAGAAGAACTTTTTAAGCTTTGTCCATCAAAACATCAATTCAGTGTAAAGCCTATTTTGGCAGCCATTACGAGTTCAGGTTAGTGCAAACAAAAATTCTTTCTGGATTACGGATCAGAAAATATACATATATTATAATGGGTACAATGTGGTTTATTTGTACCTCTGAAATGAACTAACTTTATTCAGTGCACTTCACTATTAAATAAAGAGCATTTCAAATTCTCAGAAACACATGATGTGACCAACAGGAGATGGTTTAACAGCAAGATACACTATCTAGTCCAAATCACTTTTACCTCATCAATTTGTTCATGGATTTTCTCTTTGTTTCCACTGTCCTCTTCTTGTTGCTCGTTTTCCTCATCCTTGGGAGGCTGTTTTTTATTATCCTTGTTTCCTGTGGCCAAATGGTCATCTTTTGCAACGAGCTCCGAATCCTCCTTTTAACCAACAAATTCAAAAGAAACTCAATTATGCTACCTGCTTCTCAAAGAGTGACAAGACATCATCTCCTACAGAAAAAAGGACAACACTAAATAACTTCTGATACACTCAAATTATCCCTTTCCAAGACCAAGAGCTATGCAAGGAAGTTCACCGTGTAGGTCACATCAAGTTAACAAAGTTTAATTCCTTTGATATTCTTCTTCCCACCCCTTTTCTCTTTACCTCATCCATTCCTGGTCCTGTTTCTTCTGTTTTACTACTGGCATCATCATCTTCATCTTCATCTTCATCCCCCCAGAGCCTCTCATCCAATTTATCATCAGCTTCAGCATTACCAAGATTTCCCATTTGCTTATCCAGCTCCTCCTCTTCATCTGAATTTTCATCATTTTCTGTGTACAGTTCAGAATGTGTTTCAGTACAGAAGAGATAAAGCTAACTTTTTTAACTTCAGAAACAAACAAGCAGTCATACTTAGCACCTTCATTTCATCACCCTATGCAGTTAACTGAGAGATGCGGAAAAAGACACACATGCACTAACGCCCAGAAGAGCAGGTTCCTAATTATGTGGTTCAGAGTGTTCTCTTGGACATATGGACAAACACAGCATTCTCTCCCTTAGACTAACAAGTCCCAGGTGCAAAACTTGGATGATTTAAACCCTCTATTGCTTACCCTCTCCGTCCTCCATTTTCAAAACATTTTGGCATTAGACTGGGAGGGGGAAGGTCCATTCCACTTTATCTGTTTATTAGTTTGGGAATTTCCCTTCTTGTGCAGATGAACTTATTCTTGGCATTTTGTCAGAGATTTGAAAGTAGATTAACACTACCGTAATTTATAAGCCATATCAGTTTCAGATATTCAAGCTCTTACCTTTTGAAATGAAGAACTGCTACCTTTTGGGTGAATAGCAATTTGAGTTAATCTACCAAATGTTGCTATTTTTTCCTGTTTTAACAAGGTAAAGTTAAATTCTTTTCATTGCTTAAAAGTTAGCAATAGTTTCACTAGTCACATTTTGAAGTTAACTACAGCCATATTCTCAAATCTTCTGTTGATCTTCAACAGCTCCACAAAGTCAGTGACTAATTTTAAACTGCTTCTATAGGTCAGCTCACAACAGGAAGAATCGTCTCCCTTCATTCCAAAACCAATCACAATGAAAGAAGAGAGACAGTATTTTCTTTGTACACTTCTTAGCATTCATATTAATACTTCATAGTATTCATATACAAAATGGCACTGCTCTGTTGTTGAACACTGACTTTTCAGTATATGCTTAATTATATAAAAGTATCCACCATTATTGGATTGATCTATAACATAAGTTTGCCATAGTGAAAGGACCAAACCTTTTTTCTCCTGTTCTCCATCATGCATTTTTCCTTCAAAGTCTTCTGACATTTCAATTGCATTGTCTTCTCCTTCAATGTCTGGTTTAGAATCTTGATCCTCTTTCTCCTTCTCTTCACCCTTTTGAAAACTGTCTTCTATCTGAATTATTGGTAAAGCCAAAAATTACAATGGATCTTGACTATATATTAAAGCTTACTTAAAGTATCATAACAATATTTATAAGCTTTTATGCAAAGATAAAAGCCAACCTGAACAGGAGACTGAAGGTAACTTCATGTTTCTTTTACCTGAAACATCCACAACATGGATTTCAAGGGCTTTTTCAGTTTTACTCGAATTAAACAAGAACAACCCCAAACACTTGCCTGATCTTCACTTTCTATTTTGTCGCTCACATCCTTCTTGCCTTCCCCATCTCCAATACCACCGTCCTCGTAATCATGAAACTGTGTTGCTCCCTCTCCAGCTTCATCTTCAAGTAATTCTTTTGGCAGACAAAACCCCTACAAAGGCAAACAGAAACTCAAAACTTCCTGTATTAGTAAGTACATCTTTCAGCTTAGTTTCTACTTAAGACTTTTGTATACATTAAATATATGCTTACCATATATCCACTGTTATCTCTCATAACTTACCTTTTGGGCAAGCTCTGTAAAAATGCTAGTTAGAACAGAAAGCAATTTTCCAGTACTCCTGTGAGATGCCAGTGAAACAGTGAGGTAGAACAGGATAAGGTCTGAATACTTGCAGAGCATGGGCTTTAGACGCACCAGCAAATAGCAGGACTGGTTGAAGAACTGCAGTTAAAACCAAAGAACATCTGTCAAACACGATTATGTACATTCTGAGATGCACCTCAGAGAGGGTGATGATAGAGACTGAAAACAGATTTTCAAACCAGAAATATCAGTAGGTGAGTTTAAATACAATTTCTAAAATTTCTGGAGCTTTTTATAGATTTTCACAAAAATGAAAATTTTTCCTTCTTACTAAAGGAACATCTGGCTTTTGCACTACAGAAGAGTACCTATATTAGGCCATAATTTCTCACATGCTTCTCGTTCTAAGGTATTGGACAATAAGAAGCAATGCATATTTAACCAAAGTTCACAATTCCAAATCTTTTGAGACCCTTAAGCCAAAACTCTTGAGAAGAACAATTTTACCTTATGTTTATCTGAAGTGTAATCTTCCCCATAAGATTTCAGGTTCTCCAGGAGTTCTGAAACCACTAAAATTGCCTTCTGCACATGCAAAGAATCCAAATCAGCAGAGAGATCTTCATCCAAAAGCTTAGTTATATGACCTGCTTTAATCACGTCAAATGAGGCTGCATCCTCTTTGTTTGAAATACATAAAAAATATCAAAATCAAGTCAGACATTCTAAAAATACTATAGCAAGCAATCTAGAAATATCTATCCTATCTGCTTAAATAGACAACTTCTATTAAAATGACAATTTCCTTGTGTATTGGTACCTCTGCTAGACACACAGTTTAAGGAATTTTTAAGTTTGCATACTTTAAACTCTCCACCTCCCCCTTAAGTAAATTAACAAACGTACCATTTTCCTCTGGAGATTTTTCTTCTTCTTTTCCATCTTCCTGTTTTCTCTCTACCAAACACTGGATGGCATACAGAACAACACGGATAACAGTTTCCACTTTTGCTGAGAAATGCTCCACAAACTCTTCATCTGACCGTTCATTTCCTTTTGAACCATAACACAGGCAGTTTTACATAGAAACACATTAAATTACAGGTTACTATGTTTCCCCTATGCAAGCAACATGATAAGCACTGTGCAATGTTTACTACGTAGTTCTGCTAAAACCTCCTTGCTAATCCTGACCTACAACTATGGTGTAAGATCTGCCATCAACAGTGACTAAAGGGGAAAAAATATTATTGTACAAATAAAGTCTGGACTAAGTTTTGGAAGTTTGAATTTTATCAGGTGTTCCTGGATATCTGAATGAACATGGAGCCATCTTCTGCAAGAACCAAACAAGTGAATTCTTATATCGTTATCTAAATTACAAAACAGGCAGAGAAGAATTGTCCTTACCACTGCAATTTGACATGGAAGC
This sequence comes from Pelecanoides urinatrix, assembly GCA_013400755.1. Classification (NCBI taxonomy): domain Eukaryota; kingdom Metazoa; phylum Chordata; class Aves; order Procellariiformes; family Procellariidae; genus Pelecanoides; species Pelecanoides urinatrix. Next base: position 46,922 of record VZTQ01003507.1, on the reverse strand, counting down.
AAGCAGCTGTGTTCTCCAGGCTGTGAAATCTGCAGATGTGTTATTAACAACTTCTTGTATATACTTTAGGCTCTTGATTAGGGCCATCTGATTTGCAGCTTGCCTGTCTTCCCCATTTGGAAGAAATAGGGACTCTATGCCTTGTAACTGAGCTGAGACTTCCAGCAAACAACTCATAGTTGATGTGCAAACTTCAAAATCTCTCCTGCAACAAGAAATACCATAATACTGAAAGAAGAACAACCAGTTCAATTTAAGATGAAGCCTCTTCTTGGGGCACGGATGAGGGGGAGGCAGCTGACCTCCATCTTGAACTTATTAAATAAAAAATTTGAAAACAAGCAGATGTGCCACTTATACTCAAACTGTTTGAAGCAGAGAGAAAATGAGAGGATTAGTATTATTATTAAATAGGCTACAGATTTTTCTTTTAAAATAAAAATTTCTTCATTAAATTGTTATTTGAAATTCACCTCATTAACGAAGGAGCTATGAGGATGAAATCCCAGGAGACCAAAGACAAACTGAGAAGCCGAGATGGACCAATTTTTTTCTGACTGGTCAGGGAGAAGACATATACATTTGTTTAAAAAGCCAGGCACTGCATTTTGTAAGAAAAACGAACGGAAACAAGCTTCAAGAGCACCTAAACACACTTTTCAAGATACGCATGGGCAAAAATTTTCAAGATGATTTCACACATCTTACATGAACATAAAACATACAGAGATTCAATTTCATGCACATGTAGAACTCACCAGGAATAAAACAAGGTCTCACATGACTGTTGTCTTATTTTGTCCACTTCTGCTTTCATTGCCTTCACATTGGCCAGCATTGCAGTCAATTGTGTAGCTAGCTGCAGCCATAACTGATCCTTATTTCGCATCCTGCATCCAGGAGGCAGTTGCTCAATTGTTACTGGAGACAAGTATTTTAGCTCTGAGGGAATTAGATCAGGTATTCCCGTAAAAACATTTCCCATTTCAGGTCCTGAACTCTGAAAAATATTTGTTTTGACATCTGTCCTTTCATTGTCACTACACTTCATTAACTCTTCTTTCGGGCAGCATTGTATAAACCAAGACAGTTCCTCAAGAACCATCATGCACTGCATGGAAAGTTGCTGCAGTTTGTCAGTCCAGTGTTGAATACTCTCTTGAGGAGGAAATGCTACATTATATTCTCTGTCAGCAGTCAACCTAGAATCTATCTCTTGTATACAACTCAGGAGGTTCCTGGTTAAGAAGAAAGAAGGAAAAGTTACAATCACTGAGTTTTATGTTATACTTCTCTTTTAAAAGCTCAACGTTCAGACTAAATTCATAAAAGATCTAGATAATATGGACTCAGTGGAAGTCAACCTTTTTCTGGAAAAAATAAAATAAGTTTGTTTTTATTTTTTAAAGTTTTATTTAGTGAATTTTTCTCTCCATTGCATATGTCTGAGTTGTCTTGAAAACAGGGCTTGTGAGATTTCTCAGAATCTCACCGTCTTCTCAAACAATTCTTAAACTCCTGGCCTGATACTCAAATATTGTTAATTTTCCCCCATTATAAAAGCAGATTAGATTCTAACACACCTTCATTCTCTAAAGTGCTGTGTAACAGTCAGCTCGTAACAAATGATGATTCTGATTTGCAATGAAAGTCACAGCAATGCAGATAAATGTCCTAAAAGTTTTACTATTCCTGCAACTGTAAAGTTGAGGAGTTTGTGTTTTGGGCTTTTGTTTGTTTTGTTGGGTTTGTTTGTTTGTTTTTTCAAGTTTCCTAGGGTTAATATAAATTTTGCACCAGTAATCTCCAGTCTAGATTTCCTTCCCTGTACAAAGGAAAGAGCTCCTGACCTAACCTCAAAAAGTTTTATGGATAATATTAGTGATGAGCACAAATATACAGAACAGTGGAGCTTGCAGTGAAACTCATGAGTCAAGCAATAGAATGAAAAATCACATCAAGTAAGAAAGATTTCCTATACACTTTTCCTTTTACAGTTTTGACATAAGATCTAGTATCTCCCACCTTTCTAGAATTTTTCTTTGTAAGCTGTTAAGTTTTTTTCATTTTGGCTCAAAGTGCTATCCAGATCATTTATGTGCTCCAGATCAAACCAACAACTTGAACATAGCCAAAATTAACTTAGGCCAATACCAAATAAGAGATTTAACAATATGTAGGTTTAATGGTTTAATTGTGTAATTAACTACAGTAATTATTTCAGGGTCTTCATGTATGCCTAACTTGTTTTCCCAAATTATTTTGATTCAAAAATATTGGCTGCAATGACAGATTAAACAATATCTAACTCCTTTTTTTTTTTTTGCCTACTCCCAACCCCGCCCTTTTAAAATCTTTTCTATCTAAGCTTAATTGAGGGGAGGAGAGAAATGGGGAAGCAGGGGGAAGAATTTTATTTTCTTCTACCTTATTTTCCATCTTTCTGAACTGAATTGCTTACTGCCAAACTCCTTGCCAACATTTAAATGTTGGAAAAAGCAAAATACCTTAGTGAGATCCACTGTTCTGTCAATGCAGTAAGAGATCGTCTCTGTCTAACAAGAATCTGCATGAGGTGTGCAGTGAACCCCTTGCACCGTTCAATGCTACCTAGTCCGATATCCTAAAGAAAACAGATACAGGAAAAAGTGGGAGGGAACAGTTAATAAATAAGCAGACAACAACAGTCTCTGTGCCTCCATTTCATTTCACTGAGCACACTGAAAGGTTATGGTTTAATTGAACAAGTCTTAAAATGCAGACCAAAATTATAGTTCTTACAGTTTCCCCATCTTCATTTTTCTGCATCTTCCATATATCCTGCATACAAATGTGATTTTTAAGTAGCTTCTGCAACAACAGTCACATTAAATTGCATTCCACTGCAGCAATTCTTATTAGGAATTTAGTTCCAATGGTAAACCTATTTTACATAAATGATGATTAAAATCTAAAGAGATACCAGTCTTAAGTTTTTACATTCATGAACATTGCTAAAACCACTTCCACAATACATTTTACCAGATTTACTGACAATTACATTCACGCCTTTCATTAGAAGAGATCCCATTTTAAAGCTTAGAATAAATGTTCACAACACAGAGCAAAATTGATCACAGCTACGTTCCATTATTTATGGCCATTATCAGCTGTGATGTTTGACAAGATCATGTTGTAAAACAAGGGGTGAAGCATAGGGAGAGGAAGAGTATCTGGAAGAGACGCCTTTTTCCTGGAACACTGGAGAAGTGGTACTGATTTGGCAGAGCTCATTTGTTCCTCCTACTGATTTTAGACCAATTTTTAAGCAAGGAAATATATCAGCACTTTTTGTGTTAGACACAGGCTCCAGTTATGCCCAATTATAAATCTTAACCGATTTTTTTCATGAGCACCAACTAATCCTTGTTTTCCTAACAAGTTTTGATTCAGCATTTCAGGAGTTTCCTTCATGCACAAAAAGTAGCCATTTGGGATCTGTTGGGATGAAATATACTGTACATTGAACAGATCATTAACTTAGTTCACTAAACTGATACTGTTCATCATAAACCAACAGATTTTTAAAATGCTGCATTTAATGATGGGTCCCAAAATACCATATTTTATATCATATTACAGAACATAGCATTATCGCACATCATGTTTTTACTGCTAGAAAATTTCAGTCCAAGCTAATAAAATAAAGTTAACAGAAGTAGGATTTCTATTTTTACTTCGGTGTTTTTACCTTGGCAGGTGCTAACAATGCTGTCTGAAGTCTACAGTGGCGTGCAAGTGACCGATAGAAGTACTTCTGGCATCCATCCCAAGCAGAAGATATCTCTGTCAGCAACCTGACAGAGCACAAAAGAAAGGTATATAATTTCAGTACCTCAGCACACTGGAACCACCAGGTCAGCTCTTCAACCTAACAAATTTGGTTACAATTTGTTATTTTGCAGTTGCATCTTGTAATTTTTCATTTTCTCCACAAGTGTTCTAGTCTTAAGAAAACATTTATTTTTTAAAATAAATTCTAAGGAAACCCTAAGCAATAGCAGCAAAATCTCTACCCTTGAATATCATTTAGCAATTAGATAGTGATGTGGGTTTTTTCTTCCCCCCACGCAGCTAAATCCAGCTTGATAGCGAAGCCTTTATTTTGGCCTTGATGAAATATTTGATAAACTAAATCCTTACATCTGAGGAGGACAATAACCAGCATGTCTCAATGACAAAAATCACTTGCTGCCAGAAAAATAACAGAGAAACATCTGAAAGAACACCTTTCCTCTAGGTAAGTTTTTCCAGAAATGCCCACTTTGAAGTCTATGTATTTTCTCAGGAAATATCCCATTATTCAATGAAGACAAAACAATTAAGTAATCCCTGTAAATTACAAATCATTTTTAATAAAAGCATTAGCAGTCTACATTCTAATATGATGCTACCAAAGCATCCCAGGCAAAGCTGGACGGTGGAGGGTTAATCGAAATCTAGTTCACAGGAATAATGAAACTGAGGGTAGAGTTGTCAAAAGTGCAAATTAAAAAAACCAACCCAAACCAAACCAAAAATCCCTTGCTCAGTTGTACGTGCCAGTACAGTATGTACAGGATTTTCAAACTGAGAAGTAATGGGAGGAAGGGAAGGAAATATGTAAAATCTTGAATTACAGTTCAGAAATTCCAGTCTAAATCCACATGCAGTAAATTCTATATATTATAGCTGCAATTCATACAATCGAAAGGTTAGAAATATGTACATACGTGGCGTCCAGTTCATGTGTACCATTTACTACACCTAATGCACTATGCAAGTCCAGTGGACGTAGGTAGAGTATTTCACGATAGTCTTTTGAACGGGACCAAGACAGACCTTTCCGGTATGACAAACCTGGAATGACATTTGAACACACATCCTTTTATGCCCCCATTCTTTTATATTAAAAATGTCACTCATACAGTTAGTGTTAAGACATAAAATCTTCTGATGTAGTTTTTTTTCCTGATGCGGTCTGATTTTGACAAGTCTTTAAACATGCCGCAAATTTTGTAATGTAAGAACACATGGTAGCTTAGCTATCTTCAGCTGAACGTAACTGAAGAACACAGCTGAAGTAAGACAAACATAGACCCGTGTGTATAAAGGAGGTTGGTGGTGGCCAAGAGAAAAAACAAAAAGCCTTGAACCTATAAGGCAGGCTACAGCCTGAGAAAGTTACAGCTATTTTTAAAACTGGATTAAACATGCTTGTTTCTCTCAAGCCAATTAAAACACTCCTTTCAAAGTATCCTAAAGATAAGCAGAGCCTGTAAGAAATACTCATTAGCTATTTAGGTTATGTTGCCATTTTTCCAAACAAAATGGAGAACAAGTCTTAAGAGAAACATTTTTCACTGCTTCTGGTCCTTTCAGAAAGCTGAGTTAGGGATCATCACCTCATTTTTAAGACATGAAAATGCTGATGAATGAGGAAGGTATAGGCGTCACCTGAAATTAAAGACAGAGCCCAGTAAAGAATTCAAATCCCACGTGTTAACTAAATCATCACAGTATGTCATTCCTCCAGGACAAACTTCACAGGGCAGCAATGGCAGATATTGCTTTGGCACCACTGGGTGCAAAAAATGCCACACACAGGAAAAGTGTATGTGCTGTAAACCTCCCACTTAGATTCACCTGTTTGCAGTCATCTAAATACAAAAGGACCTTAATCTTCTGGAAACTATTTGTTCAGTACACACATCAACTCATTTAAGTAGCATAAACTACAAACACTCAAAACTACAACTGAAGCCTCCTCCCACCTCCCAGAAAGCATTTAGGATGTTTTTGTTTTCATTTACTTTTCAAGTGTTGTGACACTTTGAGTTAGTTTGTTATCAAAATCATGCCTTCCTGGAATTCTTAACTTCATGTTTCCAAGCTTCCTTCTGCAACCATGAGGAATAGAAATATTTTTTTGTTTATTTTTTGTTTTCGCTCTCTTTTTTTTTTTTTTTTGAGGCGGGGGGGTGTTCTGCTATGGCTTCCAAGAGAAGCACCAAAACACTGAACTCCCTTCATAAAAGAAGAAAAAATTGGCAAAGTTACATAAATTTCTACTTCTGCCTATGACTTAGCAGAACGCTGTCAGACAACTGTTTATTTAACAAGACTGCTTACTTCTGCTGTTTTCTAAACTGCTCAGTGACTAAGAACAGTTGATGAATAATTTAACATAACACCAAAAGAAAAGGCAACAATTAATAGTTTGGGTAGGTCTTTTACCTTAAGACTAGCAAGGGGAGCAATGGAGAATAGGCTGCTGAACAGGGTGCCTCCAACAATTCCTATCAACAGACCCATTCAGTTTCCATGGCTCAACCACACTTCTGCCAATCTGATCTCTGCCAGTCTGTTAATGAAGAGGTGGGCTCTCATTCTAATGAGCTAACTTAATTTCAGTTCTAGATCAGAGAATGGATACAAGTTAGTGAGCTTCCCTCTTGTTTCTAAAAGCTGAGCAGTGACTTCTGACTGGAGATAAAGTAGATTTCTGCTTCAGAAAAGCTACTGTTGTACATCTAACAGAATGTAAGAAGAATAGAAGGTATTTGAAAGGGCTAACTCACCAGGCCTCATAGTCAACAGACAAAGAGAAAGAGAGACTTAAATGCTTCCATGTATTAGTGGCTCAATGACTTCAAGAACATAGTATTATGGGTGGGTTTAGATGTATTAGCAAAAACAGTAAAATGCTTAAGAACTTTGTACTTTTAAACGAAGCACATTTTTAGTCAAAGCTCACCTGTTTTAGCAAGGCTTTTAAAGAGGTCTGACAAAGCCCGTTGTTTTTGCATCTGAATATGCTTTGCCTCCGATTTCTGCTTCTCCTTATCTGCTGTCTGATCAAACGTTAAATTTTGCAGTTCAACTACAGAAACAATGATACCACCTGTATAGAAGACAGCAGGGAAAGGTAAGAGTGTGAAAATTTAACATACACAAAGCAGTCACAGGAAGATAGTCTGGGAAGGGAACTATATCTCTACACTTTTTCCTGATTTATTCCATTTATGTTACAGAGGTCAATTATGGTATGGAAATCACAAGAATACTTAACCTGTGAACTGGTCAAGATTTTCCACCAGACTTAAGAATGAATTATTTTCTGTAACTGTTGCACACATTTTTTTCATTTTTTTAGTAAGCTTAGGCAGACGATACTGAAGAGATTCTGTATGAAATGTAATGCCATCCTGACATTCTTCTGGTAGTGCCCTCTGAGAAAAAAATGAAAGAAACAGTCCAATTATACATCCGTACTCAAAGCTGTCCTATTTGACCAGTAAGAGTAAATCACTACAAAAACAAGGGCTAAATTCTGCATTCAGGGTAATAATAATTTCAACTCCCAGTCCATATTACTGCACTAATTGGGAGGTAACAAATTGCTGCAGGCAATATGCAAGCAACTTGGAGATGAAAAGTGTAACTGCTATCATCTCTATATTAGAGCATAGATATTGTGCCAAATCAATACAGAACATGTTTGTCTTTCCATGCTGCATTCCCACCCATCTACAGTGTTTCATAACACTGAATACAAGTAAGAGCAAAAACTTGATGATATATTCAACAGATTTGACACTTACGTAAGATTTTTCTGCATAAATCAGTGAAAAGCAACATATAGATGAGAATAGAGAAAATATCCTTCCCACACTTAGAATAAAGAATACGGTCACCTTGGCAACATCTGTTCTAGCAGACAGAATTCTTCTTAATGTGTTGTTTAGCCTCTGAACTTTGGTCTCTTGGTTCTCAGATTCTTCCTGCTTTTGCAAGCAGTCCAGCTGCTCTTCCTTACCAATTTCCACCAAGGCAGGCCGACATGGCTCATCCAGAACAACTTCAAACTTCTTCATGAATTTAAAAAGGGTCCTAATTATCAAAGGAAAGCAGAAATGTTACTAGCTTTTATAATCCCAGAAATCTCTCAGCTGCTGGAAATAAATGTTTCCACTGTGTTATGAGCAGAAGAAACATTCTTGCATTCAAATTTAACATCATAGAGAAATAATCTAGAAGGAAGGTTCTAAATATGGAACTTAATTCCAAGCTCTGAGTTACCTGCGTATTTTTTCAACTGATTGTTTTATAGCCCAGAAGCTGACGTCATTCCACTTTGAAATTTTCACAAATTCCTATTAGGAAAATAAATAATCAATAGGATTACTTATATAAATGCAATGAAGTATTTGCATATAAAAGATGATCTTTAAAGCTGATCAGCTATGATGATCTGGCGGTCTTAAAATGCAAGACATTTTAGTAAGTGAGCAAATTATTGCATAGGCATCTTATTCTATCAATATATATGTTTACGCTAAAGCTGCTGTGTAGCCAAATGTTGTGAAATCCAAAGGGGCTTCACTACTGGGTAGAAACCTCCATGGCTAAATGGGACTGACCAAACATTAAAGACTTCAACCAATATTATATACAAATTCAAATAATATCTGCTCCACTGTTCCTCTGATTAGATCAGTATATTGTCTGAGCAAAGCTTCCTTTTACCTTAAGTTCCTTTTCTATAGGTTGACGAAGTTCAGTGATTCTGGCCTCAACACACTCTGAAAACTGCTTATAATAATTGTATAGATTCCACAGGATGCTGCACAGAATGTCTAGAAGGGACAGACAATAACAAGCTTCTTTTAAAACAGGATATTCTTCAGTATGCATCTTCAGAAATGCATCCTGGTTTCTTTTGTAATCATGAACAAACACCAAAAGCAACACCAAAAAATGGGGTAAACTGACCAACAGTATTTTTCATGAAAACAGGAAAAACAGCAGCATAGGCTTGTGTTGTATTTATGAGCTTAGTGATGTGTTTGGAAAGTCTTGAATGCCTGACGGTCAGGTTGTTGTAAAGAAGACTCAACCCATGTAATACTAACAGCTTACCCTTTTCTGCTACTTGAGGCATCAACAAGACATGGCAGTGGAAAACCAGCAGTGCTTGAAGTCGTGCATGAAACTCTCCCAGCGTGGATCCTTCAATGAAAGCTTGTAGTGTGCTGACAAGCGTTTTCAGATCCATTTGCTCTGTTTCTGAACGTTGCACCAGAAATTTTGAAGGAGAGGGGGAGAAAACAAACAAACAAACAAACCTCTACCTGAAAATTGTTGTCTGCTCTTTGTAAACTTCCAACTAAATATCAGGTCTCTATTAGGAAAGGAGCTTGGCGGGGAAAGAATTCTAATTTAATAATAAGTGAAACCAGCAAAAACACACTAGAAGAACGAGAGTGGACAAGAGAGGCAGCAGTAAGATAGTGACTGAGGAGGCCAGCTTCGTGTCCAATTTCAGAGTGCATCGAGTATTTAAAGAATACTTGCTATTCCCTCTCTCTATGAATGAATGGCTTTTTCAGTTATGATGAACCATACTACAAAATAGTCACTGCCAGTTCCTTAAGTCCTCAAATCATGAAGACAGAAATAGTTCTTAGAAGAATCTGGTAGAGAATACAGTGTCTTTAGAGTATTTCCAATGGAAGAAGACATGCTGTCCACTTGGAGATGTAAAAAAACCCAAGGATCTGAAGCTCATCAAGTCATTAATTAGTCATGAGATTGGAAGAACCCTACCTCATGCCAGTGGGTGCTACTTTCATCTTTACAATTTCATAAAACTTTGGGGAGGCAAGGGACCAAGAGCTATATTCTTTCCCCTATTTTACGTAACGTGAACACCTGCAGACAGATTTGCTAAGACGAGTATGTACCAAAACATACTTACTGTAAGAATTCTTTAGGCTTTATACAGAATGTTAAAAGCAGTTCAGCTGGGATATGAATTATGCTTTGTGCAGTTAAAAAAATGAGGTGCCTCAGATGGCGGTCTGCAGATGGAGGCCTCCTACCCTCCAAATCTGTTTGAAATGTTTATACGTGCATGACATACAGTTACCACAGTTCTACTTTCTTTTAGATGCTTTTTACAGACATCTTTTTTCTTTACACCACCTACAATGTTGGCCCTATGAGAGACACAGGTGATTCCAGAAATAAATACCAAGTGAAATTCACTCTATATGGAAGACCCTATACAGTCCTGGAATTTATTGTAGGGCAAAGGGGACAAGAACTACACCTGGAAGTGCATTGTCAAACTCTGGCATTTAGGACCTTAATTACACATCCTTAATAATTGCTGGAACTGCATCACACATTCATATAAGGACAGCACTTACCTTCTTTGTTTGCCTCTGTCTGCTCTTGAACATAGTTCTCAATCATCTGATAGATTGAGAACCAGTGCTTTGTGGATTTCTCTACATGCTGCTTCATAATATTGTCCAAACTTACTGACCAGCAACTGGAAACAGTAAGGAAGGGGAGAGAAGAAAAAAATAAAGCAAAAATATTGTGGGTAGTTTGGGCTCCAAAACAACACAAACTTTATTCTCTGTTTCTACCAAACTAAAGGAAAATTTTACAGGATGGAATAATCTGCATGTATGCTTAATATACACAATCAGCTTTTGAGGATCACTGCTTTGCCACTATTATTAAATATGAGAGAAGAAATGCAGGAACTAGAGACAGTAAAACAAAACCAGTCAGAGCCAGGTTCAAAAGTTTCTTTTCACAAAACTTGAGGTAGACTTGTGGAATTCCTGATCATGGCATACTGTGGATATAAAAATTTTACATGGTCTTAACAGGAGACTGGACAATAATTTTAAGGAAAATTTAATGGGGGTTGTTAAACAGACAAAACACTGCAGGCTCAGTAAACCCTAAGAAGAAAACAGGAGAACACTGGGGAAATATTAGGATGAAGTACTGCAGTTATCTGTCCTGCTTGTACTCCTCCTGAGCCATATACATAGTGTCACCATGGGCTGGACATGCTCATTCTGAGCCAGTACAGCTGCTGCTTCCAGTTTTTTTCCCCTCACATCGTTACTAGGACAGACACACACACACACAGAAACACACTCCATGATTAAGGCAATTCTACATTGGAATGTGTCTCCATACAGAGACAGAAGCTTACAGTATCTACGAAAAAGCAATAGGGAAGGACAGTTCTTACTTCAGCTCCAATCTACGCCACTGAATAATCAGTTGTGTGACCAAATCAAGATGCCTTCGCAAGGACAAAGCTCGACTAGCATTTTCCTCCCAGTCCTGGGGACAAAAAAAAAAAAATCCCCGTTATACAAAGCCAGAAATTAGCCTTTGCATGGCAAGACTCATGCAGTACTCTGGATTACGTTGCTACTCCTTAAACTTACAGCATGGAGCAAGTTCATTTCCCCAAATCCTGCCAAGCAGACAGCTTTCAGGTTTTTTTATCATGGTACCAATACAAATAAGGAAACATAGAAGAGAAAAGAGTTTCCTTTAGCTCTTTTCTTACCTGCGCTTTTGCAAGAAGAATTTCCAAGCCATTCAGGAACTTTGAGAGAGGACAAGAAAGCGGAAAACTCCGGATTCTGTCCATCACAACTAACAGCTGCAGAATAAAAACAAGCATTCAACCTATAGTAAGTGATCTTCAATAGAGGCAGACATGAAGTTAAGCTAATTTGTATTAGCATAATCCTCCTCTGCAAGAGATAAGAACATTGGGTTTTTTTTTTTAATTTTAAACTGCTTCCTTGTTTTAGCATAAGGTCACTAGTAGGTCAGCGAAGGCCAGTGCACTTGGGGAAAGGAGCACAAATGACCTAATGCAAAGAGTTCCAATAGATTCTGAGTTTCTGCATTACTCTAAGAAATATAACCTGAGGGCCACACAGGCCCCGTAAGTGGGACCAAAGATATCCATTTTAAAGCACTATGAAAGAAAGCATTTTGGGGAAAAAACAGGAGTCCAAACAGCAAAAGAATCTTGGCGGTATGGCAGGTTGAAGATTGCTTAAAGCCGTAAGATCAGAGTAGGCAGTGAATACCACTTAACATTTCATAACTAACATAGAACAGTGAATAATACCTAGTATTTCTCAAGAAGAAACAGATTTTAAAAGATGTTAAAACATCTGCATAGGTAATACAGACAACATCTAGGCAAGTCTATGTGTGCACATGTCTATGCATATTTATACATATGTTTACACACAAATGCAATTCGAAAATGCTCCAGTTTTCCCCAAACATTTGTTGGCATGTCTTTACCTGCACAAGTACTGGATGCTCTGGCCAGTCCTGCAGTAACACATTTACTTCTTTAGCAAAATTATCAAGTACAGGTTGGCACTGTCGGACTTGCTGAATATTAGGATGTTGGTAAAAGTCATAGGGGCCATCTTGCTGCAGCACAAGATCTGAAGTTAATTCTTCAAAAAAGGTATTGTGAAGAAGAGTGCTAACTAGAAGTTGGCTTCCAAAAAGACTGTCATTCATTTCGGCACCTAGGAAGCAAAAAAAGGAAGACATCACACATGCTATTAATTCTTTTTTCAGTTGAATAGGAAAAGGTTTTTTTCCTGCATCCCAAGACTTAGCATGTTATGTATTACAAGGATGTAAGAATATGCCACACGTAAGCAATGCGATGGGAGTATGGAAGAAGAGAGACATACTTATAGTTTACATCCTCTATTTTATCAAATTTTCGTATAAAAGTAAAATCACCATCCTAAAGGTCGGCTGTGATCCTGTCAGAAGACCACAGTTCCTCTGTGCACAAATTCACATTAAGGAGATATTTACTACAAAATTACTAACAAGGCTCTGTGAAAAAATAATCCGACACACAAAAAAATCAGATATATTACNCTTTTTTTTTTAAATTACAGAAGCTCCATTTGAACCAATTCTTTTATGAACTTAATTGCAAATTTTAATTCTGGGAAATTTCTGCAAGTGCATTGTCTTTCACAGATCCAAGTGATCCAAATTTCACTTAGGAGAGCAGATTCAGTTTATTCATAAACTGTGTTGGTCTTATATATAAACAAATAGGATTAAAAAAAAATTCCATAAAAAATTAAAATCAAAGCATTCCACCATGACAAGTCTGAAAATGAGGCAAATTCTTTGGAAAAAGAAAATTTATATTTGTGCATTTTCCCCACAATAGGTCTGTTTCTTGACCTGCAATACGATTAATTTGAAACAAATCATTATAAAGCTAAACCTGCACATCTGAAATATTGCTAGCACNAAAGTTACTGTAGAAACGGCAGCTCTGTTGCATTATCTGCTGCTTCTTAACTGCACACATATACACTTATTAGATCAGAACTGAAGTATAGATCTGCTTTGAGAAGTGATGACCCTGAGGTCTCGCACATTGTTNCTCTTACCAATTAAAGGATAGAATTGTGACACCAGGCATGCACCAGTCTGATAGCAGGAAGTAAATGTACTGAAATAATGTTTGGCTTGATGAGAAGGCGGACACTGTTGATACCACAGGGATCGAGCAAAGTTTAAGCACAACTGTTGATGAACCATCATTACTGTTTGCATAGAGCTCTTGGACAAAAAGGCTCTATCAACTTCCAGCTGGTCTTCCAATGGATCTTCAGTTTCCATTTTTTCTTCTAGGCTTGCCTGAGCTGTGATATCTTCAAAGTCCTGCAAATTACATGATAATCAAAAGTCAATTAAAATTTCTTCTTTTAACGCCTCCCCTCCGCTCCCCACCACCCTTTTTGCACATTTTGGCATTGTGACAATGTGCTAATGACTTGGAGCTGGCACTGTATAGATACACTGTCTACCTCACAGCTCAGATGTCAGCCTGAAACAGAACACAGGTGAATAGAACAATTAAGGGGCATAACCACAGCAGGCAAGAGTGCAGTACAGTGAGCCCTGAGCTGCTGCCAACTACACCTCTTTCAGAAAAAGCAGCAACAGCCTTATGTGCTGATAAACCACCTCAATACTGTTTGGTCGCTTGAAGATCTGAACTATTACATCCCAACAAGACACTGATGCACACAATTTGTCTCATGGATTTCTATACTGCACAACATTGCTCAGTGAAGATACACCTCAAAAATCATTCAGTAATGCAGTTAAATTTGAAAAAGTCTCACGGCTTTATTTATCAAGGAGGTTAGCCCTCTTCAGAGGTAATTAAACCTCAGCAGACCTTACTTGCTAAATGAATCAAACTCCAGAAATTTACAACAACTAACTAATGATATTGTCATTCGGTAACTTGGGATTATTCAAGCTGAACCACAGTACAGTTGAAATCCAGAAGTTAATTCCAAAAACCTTCTACAAGCAGAACGAAAAATAAACTAAAAGCACAGTACTTAATACCTTTCTATCAAAATCTACCGCGCGTTTTTCTTTTGGCTGAAGGAAAAACTGCTTCATTCCTCATCTCATTTTACTTATAGCATGCCTTTTCAGGAGCTACTTCAGACGTGATTTTGTGTTTCATTACTGTTGCTACCTTTTCATGAAGGGGAAATCTCCTCCTAAATTCTTCTTCTTCCTCCTCTTCCTCACTCCGTCCTTTCCCATGACTTTTACTTCTGTATCTGTACAGACTGCGTTCCATTGCCTCTCGCTCTTGAGCACGGCGTTCCTGTTCATCCCATTCATTTATAATTGCCTATGGAAACACAAAGCAGCATGCTTTTACACAAGTTAATGTTCAAAATCACCTCATATTTCATCAAAGGGGCAGCATCTATCTTGTTTGGCTCTTTCCTCCGCTACAGTCTACAACAGTATAAATCAAAGCCATCTAACTTGAAGAAAGATTTGTAAATTGCCCTCTCAACAAACCAATGAGGAAAAAGCACAGAAAACAGTATGCAACGGAGTGCTTGGCCAAGTTCTAGTCTCTTTTCTTAACCATTTTATAAAGAAACTCTCTACAAAGTTTGGGGTTTTTTTGTGTGTTTGTGTGGTTTGGGGTTTTGTTGGGGTTTTTTTTGTTTGTTTGTTTGTTTTTTAATAAATAAAATCTTTGGTAACCATTACAGGCTATGATTTTATGTCTTGATAAATCCCAACAAGTTAATCAAATATTTTAGATTATGCTAAAATTATCTTTTATCAATGAGGGGGGAAAAAAAAGTTTTAAGAACATTATACTGACAATTATCAAGGTAGAATCACAGAATATCTTGGATTGGGAGGGACCTCCAAAGATCATCTAGTCCAACCTCCCTGCCATAGGCAGGGACACCTTCTACTAGATGAGGTTCCTCAAAGCCCCGTCCAACCTGACTTTCAACATTTTCAGGGTTGAAGCATCCACAACTTCTCTGGGCAACCTGTTCCAGTGTCTCACCACCATCATTGTAAAAAAATCCAATCTAAATCTACCCTCTTTCAGTTTAAAACTGTTGTGCCTACTACAAGCTCACTACAAGCCTTGGTAAAAAGTCTCTTTCTGTCCTTATAAGCTGCCTTTATATACTGAAAAGCCACAATAGGGTCTCCACAGAGCCTTCTCTTCTCCAGGCTGAACAACCCCAATTCTGTCAGTCTTTCTTCACAAGAGGGGTGTTCCAGCCCCCTGATAATTTTGTGGCTCTTCTCTCTGGCTTTAACAGATCCATGTCTGTCTTGTACTGGGGACAAGGTAGTTCAGTGCAAGAAACCTGGCCACTGGCATTCAGACGTTACCTGACACAGATGTCTAAAAAGCTGCAAAGATTTCTGGTCCATCTCTCCTCTGGATAGTACATGGCATCGAAGATGCAACAAAGCATTCACTAGGAGCTGTTCCAGAGTTGGGCAAGGCTGCTCTACTCCCTCAGATTCTCCTTCAGAGTGCTTCAGAGAAAACTTTTTAAGTCCACGAAGGACCTCAACTGAATTCACGGAGCATAAAATTTCTGCATGAGCAAAGTAAGTGGGGAAGGCATGGCCAATAGAAGGAAATGTCAACAAAGAAGTAAGGAGGTTAGTCAGATCAGCTGGACACACAAAACTTTTGAGCACTGTATAAACTTCAGAAGCCACTAATCGCATGCCATGTTGCAACTGTAAGATGGCAGCTTGCAGTGGAATGATGGCATCAGGGAATACAGCGTACTCCTCTGCCAGGTGTTTCCTAAACTGATGGTGTGATTGTTGCCAAGATGCTTCTTCATTTAACAGGTTTTGTATTGCCTGGAGTGATTTAGGTCTTTCCCCACGAAGGAACTGCAGAAGGCGGGCTAGAAGATCTTGGACTGAAGAAACACATGCTATGCTGTTGATGTACTGGTGAGCCTCCTGGTATAAGCAATCATAGGATGGAGCTGGAGGCCTGAAGGCTTTTTTTCTGGAAAGACTGCTGATTTGCTCCTTCAACCTTTGCATTCTTTCATGCAACAGTCTGTTAAGAAATAACATTGACCAGTTTAGACATATAAGCATACTTCATATAAACATGTTTACATATAACTAACATAACAGTTAGATATACAAAAACATTCATCAGAAATATTCTGCTAGTTTGTGTGAAACAGCAAATAAGGAAAAAACAAGAAGTGACACCTGTATAGCATGCATATGTACTTCTCTCCCCCCCCAAACAAAATTCAATTACTTTTTTGCTTGCTCTGTGAACATTAAGGAAAAAGTAGTATTACTGGAAGCAATTTGTAAAACTCAGCCATTCAGTCTTGCTTTCATTGACTATCATTCTCTAAGCAATAGCATAGCACTATCAGATTCTCTACATGTATAATAATGAAATGGAAAAATTCCATTAATAGTGGAAAATCATGAATAATACCCAGTTTTTATCTCCACGTACAAGGAACACCTGGAAACCTGCACAAAGGAGAAATCTCTGTTCACGTAAAATTTCCTCCTCAAGTTCCTCAGATAAAAAACCCAAAACATCCCAACAACAAAACAACGGCTACAAATTCTGAATGTCAACAGTGTACTCTATGTGGTAAGATATTTAATTCATCCACAGCACCGTAGGCAAAGGCTGTTGTGAAAATATATATCTGGAGATTTCTACCCAGTATAAATCAGTCCAAGAACTCTGCAAAATAACACTGGCATCTATCGAGGCCTTGAAAAGTTACAGTGCTAGATATACATTTTATCTTGTTTCAATTTGTTGGCAACATTGTCACATTTTAATGAAACTATCATAATTTAGATGTGTGCCTTTATTCTCACGTCTGGGCATAACTTCAATTTCATCAAGATACGAAGAGCACTGCTTTAATTGCATTTACTGCAGTACAAAGTGTGTACAGACAATTCCTTAGTCACTTCAAGTAAACAGAACAGCTTCTGATTTTTTCTTTACCACCTCAACATGCAAATTGATACTTTCAAATCAACAACCCTTATTTCTACAGAAGAACACAAAAATTGTAAAGCTCTGGAGAAAGCTTTGGAGTCCAAGCATCCAAAGATGAAATTTCCAATCTTAAAGAGAAGAGTTAAGTATCTAAAAGAGAAGAGTTAAGTGCCTGAGATGTTACCTGAGATGGGGATGAATATAGTTGCTGACTGCTTCATCTTCAATACTTTTTCCTGTATGCAGTTGGGATGAGAAATCATTTGTTTTCCATTCACACTCCAGCTGGTATACCTAAAAAGGAAAGAATAAACCAATCTCTGAGTTTCTGGGTTCTTGGGTAACCAAGTAGGTACATCATCTTCTTGGATATTAAAAGAAATTCTAACTGTATAGTTTGAAAATCATGACCAAAAATTTGCCCAAGAACACCCAAGCCAAACTGCTTTGCGTTGATTTTATACATCATAGAGGTAAAAGCCAACTCAGCTCCACACTCACCTCTTCTTTTGCGTACTTGAGCTTGTATTCTCTTTTAACTGCTGGATCAAACCTGGTCTGCGGAAGCCACACCTGGATCTGCACCAGACCAATATTCACCCAGAGGCTTCCTCGCCAAGCTGTCTCTGGTAACTCCTTAAGCCCTTCCCCAAAGAACTGCTGCAAGCAAGTAAGCAGGAGAAACTGGAATTCTTTAGGAAGTAACTCCTGATCAGTGACGCTTTTAAGTATCTTGAGAAGGTACTCATATGCAACCAGATCCTTGAGGTAGAGCTTCTCACAGCACTCCAAAAATTCTTCTTGAAGATCCATTGGAACCAGATCTACCAGGGCAGAGAGTTGTCTGCCTAGCATTATTCCTTGTAGTCTAGCATCTGTGTATCTGGAGGCAAAGGAATGAAAAAAGTTTACACCATGGTAAGCAAACTTCTGTAACATACCTGATTTAAGTAACATATTATGTGGAAGAGAGGTCTTAATACCTAAAATCAGCTATTGAAGAGACAGCCAGGTTGGTCCACAGTGCTGTGTTGACTTCATGAAGCTGCTGTGCTCTCTCCATCCATTCTCCCAGTGTCACATGGGATGATGACAGAACAGGAAGCCCACTCACATCCCACTGGCTTGTCTTGCTGCTGCTAGTTAGAATTTCAAAGAAGCACTTTGAGAAAACGGCTCGGGTCAAAATACCTGGGCCCTAAATTAAGAGATTAAGAGTTAGATTGTTCAGATGCAACTTGCACTGACTATGCTAGAACTTACAGTATTGCTTTAGAAAGCTATTGAATTATTTAATAAAAGAGTATTCAGCCTAGTTGTTTGATAAGTCAGAAGAGACAAACCTTCATGGAACAGTTCATATGGGATTTAGGAAAGTTCTTTTCCTCTGTTGCAGGTAGTGGCCTCCAAGTCAACCAGTAGTCTGGGTCTGTGGTGAAAGTACTGCTCCAAAAGGATGCTAATGCAGCATTAACTAGTTGTGACGACAGAATAGATGTTTCTTCAGGGGATATCTAAGGAGAGAGGAAAAAAAAACTTAGAGCTGAGAATAATTTACAAGGAGCAAGAGAATCAAGCACACACAGACCGAAGGCGGGGCGGGGGGGAAGTATAACACTGTTTTTCAGTAGGGATAGTACAAGATATTCCTCAAGATCCTTTTCAAATTCACACAGCATTTGCTTGCATCTCTTCTCAACAAAAAGAGTACACTTTCTGAGGTCTGCACTGCCTCCTTCTGTCTGTGGACTACACAGTGTGTTTACAGAGCAAGCTGTCAGAATACAACCTCTAGTCTATGACTACGCAACCTTTTGTTACGATACATGAGGTTGCATAAGCATAAAACAGATAAAGCTATCCAATATTCTGCTCTGAAGCATTTAAAGTGAACTTGCTGGTTAGGAGAGCTTTGTGGGAACACAACCACCACTGTATCATAGCTAAATATTAACCAATCAGAATTTCTCTGACATATTAAATGTTCTACAGAAAACACATCAAATAACTGTCTCAGTCTATTTGATTTGCAACACAGACCTAAAAAAAAAAATTAGAGGCACAAGAACAGAGGCAAGTATTTTTCATCATACAATTACTCTGAATACATAGATACAACCAGGGCACCTGCCATTCAATGAATTTCCTGTTTTCCATTAGGTCACAGATGGGTGAATGGAACAATAGTACCAAACTAGATCATATAGAACTATGTTATTTAAGACTTTGTTGTGTTTTATTTATGTTTTAATGTTGTGTCTTAATCACGCTTTTTGCAGGCTCACAGTTAATAACCTTTCTTATTAAAAGAAAGAACAATTGTCAGGCACAGGTAGAAAAATTGTGTATCAAAAGCCTTATAGAGATATACCTATTTTGAAGAGTCTGTTGAAAACTTGTGCAAGACTAATTAAACTAAAACTTGTTCTTACTTCATTAAGGTGTAACACGTGCCACAGCCCAGATAGCTGGTGAGAAGCAGCTGGTGTCAACTTCAGGGAAAAAGCTATAAGCTGAACTAGGTCTGAACGTATTCTTAGTTCTTGACTGCAGTTCTCCCTGTAGTAGGTAAAAGAAACACAACCTAAGAAATGCTTAAGGACAGCACACGAAATAAATCATTTGGATAGTAAAACAAATTGAGAATGGTGGGTGAAGTCACAATAACAAAGACTCCCTGAAAGGTTAAAACGACAGCATTTTAAACACTGGAGAAGAACTAGCACTCAAATAGTACTCGAAACACTTGCATCCTTCAAAGCTGGCAAAATCTAAATACAACAAAAGGGGAAAGAAGTAGAATCTTCCGTAGCTATAAGCTGCATGTTCAGCAAAACATACAAAACGGTTGGAGACAAACTGTCTTCCAGCTTTATAGTTCTTGTGAAAATCAGAACTTTACTGAATTCGAGAGTGAATCAGTGATTCTAGGAGTCTCACTGCACATAAAATTACTTTCACTGAAATCCATAAATGAAGAGCTCTCTTTTAAGGAATGGTAAAACAATCAAAAAATAAATGCAGTTGGCCCCTTAAAACAAGACTAACACTTCTTAAATTAATAATGTTAATTTAAACTACAAGTATATTTGTGTAGTTTACACAAAAGGAAGCAAGCATGCTAGTGTACTTTCTCCATCACCAGGTCTAATCCAGTCTTTGTGCAGTAGCCCCCAGCAACATGGCAATAAACATCTTCATGTTAATTCCTAATATGAAGGACTCTTCTATTTCATTAAAAGGCAAATACTATGTATTTCCAAAAGGAAAATACTATGTACCATTTACTACATAAATAGTTTTCCTCCACCTATAATCCATTCTAACATTAATAAAGCAATTTTTGGAGTCTAATGTGTTTACTCCAAGGGGCTTGAACATCAGCATTCTTATATTTGCATCAATTAAGTAAGTTAGAAAAGAAGAAAACTACTTCCTCAATATAACACTAAACTGCTCCCTTTGCTGATACTTTTTTATAGCTGCCCAAGTGCAATTCTGCATGCAGACAAGGACTGCATATACGTAAATATATATATAAGCTTATGTATGCAGATACATATATATGCATATACACACAGCCAGATATATATATACACACACACACATATACGCACACACACAGAGAGATTTACATACAAATGTAAAGTACCAAAGTTACAGCTTTTAACTAGCGATTCTGAATCTCATGAAAGGAATACAAGATTTCTCTCTCCAACCTTCTTCTTACCTTCTTACACAAGCCTTGGCCACATAATCTGCTGTCAGTTTGTACTGCCAGAGTATGCCTATGTATTCCATTGCTGGCCACAGCTGAACCCGACTGCAGAGCTGGTTTAACAAGGCAGGGTCTAACTGGTTGGAGATGGTATCTTCGGTAAACCTTTCTTCTGAATGACTGTATGTAACTCCTTCTGCTCTCAGTTGTGAATGTAGAGCTTTCAAAAAAATCTTTAGTTGACCTGTTTGACAGAGCGTAAGAGGCACATAAATGCAGGTACTATATTTCTTTCCAGTGAACATTTCACATCCTTTCCATTTGTATACAAAAAGAATGGAGATGTCAGAAATCATCCTGTTAGGCTCTTCAAAAGTGTTACCTACCCAGACTAACATCTTCTAAATGATTGGCTCTAATTATCAGGCCATCAGCTTGCAGCAATGCTTTCTTCATCTTCCATCCAGTGGCAGCAATTTTCAGACAGCACATTTTTTCCTGCCATCTACTTTCTCCAAAGGCGAATCTTAGCTCCAAGATGTTAAGTGGTTTGCTGAGAATTTTTAACTGAGCAAAACATTCCATGCCCAGTTTATCCTGGAAACACGAAAAGGACATTTGAACAAGTGACAATTTGTTCCAGCAGTGCTAACTAAACAACAAACAATATCTGTGACTGCAATAAGAACCAAGATTTCAAATTCACATGCACATGACTGAAGAACAAGTATATATAAATCAACCTGCAACAACTTAACAACAATTCTTTTGTACTCAATACAGCAGGAAGACACACATCTAAGTGGCTGGCCACAATTTCTCCTTGTCAAGATTTTTTTCTCCTTCATGAAGAAACTACACAGATTATGCAAACAAACAATATCTCAACATGGTAACTTACCTAAACTAAGGACAATAAATACACAAATTAATAAAAAACGCCAGAAGCTACTGTCACTTAAAAGAAACTGAGATTTTACACCTGCAATTTAAATACGTTTGCCTAGAAAAATCTCCCAAAATTCTGAGTAACCACTGAATGTTCTTTAAAGTCTCACAAAGTAACAACATGCATTTTTGAACAGCTGAGTATATTTGAGAC
The DNA here is from genome assembly GCA_013400755.1 of Pelecanoides urinatrix. Taxonomy (NCBI): domain Eukaryota; kingdom Metazoa; phylum Chordata; class Aves; order Procellariiformes; family Procellariidae; genus Pelecanoides; species Pelecanoides urinatrix. The sequence continues at coordinate 24,881 of VZTQ01003507.1, read as the reverse complement.
ATAAGGCCATAAAAACCTAGGTCTAATTATTAATCACCAACATGAGTAACCTCCATGTCTACTTGTGCCCTGCTGTTAAAAATGGACTTACATTCTTTAGAAAATTTTACTTTAAGACTTTTTTATTGAATGACACCAATTGTTGAAATAACTTAAAAAAAACCCCAAACAAACAAACAAAAAAACCCCACCAAACTGTCAGAGTTATGAGGCCTTGTCTTGGTAAGTCCTAAGGCAGTCCCATCCTATGCTGTATAAAAGGAAGCACGTGGTCTATTCCATATACACGTATGTTCACTAAATAAGTGGCACACCGATATTCACATGTCCCCAGAACAGAGCAAGTAGTAATATTTTTATGTTTGTGCACCACTCTATATTAAATAACTGCTATCTATACAAAGTATAATTAATAGTAGAAATGCTATCTGGATAACTGATATACTTCACAAAAAAGATGTACATTAACATATGCTGAAATTGTCTTTTTAATCAATCTAACAAGTCCAAAAGGAATGTATATTTGCTGGCCTGGAAAGCAAGAGTTGCAAATCTTTATCATTATTTTAAAGCATATTTGGACATTGCTGGAAATACAAATCTTTTGCAAACGGAGTACCAATACCTTAAAAGGAAGAGGTCTTCCTAGAGACTTCTGTAATATCTTCATACTGGCAGAAATACCAGCAGGATTGGCCAAGCAGCTCTGAATGTGCTGTGAAACAGATTGAATTTCCTTGGAAACCCTTGGAGATTTTTAAAAAAAAAAAAAAAAAAAAAAAAAGCCCACACAGTTAACTCAGATTTTGAGAAAGAAGGCAAAAGAACGCATGAGAAAGGGAAGTCCCTTCTCTTAACCTTCCACTAAAGGGGCAACATAACTTTAAAGTACAGAAAACAGGTAAAAATTCTAGATGATCATTTGGGCAAGAAGCAGCCCAATGCTAAGAAACCTGAATTTTAAAAATGAACAGCTATTTAATACATTGCACTTGCATGACTAATGGAATACAACTTGGACGTTAACAGCAAACAATGTTAAATAGTTATAATATTAACAAAAGCATAATTTATACAACCATTTAACAGAAACACACATCAAAGCCACTCACTTGTGCTGATCTGACCCGATAAGCATCTGAGGAATCCTGTCAATTAGATGCTTCATAACCCAGTGCCAGTGCAGAGACAGAAGTGACAATCCTGATGAATCCACTGTCAGAGTGTCAGAGACTGCCCAGAACCGGTCACGCCACAGCAAGCAGTATAAAATCTAACAACAAGCCAAAAAGGTTACAGTTTTCCCATTGCTGAGCCCTGCATGTTACAGAATACTTTTTACTTCAAGCAAGAGAAAATGCAAAAACATTGTCACCTCCATTAATTTCAGAATCAAGCAATGCTTTAATACTTAGTGGCACACAACTAGCACTCAACTGTTCTCTAAAAATACCGCAGGGGTCTGCTGGCAGGTGGTACTACACAAGTCAAAACCAAGCAATCCCTGCACCAAGTCTACAATGTCATTGTCAGATTTCAGCAAAATGATCTTCATGGTCTCAAAAAGGAGAGGGAGAAGGGAACCACCCTTGTGACCTGAATGTCAGCTGTCCAGATTCAGGTATCTTTATCTGAGATGGATGTGGATACTCCCTTTATCATTAGTGGAGAGAAACAGGCACTTCTATGGCACAATTAATATCTAGGTCCCAGGTGTGAATATTTAGGTAGGATAATTCCCACCCTGATTATCTGCAGGCTGAAAACCTACATTCCACACAGAAGAAATGGGAAGACAGAGCACAAATACAGCCACTGAAACAAACATGATCATTTGCCTGGTGTCAGGCATATTCTGAATACCAATAGAAACACTGCAGTTTATTTCACAGTCCCTGAAACTAAAAAAAATGTTCTGCACACTGTCTCATTTCACATAACTTGCATAAATGTACTATGAAAAGTCTACTCACATCATGCATGTCATCATCACTTAAGGCCACCTGAGTAGACTTCACCCAGTGAAATGCAAATGCATCCCAAAGTTCAAAGAAAGCAGCAAGGTTGACCACAATTGCATGAGGAAGGCAGTTGTAACTTCCTGGATCTGAGGTTTGGGGAAGAGGGAAAGAAAGGGAGAGACTGAATATTCCAGCTACATCACATGACAACTAAGGGTCGATTTCTGATCACTAGATCCTCTCTGTGGTTGGGGGAAAAAAAACCTGAAAAGATCTAAGAATCAAAGTAACAAAAAATATTCCTTCATTATTTGCCCAATTCTCTATTACCTCTACACATGTAATATTAATTAAAAAAAAACCAACAGAACAAAACAGAATGCAGGAAACATTGGTCAGTTGCTTCTATGCAACATACTAACTTCATCACTAAATTTTTTGCCTTTTTTTTTAGGACTAAACATCCTAATTACATAAAACAATAGAAAGAGGATTAGAACAAAAGCACGTCTGAAGAACTTGGTTATTCTTACTAGCCAAAGACAAAACGCAATTCCCATTTCTCTCCACCATCTTCCTTAAGTTTAGATAATTAAAACAGAAATGACATGCACTCATTACCTAGTAGAGGCTAGACATAAATGCTGTAGCATAAGCTAATTTAAGAATAATGTGTTACATATCATATTAGTCCTCATATGACTGCTTCACATTCACACAATCTTCCTTCACACCATGTTTAAAGTACACATTTCGTAACAGCGCAAATTCTCTGTATTTCAAATGGACCATATAACTGAAAGGAACAGTGAAAATCAACCCACCTTTGCGGAAATCTAGAGACATTCTTAAGACACTATTTCTTGGCTTCTTGCTGGTAATCAGATTCTTCTCAATATAGCTTCTTTTTTCTCGTTCAAGAAATAATACTGCCCTGAATTAAAAGTAAAGTTGTTAGAAATTCAGCATCATTTTAAAGCCTCTGCCTTATGAGAATAGTGAACTACAAAAAGTGACATTTGATATTTCACTGTATTATGAAACAAGAATCAAGTGCAGCAGAACTAATTGCTTGAATATAGTTTACTGCAGAAGCAAGCTTCAAAAAAAGCAGATTGCCGACTTCAGCAATCACCAGGAAGAAAAAAGTAGCGAACTACTAAGCAGATGCAACACCACCACTTGTAGGATATGTGAGCAGCTGCTTCCTTACACTGTAACTGCAAAACCTGTGTACTTTTTGCTCTTATTAGGAAAAGCAGTCCAAATCTAAAAGCAGGGCAACTATTTAAGTTTTATGTCAGAGATTTCACACTGTTGCTTCTCCCCTTCTATGCTTTATCCCACAGTTCTGGTTTGTCCTTGCATTACTCCAGCCTATATGGAATGCTGGGAGCCCTGCTCCCTATATTAATGATTTGGTTTAGTCTGCATCTTCAGAAAACAGAAACAAAGAATTTAAATACCAGACAGAGGTTTCCTACAGGTATTTTAGATCGCATCTATCAAAACCTAAAAACATACTTAGCAGATATAGCAAGTGTCTATACAGCTCTGATTACAGTCACTGGGCAGTATTCACAAGCTTTCTTTGTAACCTACCGATTTGCTACAGACTTCAAAAGGATTAGAAGCTGATCTGTGTGTTCCATTTCTGTATCAAAGTTCATCGAATTTCTAATGATATCCAAAAACTGCATATTCCATCTTGGGTCCAGAGGCATCACATGTTCATCTGGGAAGGCAGACAAGATCAGACATGACAGCAGTGGAAACATCATTCAGTGAAAGACTTTCCTCAATCCCTCCTGCCTATGCAAGAACATTAGAGAAAGAAAGAAGGAAGCCTAGGAGGAAGGCAGAGTCTTAAGCTCCCTCACTGCAGATATCCAAACATGACCGCAGGTTCTGTAAAACAGAACTGTGAAAGTAGATTAACCAGTGGTCAGACTACCCAAAAAGACAGTCCGGAAACTCAAGTACAACTCCCTTTTCCTTCACAGTCCAGGCAAGATACTTAGGACCATCTGTAAAGGGTCCAGTGTCACTGTATGTAGCTTTCATGCACCTAAAAAGTCTGGAACGGAAACCATAGGCCTGAGCTCCCTGTAAAACACTGAGGGAAAATTATAGGCCTCAATATAGGTTTCAGATGGGCCAACACAACAAATGCTGAGAAAAAACAGGATGCCTAAACTATCCCGTCAGAAAGGCATTAGATATATGCATCACTCTTAAGAATATCACTTAACTCTGAACTGTAGGAATAGACCTGGGTCACAGATATAGTCAGGATTCATAGTCATAGCACTCATGTAAAATTTGCATAGGATAAATGCATTTAATTGCCATATTTGGAGTTCTAGACAGCAAGAATGGCTTTGTTGTTATGTCTTTTGCATCAAATGCAACGTACAATTAGAATTTAGCCTTTGTTTTGTTACGCACATTTCTTAAGAAGGGTTGCAATGTGTTCAGAGAGCAAATGAAGCAGCAATGTCTTACATCAATTTTTTTCAGAAGTACCTGTCATAGTTGGCTGTAGCAACTTGATCATGTTACTAACTCCAGATGAGAGGGGACTGGCATAGAAACTACCAAGGGCTACAGCACCTGCTTCCAGCTGAATCCGCACTGGATCTGTAGGTGAAGAGGGGAGAACATAGGCGTAAAAGAGCATTTAGTACAAATAAATAAAACTAACTTCAACTGAGCCAGCACAAGCAGCCTGAATCTCATCTCTGATGCACTCTGGACATGCTGGCTGCTCTTATTTTGTATTAGCTCCAAGAGGTCTTAAAAGCAGTCAGAATACCATGGCCAAAGACATAAATCCAGTAACAGTTCTAGTTAAACTGGTGATACTTCATGTATGCTGTTAAAAATACGGTTTGTGAAAATCCATGAGTTTATACCTTCAAATCTTCCTCTCAGTACATCTGGTTTTGACTTTTTTCCCCCAATTTAAAAAAAAAAAAAAAACCACACATAAAAGCATACCTGTCATTAAAGTAACTTTCTAGATATTTTCTAGTTTATAGACACACCTGCCTGGAAAGACAGTAAGATCAAGGGGGAGCAATCCTAGTCACATAGGGACAATACAGTCTGAGATTTCACACCATACAGGAAGCTAAGTGTGTGAATTACTTGGATTAATGCCTGTCTAAATTTTCCAAAAGTTTAATGTGATTAATCTAATTAATCATCTCAGCTGCTATCCTGAATATTCAGGCAACACAGCTTCAGGAAATCTCAGTTCTGCAGTTTCCTGGCTTTCTAACCATTTGCATTTTAACACCAAATAAACAGAAGACATTTTACTGTTTTTACTATAAGAAAAAAAAAAAAATAGTGAAAAGCATATTTGCTTACATAGACCAAGAGGTATCAAAAAATAACTGTAATTCAGAAGCAGTACAAGTTACATGCATACTGGAATAAAAATAGGGAATGCTTAGCTCAAAGTCTCCTCTTGTCCCTGATATGCACAACTTCTTTCTGTCTCTCCCTGGAGCCTCAATGCCCTTGATTTAGTGTGGTGTGGTGGGTTGACCCTGGCTGGACACCAGGTGCCCACCAAAGCCACTCTATCACTCCCTCTCCTCAGCTGGACAGGGGAGAGAGAATATAATGAAAGGTTCATGGGTCACGATAAGGACAGGGAGAGATCATTCAGCAATTACCATCACAGGCAAAACAGACTCAACTTGGGGAAAAAAAATTAATTTATTTCCAATCACATCAGAGTAGGATAATGAGAAAATAAAAATTAAATGTTAAAACACCCTCCCCCCACCCTTCCCTTCTTCCTGGGCTTAACTTCACTCCCGATTTTCTCTACCTCTTCCCCAAGCAGCGCAGGGGGATGGGGAATGGGGGTTGCGGTCAGTTCATCACACGTTGTCTCTGCCACTCCATCCTCCTCAGGGGAAGGACTCCTCACACTCTTCCCCTCCTCCAGCGTGGGGTCCCTCCCACGGGAGACAGTATTCCAAAATTCTCCAACGCGAGTCCTTCCCACAGGCTGCCGTTCTCCACTAACTGCTCCAGCCTGAGTCCCTTCCACGGGTGCAGTCCTTTAGGAACAGACTGCTCCAGCTGGGGTCCCCCACGGGGTCATAAGTACTGCCAGCAAACCTGCTCCAGTGTGGGCTCCTCTCTCCACAGGTTCACAGGTCCTGTCAGGAGCCTCCTCCAGTGTGGGTTTCCCACAGGATGCCTCCTTCGGGCATCCACCTGCTCCGGCACAGGGTCCTCTGTGGGCTGCAGGTGAATATCTACTCTACCGCTAACCTCCAAGGGCTGCAGGGGGACAGCCTGNACTTGGGGAAAAAAAATTAATTTATTTCCAATCACATCAGAGTAGGATAATGAGAAAATAAAAATTAAATGTTAAAACACCCTCCCCCCACCCTTCCCTTCTTCCTGGGCTTAACTTCACTCCCGATTTTCTCTACCTCTTCCCCAAGCAGCGCAGGGGGATGGGGAATGGGGGTTGCGGTCAGTTCATCACACGTTGTCTCTGCCACTCCATCCTCCTCAGGGGAAGGACTCCTCACACTCTTCCCCTCCTCCAGCGTGGGGTCCCTCCCACGGGAGACAGTATTCCAAAATTCTCCAACGCGAGTCCTTCCCACAGGCTGCCGTTCTCCACTAACTGCTCCAGCCTGAGTCCCTTCCACGGGTGCAGTCCTTTAGGAACAGACTGCTCCAGCTGGGGTCCCCCACGGGGTCATAAGTACTGCCAGCAAACCTGCTCCAGTGTGGGCTCCTCTCTCCACAGGTTCACAGGTCCTGTCAGGAGCCTCCTCCAGTGTGGGTTTCCCACAGGATGCCTCCTTCGGGCATCCACCTGCTCCGGCACAGGGTCCTCTGTGGGCTGCAGGTGAATATCTACTCTACCGCTAACCTCCAAGGGCTGCAGGGGGACAGCCTGCCTCACCATGGTCTTCACTACGGGCTGCAGGGGAATCTCTGCTCCGGCGCCTGGAGCACCTCCTCCCCTCCTTCTTCACTGACCTTGGTGTCTGCAGAGATGTTCCTCTCACATATTCTCACTCCTCTCTCCAGCTGCAGTTGCTGTTGCACAGCAACTTTTTTCCCTTTGTAAATATGTTATTCCAGAGGCGCTACCACCACCGCTGATGGGCTCGGCCTTGGCCAGCGGTGGGTCCATCTTGGAGCTAGCTGGCATTGGCTCTATCGAACATGGGGGAAGCTTCTAGCAGCTTCTCACAGAAGCCACCCCTGTAGCCACCCCACTACCAAAACCTGGCCACGCAAACCCAATACATGTGAATAGTTGAGAAGTTTCATATCAGATCATTTGAATGGTCTGAATGTTTTCTTGGAAGACTCACAATTTGTGAAAATATAATAAATCAACCCTTAGGCAAAAGAGAAAGTTAAATAATTACATACCAAGCACCTGTGGCAGATTTTTGGCTAAGGCGTTAAGCCATTTAACTCTCAATGTCCAATCTTGATTGGTTGCCTTTTCTATGAACAATTTCACTGAAGCCTGGAGAACTTCCATTTTATCCATCCAGTTTGCGTCTACCTCAATAGCACTGAATTTGAGACTCTCAGGATTAGTGGATTGCATAATTTTCTGAAGATCTTGGAGAGTCAGTGGTAGTGTCCTGAAACACAAAGTGAAGTCCAGCAATCAATGGCTTGAACTGTCAGTTCCAGGAAAGAATATATTTTGCAAGTCAAGCTACTCAGCATGCAACCATCTTCAGGCAAGAAGGTAGCAATGCAATAATCTCTCCTCTTTTCTTTATTTAGCTTTAAAGCCAGTTTCCAACTTCAAATCAATTGGGGGTGCCTACTATTAGGAATTCACTATTACCAAAAATTCATGCAGTGCCGGAAGTGAATAGGCACAGCATTTAATTGAGAAATTATAATTGATTTGTGCACCAGAATGATAAAAAAGACAAAGATGGAAGTGTTATTGGTAAAAAAAACCCAGCACGCTGCTAAGATTTTACAGTTTCAACATTACATTTTAGTACTAACTTTTACGGCTTGTTCTTTCACTGGAAGCAAACCACAGTACCCGTCCACAGTAGGTCACTAAGTAACCAGCAGGAAGGAAGATTTTGCACTAGTGTTGTGAAAATAACAGTTACATTGCACAAGAAATCATTAAAAAGAGTTCTTGCATATGGCCCCTGCACATGAGATTTCTTTCAGACAGCTCTCTTTGAAGGAAGAAATTTGTTTTTTTCACCTGAAGCTACTGGACCTAAAATAACTGATGAATAATTGTTTACATGAAAGCAGGAAGTACAGAGGATCATTAATATATTTAAACTCATTTTTTTTAAAGCTCAGAAGGAAGAGATTTTTGGGGCTCTTATTAAGTTATAAACCCAGTGTTTGCATTCACATTTCTGCTAAATGCCTACTCCTAACTTATCCCAAATGTGTCAAATGTACTTATTGGAGACTGAATAGGGTCAAGTATTTTGAACTGAAGAATGAAACAGTAAATAATTAAACTTGCATTTGCAGTGGTTGCATGGAAAGGTAACAGGAGCCTCACTTACAGAGTGTGACTGCCACAGTCTCTACCCAAACAATTTGCTCAAGACAAAGTTTTGCAGGGAACAAGGACATGCCACCAGTATTTCACATATCTTATTTCTTACTCATTTATTAGACAAAAAGTGTTTCTTGCCTACCTGCAGTTTTTAAGGTTTAGTCTATTCAGGCAATACATTAGGACCTGTGCATCACTCCAGACTGTCGAAAGAAGCGAGTCTTCAGCTGCAAACAGACCTGTAGGTAGGGAGTCTGGCCACAATCCCATTGCTAGCAGGGAGTCACCCCAAATTTCATGGGAAGACAGAGATGAAGCATGCTTCGTAACCAGTTCTAACACAAGCTACAACAAACAACCAAGAAGTAGTTTAGAATCATATTCAACCATGTATTCAAATACAATAGCTCAGGGAACTTTTTAATTACATGTTTTTATTATGAAATCATTATAAACCAAATGTTCTACAAACACTATATAACCTACATGACAAAAGTACCCAAATATTCCAACCATAAGTGAAATAACATACTGTACAGCTTAAAATAGAAAGTGAATATTGCTATCTCCAGATGACAGTGTGCACAGTGTTTCAGGCTATAAATTAATCAGTATTAATATCCCAAAGTCTCAGGTGAAGCTGTTAAAAAACCAAGTAAGCCTCAGAGTCCAACTGGGATATTCTCTGGCTCCCTTATGCTGCAAAAGAGTGAGCCACTATCTACAAAATGTCCGACAAACCATATTTATCCCCCGGGGAATATCTCAACAAGCATATCCCAGACTGACAGTCTTTATGCAACTCTCACTCATCTGACCTCTGTCTCCAGTAGTATGCCACCAAGCTGAGAAAATGTGTCATGAAAGGACAGATGACAGCTGAAATTCACTGTACTTCATCATTCAATACCAAAAAACCAACTTCTGGAGCTTCAACTGATCTGTTAGAGTGAGTTACATGCAGAACTGTATTGCTTACACTGGAGCCAAAAAAAGCTGAGAATCGAAAAGATACAGAAAATGTCCCAATGCCAATTAATCCCTCCTCTTCATCACCTGATGGATGCCTGACAGGGTGTTCAAAATGGTTTGGTTCTTCTCTCCAAGAGCATCATCTTCATCAACCCCTTGCTCAGGCATTTAGGAAACAGGATCTCAAACACTAGCCTCATGAAATGGTATTTTTCACATATTTAGATGATGTAAGAAAAGCTTTCAAACACAGGACTTTTACCTTTTGATTAATCTGCAGTTGTTGTGAGCGGCCATAAACTTCCCAACAGGCTCTGTAAAAAGACTTTGCTAATCCAAGGCCTCTCTGTATCTGCTGCACAATTAAAGCAGCAGCCTGAAGCAAAGGTGACAAAGATGGCACTGAACCTGAAAGATACACAGCATTATGCTTTTACTTGTATCAGGACATAACACAATAAAATAACCAAGCTTTACTATTAAAAAGTTAATCCAAATATATGTAGTAAGCCCAAGTTGTTTACAAATACTGAACAGACTTTTCTTACCTGCTATTGCCTCCTTGGTTTCTGAATGCACAGCCCTAAGTGCATCACAGACGCTATCTCCCACTAAACCCAAACCATGCAGGAGTAACTTCAAATCCAGATTGTCTAATACATTTCCATCGTTCTCCCCAGGAATGTAAATTTCAATCCCACGATTCCGCATGGCTCTGGATATTTCCCCATGAACAGGATCCATGGAAAGGAAAAGCCTGTTGGATATTAGAATAGAATAGTTCAGTTGGAAGGCACCTACAATGATCATCTAGTCCAACTGCCTTACATTCTTAAGATGTAGCTTAGGGCTTTCAACTAGCACTCTAGAACCACCAAATCTGCTCTTCCATAAAGTAAATTCATCTTCATAACAATGGGGACACTGATATCTAGAAAGCTAGAGACATCTACTGAATTTATTTGGGAGATCCTTATGAATAATTATACTTTGAAATTAGTCACAGATATATTGCATGATTTTTAACTCAGTTATATCTGAGCTATGTCTATTTTATCATTTGCTTACTTACAAAAAAAAGTTAAACTATGCCTCTGAGCTATAAAAAACACTTTTAAATGTCTTAGCAATGGCTTCAGATAAATTTGTGCTATTTAAAAAATGAAGTATCCAACACCCAAGTAGTTAATACTATCAGTAGACATCTCTTAAAAGCAAGGAGGAAAAAAAGCTTCTGAGATACAATTCAGCAAAAACAGATTTCTCAAAAGTCAAAGACCTTGTTCCCAATGCAGAGGAACCAGAGGATATCAGTCCCAATATTCTTTTAATGAATTTATAAAAGGTAGGAATTATACAGAATACTCTGCATGTTCTCCTCCCATCTCCCCCAGAGACTACTTCAGGTCTGAGAGAATACAGACTGTTTGGTGGGGTTTTTTCTGGGTTTGGTTTCTTTTAGTGGGTTTTGTTTGTTTGGGGTTTTTGTTGTTGTTGAGGTTTTTGTTTGGTTGGTTTGGGTTTTTTTGTTTGTTTGTTTGGTGTTTTGGTTTTTTTTGGGGGGGCTTTGGTGTTTTGTTTTTTTTTTTAAGTTCTATCACTGCAGGTAACTGAAATTTATGGATGGGATGGAGAAAGCTGGGAAGAAAATGATGTCCATATACCACCTTTCATTACCAACATATCTGAATACTTCACCATCTTCAACACATGTATCCTCAACTCCATTACAGTCAGACAGGGAAGTGCTGAAATCCTAAACTAGAAATGGAGAATCAAGGCAGAGGTAATACTGCTATGAATTTTCCAGTGTAATAGTCTGTGCTGCAACAGGGATATAAAGCCAAGCTTCTTAAGCTCTCTATCATATGGTCATCACAGTGCAGTTTTCTTCCTTGCCAGACAGACAGTGTCACTACAGTACATGGCAAACTGAACAGCATTCAAAATACCAAGACTGGCTCACTGCTGACATTTTTTTCCCTAAACCTCTTATTTGATCTGGGAAAAAAACAAAAGGCAACAAAAAAAGCAGGAAAGCAAAGCACCTGAAGTTTGGATGAGGAGCTATTGTAGGAATTGTGCCATCTATCACACCTCTCTCACTCATGGTAAGAACGCCTCCTGGTTCAAGTAAAGCATTCAAGCGGTCCAGCACAGACGGGCTATATTCAAAATAAATTTATATGGTTATAAAAAAGGTAGCAATTTGATCCCTTTCTGACACGAAATCAAAACAATACGAACCAAAAAGCCAAACAGCTAATTACGTCTTAAGGTAACAGGAAAACTATCAACTGCTAAGCTGTCTAAGAAGGAAGACACTCTTCCAGAAAATGTAAGCTACTGCTCCTATATATTGTTATCAAATGCAAAACGTTCAGTTGTGAACCATACAGTAAGAGGCAAAGTTAATTAGGGACGCCAAGGGATTTACTCAGTGAAACAAAGCCACTAAAATCTCTTACTTGCAGAAATTAACATTGTCCATCAACAGCCAGTCTCCAGACTGCAGGGCCTGAACCAGCATCCCATCCACCCACTCGAAAGTGCCATGGCTGTTATGGTCAGCAGCCTGGGCCTGCTGCAGCTTGAAACGCCGGAACTCTTCTACCAGGTGAGCAAACTCTGAAAGGAAGTATATCTTTTATATCAAGACTTACATTACAGTAAGGTAGTACTTAGGAGGTAGCTTCCTGTTCCATTCAAGAAAAATAGTAGTTATTTTGTTAATAAACATATATGCTTCCTACTTTTTAGGGGAACATAACAGCAGAGGCTCCAACTCTTCAAGTAGCCTCCCATGGACAAAATCCATGAGGACATAGGGGGTCTGCAAGCACAGAGAAATATAAACTAGACTGAAACTTTTCTCCATCCCTTCTCCCCCATTAGATGAAGTTTGATGGATGTTAATGCCATATTTTAGACAATGATTTAAAAAAAAAAAACAAAAAACCAAACAAAAAAAAAAACACAAAACACAAAACAACCCCCCCCCCAATCATACATTATTCTGCTGACATTTGTAAAGCTCAGCTAATTAATGCTTCAGAGAAAAAATGCAAGAATTGAACATCTAAATTCCCTTTCTTAGGAATACAAGATAAGAGCTGTATTGCATATATGTTGAATAGCTCAGTACAGGAGAATTTGAGTGTGGACTACTGATTGCTACCAGGTGTAACTACACAAAAAATAAACCTGAAGAACCATCACCAATGGAACTATTTCAGAAGCCAGGCTGTTACATAAGTAGTATGAAGCAACAGTATTGACTACAAAAAAAACAAAAACAAACCACAAAACAAAAAAACCCCAAACAAAACAAACAACTACAAAACATGCCCAAGTTTTCTCTAGCTTTCACTGCAGATTTATATATTTCTTTTATTTTCTTCAGAGGAACATATAGTCTTACTTCAAATCACCCACCATACATACCTGCCTTTGAGTAAGAATTTATTTTGTTGTTTAGTCGCTGGATAAGTACAAGTATTCCCTCCAGTTTGCTCACTAATTCAGCTGTAACACTTCTACCTCCTTCACCCAGAGACTTGGGTTTGTAATTCAGAATGAAATTGCTCCAAGCACGCAGCACAAGTTCAGCATCATCTGCACAAATTTCTGTCAGGAGAAGACTGTCCCTTACTAGTGTGCTCACAGCATTCTCCACTTTTTCCAGCAGACGCTGCCATGGCCTATTGATATCAACCTGCAAACATGCCATTATGGAGTTAGTTCATCCAGAAGACTGTGGTGCCTAAGGCTCCGTTTGGTGCTTAAACACTAAGATTACAGTAGACTGGCCACTGTTAGGTAGGAAGGAGAAATATTTCCATATTACCAAAACAGTTATTTACCTGTTCAAATCCACCCAGGAGTTCAGTTGTATCCATCGCACTGTTCATTGCCATGATTTTTAGCCGATGGCCAGTCAGATGGGCCAGCAGCTCAACAAGACTGGTTTTGCCGACAGCTGCCGGGCCCACCAGGATTACCATCCAGCTCATGTGCACACATTTCATTATAGACTCGAGGAACTGCAGTGAATGATGCAGAAGTGAGAGACTTCTGCCAGGACGAGGAATATAGTTGCCACGAGAAAGAACTGAATAACCGATCTAGAAGGAGTGAGAGACACATGGGTGAGTATTCAAAGAGACAAGTGGGAGCTCAGCTGTGCAAGTTGCTTCCTTTTCTCTCCACTCACAAAACCTCTTGTCAACAGCTTACCTGAACGTTATATGGAGTGATGTGAAACTCTCTGGTTCCTGTATACACATCAGCCTCCTGGCCAAAAATGTCTCTAAATATGGATATAACCTAAAACAGTGAAAGAGCAAAAGAGAGACTTATCGGTCTTCAGTTACCCGATGTTCTCAAGATTTACTTCTAAAGTAGTCTTCCCTTTCAGCTCCAGAGCCATGTGATAGTAACTAACACAGTTTAATCACAAGTGTCATTTTATTCAAAGTGTGGCAAGCAACTGAAGTGAGTGTGAGCTGCCCACAGCAACCCCTTCATTACCCATGCTTTCCTGTGACTTGAAATACCCTAAGTAATGTTTCTCTTTAACAAAATACTGGGAAAGAAGTCAGTCCATAAATAAGCTCTTTGATAACACACAACAAAATACTACTACTACAGGAAGGGGAAAGTAAACCCATGAGAAAAAATATTCAGTCACATACAGTCAGTAACTTCAGTCTTACAATCTGATTGACTTTTAGTTTAATACCATTTAAATGTTGTCTAATTAAACAAAAGCAAAGGATTTCTAGGCAAGAGAGGGATAAGTAGGTGGCAAAGGTGTAATAACTACCGCAGTGTGTTTTATTAGAGGAACCTTAAGCACTGAGTTTAAGAGAATGAGGGGAGCAATTTGACAGGCAGATGAAAAAAGTGACAGATAAACAAAAGTCAATAAAAGAAATCCAAGCCAGAACAATTTAAAAATGCTGGCAGGAAAGGGCAGAATTACGGGACATTATTTTTACTTACTGTACTGACACAAATGCTTTTTAACCATAACTTCAAGAATCTCTCCATACCGTAGTGCAATTTCTCTTCTCTGCTCCCTATCTTCTCTTTCCTCACAAATATGCATGCAACCCATACCACTTCTATGAGAATGTTATTATATAATACAGAATCACACAAGAATGTGTTGTGTTTTGCTCTAAGTCCTTTGTTATTCTACTTGCTTTCATTTACACCAGCTTTCTGCTTTAGGTAATTAAATTGATATTAATTAAATTGATAGGTAGGTAATTAAATTGATATTTTAAATGACAAGGGAGCAGGTACATATGTTAAGCCGCAAAACCCCAAACAAACCTATTTTTCTTTTGCAAGAGGTAATGTCTATGAATGAATTGCAAGGCATCTTCAAATTTACCTTTGGATTTCTAGAAATACTTCCTGACAATCTGAAGAGCAAGGAAGGAGAACACACGGCTCACCTTTTCTTTGTCTTCCCTGGTTCTCATTCTTTCTCCGTATACCAAAAATACATGCTGGCCTGGATCATAACATCCTGGTGACTGGTCAACAAGCATAAGCTGGCACCAGCGGAAAAGATCACGTAAGTTGAACTCCCAGGGTCCTCCTTTCTGCCCCCACTTTTTTTCAGCCATTACTTCTTTGTCAATCTGGGAAAAGTAGCAATTAAAAAGAAATTTTACTCTACCCTCCTGCTGGTCTTCAAATACTTTTTAAAAAATTCAACTGAACTGCTGCCTTTGGCACTGCTTAGAAGACAGAGAACAATAGAAAGAGCAAGCTGTATTCACTTTTCTGAAGATGACAGGAACTAAAGCTTGATTTAGTTTGTCTCTCCTCTACTAACACTCTAACACTCAACTTCCTTTTTACTCTTGCACTCTAAAAATGAGTATTGAGTACGATGCTGCCACAAAAGATTTTACATAAGGCCACAGAATACTTTCTCTTAATATTACTACACTTTTTTTTTTCATGGCATGATGATTAAACGCAATTTCAGAAGCATGATCATAAATTTATTTTTTACTGTGAATTTTATATCCTGCACTTTGCACAAAATGGCAGCATCTAAGCCACAAAATAGCTAATAAGTTGATGCCTTGCAATGAATGCTTGTTGAAAACCTTTTATATTAGCAAAATTTTAGATCTGAGCATCTCTGAATCCTTTGCATAGACAAATCCTATCAGGAAAGATTTTCCTTTTATTGGTCTCTCAGTGTTCCAGAAAAATACCACATATCCTTACAAGCTTCTGCTTCTATAAAGGTCAGATGCTGCTTTCACTAACAACATCCCATAATAAATAGCAGATTAAAAATTCAGACCAGAAACAGAAATACACATTTCAGTCCTTGTTAAGATATAGCACATTTTGTTTGTGATTCAAGAATAATCCATATGTGTGGAAAACCATTATTTTCCTCAACTCACTTCACTAAGCTACCAAACCATAATTGTTTCCACCTTTTGTAGAACAAAGTCTTTTATACAATATATGTAAAATAATATATATGTATATTATCCATAAAATCATATATATTATCTATAAAATCTATCTTGTCTTCTGTGAAAAATAATGCCTCTTCAGTTATCAACCAAGTATCTGATTGTAGTGGTACAAGAATTCAGTGGGTTTTAGTGGTGTTCTTTACTTTCTTCTGCATATACTTCCATTCCTCTTTTTTACGCACGCACTTCTCTATAAAAATGCTTGGAAATGTAACATTAGACTTAATTTTTTTAATCTTACTGCATACTGCCTACTTCTACACAAAAGAAATTAAAATATATATTTACCTTGTTATTGAAATCAACCATTTTAGCAATAATACTTTTATCAATAGCAGGAAACAGCGTATTCCCAATAAATTCCATATCTTCCGCTGACAGTGGATCAACGTACACCTGTAGAATCAAGAGCATGCTGACTGTTGATACAGTCAGAAAACTACAAGACAGGCTCATGACATAGTTTAAACCAAACAAATAAGCTTGCCTGTGTAAATCTATTAAGAAAGGACTTGGGCAGACCCTTTCTTCCACCTCCTTGTCTGTACGGATTCTGGCATCCAAAAATCTTAGTCTTCTTGTGCTGTACATGAAAATTCATTCCCAACTCTGGAACATAAATCTCTGCTCTGTGGTCAAAGCATGCATTTAGCCCCTCTAATACAGACTGAGAAGCTAGATTCAACTGAGGAAAGAAATAAGAATACAGTATTAATGCTCCACAAAACACTTTTGCATAATCTCTAGTCTGGGATACACAGAAGGTAAAATTCAATTTCCTTGCTGTTCTAGCACTGTCATGTTATTACCTCCTGTTATCACACTAGAGCAACAAAACTATAACTAACACTTTCCCTTACGCACACTTGCTGTTTGTACAGTGTTTTCACCACGGTAACAAAACAATTCTCCGTTGTAAAATCTGCATGTTCAAGACGTTTCTTCTGAACGTTCATACATTTGTGACATTCAGAGTGTTTTGTTTGTTTCCTTGTCTTTTAAATGAAGGCAGTCTGGGTTATTTAAATATCATGGTTGTTTAAAATGGTATTCTTCACAATAGGGAAAAAAAGTTATACAAACAGCTGAAGAATTTAAGATTTTACGCTCTGCAATAATTAGAATGCATGTTGCCAAGAAGTGAGCTCTGTGTATGCATATGCTTGAAAGCACTTGCTACGTGGTACATGAACAAACCTGTGGTGGCAGGATAGCTTATACTGGCAAAATGGAACTCTTCTTCATCTCAATTAAATCAGTACCCAACATAGTGTATTAGTCCCAGCAAAACACCTTCTCTTTCAGTGAAATTATATCCATATAAAAGCATGTGTACCAAAACTTCTGTTGACACTCTTCCCAAAAACTTTCAAATGTAAATCAAATCTATCCTTGGCTTTCTGCAGTAATTTAGGCTAGGATTCAATCCTTGTTCTCATGTCTTAAAGAGGTCTAGTCAAAGCCAGTCTTTTACACTCCCTCTATGGATGGCCAATGGGCAGAGGGACTTTTAGTATAAGAGGGAGATTAATTTTCTCTTAAGTGGAACAATCACTTTCAATGTGGCACTAGATGCATGTAACTAAAAGTAAACAAAATTTATTTCAGTCATCACCCGTCAAAGGTATTTATCCTACATGCCAAATCATCACCTTTCCTCTTCCAGAACATTCCATTTTATTTGTGCCCCAAACGTGAATTTACCTCATCTAATACAATCCAGTGTCCAGCCTTTAATGCTGCTAGTAGTGGTCCATCACGCCAGGCAAATTCTCCTCCCTTTCCACCTTCAACAGGCAAGTCTGTCCCAAACAAGTCTGTCACATCCTTTGTGAGTAGAGAACAGGCGCAGGGGGTAGGGGGTGTAGAAATTACAAAACTACACAAAAGTTCATAAACAGCCTTTGTTAACTTTACTTCATATTTTCTCCCTCCCCTTTAAATAGCGCTAAAATGTAGGTATTAAAAAAATGTCAGTAGCTGCAAGATGCTAAAAGCTTTTCCATGATAGGACTCCAGTGACCAGCTACTATATTTAACAACAAAAAACTAAATTGGAACAGAAAAGCTAAAAAGCCTTAAAGTTCTCTGCAGAAGCCAAGAAAAACGCAGTAGACAGAGATACGCATGTCTTCACTTGAAAAGAACAGGAAAAATCTGGGAATTGGCATTTGCTCACAGAAGTTCACTGCTCTTTCTGGGTCCCCCTTCCCATTTAGTTTCATCTTAAGACCAAGAATGAAAACATTGACGTTTCAGACTCAATGCTAAAGTTAAAAAGAACTACACTTTTTAAGTTAAACAAAACCTCCACCCTACCATAAACACTAAGTTACAAAGATGATAATTTATTCTACCGTTTGCTCAGACAGGTTGATTCGAACAAGACAGTTTCCCGAGGCTTTTGCCAGGGCAGCAACTAGACTGGTCTTGCCTACTCCTGGTGATCCCTCCAACAAAATAGGTTTGTCAAGCTGTAGGGCTCTTAACAGTCTTTGTGCATTCACTGCTGTAGTCCCAGCATTTAGAGCATAATCTGTAATGCTGTTCCTCTGGAGAACAGGGCCTAAAACAAAGGAAAGGTAAACCAGAAAACAATTAAACCAGAATGTTTATGCTGGAGCTGCTGACAATGTGTTCTGAATGAGATCATTCTGTCTGTTAATTGCTTATCTCATTACAGCAAGCAATGGAGATCAAGCCTGCATCCCATTCTCAGAGATCAGGCACATATACTTTCTGTCTGACCCACAGCTGTGTCTCAGCCCATCTCTGCATATTTATGCTGAATTTTGCGAAAAGCATATGAACATATGATATAATTTGCCATGAAACTTTGACACTTCCTGGTTCATGACCCAGACTAGAGATCTATCACTGAAAAATCATAAATCTGTCCTTGCCCTTCAGACATGTGGATCTAAAAACACTTTTGCATAATCTCTAATTTGGCACTGAAGGATACAATTCAGTCATGTTATAGAACAACATATTAATCTGTTCCATCACTGCCAGTTCTGTGAAGAAAGAGTGCTTTAATTAAAGTGTGCTGCTAGGCACATATTTTCTTTATTGTTATTATGACATACACCGAGGAGAGAGTACAGAGCTTATCTGCCAAATTTCAGCCAGTATAGCTCACCGGGACATCTCTCCCCAAATTCTGTAATACAGCATCGCTCAGATATACAAGACATTAATCACCAATTTATCTTGCACATCTTGATACCTGTTCAGTATGAGAGAGATCCTTCCTCTTGTGATCTAATTAGCAAAGGGAAACTAAGCCATTTACAAAAGAGCATTACCTTGTACAATTTTATGCATGACTAACACAATCCATGAACATCAAAATGTTCAAAGGTGAATGATTAATATAGCATTAGGAACACGTAGTTCCATGTACTAAAAACTAACAAGCTGAACTAGAAAGCTCATAGTCATCACTTTTTAGTCCCGTCACTATATTTTAAGGGTAGAAAGCAGTATTTTGATAGTTCCATTTGCATTAATTTGTCACATGAGGAACTGAAATGCAGGGACTAAATAATTTTGCAAAAATTGCAGCGAATCTTTGAGAGGCTACAGCAAGGCATGGCATTAGTCTCCATTCTGTTTAGCATTGTACCCAGGACCCCTGCTTCCCATGCTTTACACAAGGGCCAGGATGAGCTGTAGCTTTAGTTAGTGGAAGTTAGCCGACATTGTGACCATGCAAAGTGACAGAAAATTACTACCCAAAATTAAAGAAGCTTTGTTACACCAAAAGAGTCTACTAAAATTAGGCCATTAACCAGTAATTTTAAAAAGTCATCAAAGAAAGCAATTAACAGATGTGTCTTCTTAATAAATGTGATCCGAGTTGCAATCAACACACTTGGAGGAGAAAAGGCATTTTTCTAAGTCTTGAGAGCAAACTATAAATTGTTCTGTAATGGTTCAAGTATCCTACTTGGATTTAGTGAATAACTAAACTATTGGGAATAAAACCCACAGAATAAACATCCACCCACTCCCACAAAGTCTCTTGCCTCTTGGAATAAAAAAGGGATGGATTCCCATGAAGTTGTCCATCCACATAAACTCCTTCTCCTTTGTTCTGTCATAAATCTTTAGTTCATTCTTCTGATAATCAGTCAGCTCAAGGAATTGACTCATTTTCTCACATAAGAATGTCAGGCATTTTTCACGAGCTAATAAAGCTGTATCAGCCGAGCAGGATGTTGTACCTGTAATTAGAAAATTTAAGCATGCTTCACAAACATAACTAGGCACATTCATCTTATGACCAAGAAACTCAATTCCTTCACAGATGCCATTTTTGTGCAGTATTCTGTTTCAGGGTTACATTTCATGTTAGTGCTTTTGCTTGTCAGTGCTTCCAGTACGATTTACCATGGATAAATTGTTCTGTGAGCAACAGAATTTAGGCCACCCTATTTCCAAAACCCTTTCTTCTACCATCACTGTCACCCTGATCCCTTGCCACAGGGATACCAGGCCTTCCTTACCCGCATTTCTTGTGGCTTTTCACTTTTTCCCCACCCCCATATCTCCTATTCATCAGCTGGGCCAGTGGCCAAACATGCAAAGATACATTCTGAGCTATGCACATGATACAGGCTAGCACGCACAGATGTTGACATGTGGGGTGGGAGAGAGAGAATAATACATGGTCATGTAATTAAGTACCATATCAGCTCAGAAGACTCAATAAAAAACACAGGCTTTCTTATTTTGTGTGCTAGCCTTTGTAATAGTATCATTACTACCTCTAATTTACTTAAGCTTGCTGTATTATTCAAACTCTTGCTAGTGAAACACAAAAGAAGTACAGGATATTGTTAAACGGAAGTGAAAACTTCTCCCAGAGTTCCATGCTTCCCCAAAGCATTGTCTGCATTCTACTCAAAAACACTAATACAAATATATACCTTCATATTTTCTGCTACCAAATGAGCACTGAAGACTTACCTGATCCTATTCCATCAATGTATACCAAACATGCAGCATGGACAAAAGACATCATTGGAGAAATGTAAAGAAGGCTATATTCCTTGGCAGAATTCGACTCTTCATCCTCTACCATGACATTCATAAAATTAACCCATGACAAGACATCTCGCACACTGAGAATACACTGGCGACCAAACTCTTGATTAGTCAGCCATTCAACGAAGTCCATCATGAGCTCTGCTATGTCTGCCCCTGAAAAGAGAGTTTAAAAAAAAAAAATCAATGGAGTTGTCAAATAATTTTATTGGTCACATCTACTACATTGTTGTATAATAACCATCACTAAAGTAGGTACAGCTGTAATGTATGAGCAACGTGGATGGGTACTCTATATCCTAACAGGCAGGATAACTGAAGAGTAAGTCCATGCCTGTGCTGTGATTACAGATCCTTTTAAATTCAAGTAACAAGACAGAATCAAGTGATTAATACTAACAGTGAAGCTGCTAGCAGAAAATGAAATGCCAGTTCTTTCAACACGTTACATTGAAACTAAGATTGGGCACTGAAGGGCTGGGGATAATTCAACTACCGGGTGGTGAAGTAAATACAGCCTTGATCTTACTTCTGGCTAGCCATATAACATACACAATGAGGGAAGAATAAAGTCCAAAATATTTCGTAACTGTCCTCAGAGACAGATGTACTTACAAGAGAAAGGGACACAGTGGTGTAAATTCTGATGACAGTTTAGCAGCCTTCAAACTCATTTTTTCCTTAACAACGTTTGAATACCAACACACAGAAATACCCACCTTGATGATTTATTCCACCCAGAGACAATCCTGGATGAAGATTGTGTTTTACAATCTGTATCAAATCATCACGGCCATTGCTTTGCGGACACCATATTTCTGTAAATCTGTTGCGCAATGCAGGAGAAAGCTGCAAACAAGCAGAATGACATAGCAATTCAATTTACACTACATCATATTACTTAAGGTTGCAGTTAACTGATAGCCTTCTAGCCACAGTACTTGCAAACAATAAATAAAGTGACCAAGCTAGACCTCTCCTTCTAATTTTGAGAGGGCCACTTTGTAACAAAACCTTTGAGAGAATGTGGATTTTAAGATTTCTAATAGTGGCATCAATGTGGGAAATGGCTAATAAATGAGAAATTTCAAAAGAATATGGGAAGAAACTGAGCTGGTTTGCAAGCACCAAAGTTCCCCTTGCTTACAGAAGCAAACTGCCATGTGGAAATCTGCCTTCAATTACAACTCATTTCTGTAATTCCTCTCTTCCTCTGGCTGAATCAGTCAAGCACAAATCATTAGCACAAACACAATGCAGAAATAAATCCCTTTAAACACATGGCTTTACAATGAGTTGTTCTGTACTGTAGAAACCACTTTAAAGGGAGTGCCCATCTTCCTTTGGGTAAAAGAGCTTATAGCTCTTCTTTTAGTCCTAGCTCCCAACACTGCTTAAATGTTTTGGGTTTTTTGATTTTTTTTTTTTTGTCTTAAGTTACTTTAAAAAGTCAGAAACAGATTTTTTCCCATTTAATGAGAAAGGTCTTTTGAGATGTGATGTTCATATTCACTGAGAATTACAAGATAACCTCTAACTGTTACTGTCTGAACAGTATTACGGAGAATAATCTATTATGCAACTTCACACTACTCCAGACTCATGTTAGAGCTGGATTTACTTGCTTCATGAGCCACATTTCCTGCCCTTGAAGAATTCTACACATCAAGCCTACCTAGAGTATTTAGAGGCCTGAAGTTTTCTTTGACACTCTGCTGAGTATTGACTTATATTGTCAAAATGACAACACACAAAAGTGATGGAAAACAGATACATCCTAATCGGTTTTTACAGTGATGACACAGATGCCTACTAGGAAGCACTGGATGCCAGAATTGGCATGACGCATTTTGGCATTGGACCTCCAATCACGTAAGAGACATTTTACCTCCTTTTTTCCAAAGTCACCTCCTGGGTTCATGGTTGCAAGGATACGAAATTTCTTTCCTGCAATTAATAATTCTACCTCGTTATCTTCATCATCTTGACCACCTTTTTCTGCAAGTACCAACGTCTTTTCAGCTTCAAGAACGCTAAAGAGAAAATTTAAAAAAAAAAAAAATTAGATTTCATTTCACACTTCAAAAGGTCACTTAAAAATGAAAATCACATGAATTGACCCGATTAAACTTTCATTGCCCCAGAATTTGTACTAAAAATAAAATCTGTTCATCCTCTCTAATTGAGAACATTTCTGATTTTCTTCAGAAGGAAACTCTACCCAAGCCTTGTTGATAAGGTTCAGTTCAAATGATCTATCAAAAGACTTGTCTAATAAAAGTATAAATCTCACAGCTCTCTTTTTACAAAAGCAGTAGCAAAATTTATATTCACAGGAGCTAGATAAAGAAATCTGCACAATGAACCAGTCTTCAAGCTGACAGACTGTATATCTGAGAAGCATTCTAGTAGGTTTCTGAGGGGTTTTTTGTGTGTTTGTTTGATTAGCTTCAGTGTACACTAAAAGCTGTAAAAGTTTGAGCTGTTACCCCTTTAGAAAGACACTGCTTATTATCACTGTCAAAACAAAGAGGTTAACTGAACTTTATGAAAGAATGATAGCTGTACGAGACAATGAAAAAAAAACCAGCTTGTAACAGAGAGGGTTTGGATATGGTGGAAAAAATAGCTGCTAATCATCTCAATATAATGGGTAATCATAGAATCATTTAGGTTGGAAAAAACCTTTAAGACCATCAAGTCCAATCATTAACCCAGCACTGCCAAGTCCACCACTAAACCATGTCCCTAAGCAACACATCTATACATCTTTTAAATACCTCCAGGCACGGTGAACCATGCCCATGNGTCAAGATCAGAGGGGTCATCTCCAAGGAAGATCTTACAGTAGCCATCTGCTACCAAACTCCAAACCAAGATAAGGCCAAAGAAGCAACATTTGGGCCACTTAAGCAAGCTTTGGGTCAACAAAACCTGATTCTTATGGGTAACTTCAACTACCCAGATATTTGTTGCAAGAACAATACAGCAGCTCGTATGTCATCCATCAAGTTCCTGGAATACATAGAGGACTGCTTCCTCATACAAATGTTAGATGTGCTAACCAGGAACACGGCATTGCTGGATTTGCTACTCACAAACCAAGAAAACCTGCTTTGTAATATCTCAGTTAGCGATAGCCTTGGCTGCAGTGATCATAATATTGTGGAGTTTGGGATCCTGCTGAGCATGCTGAAGGTTAGTAACAATGCAAAGGTTTCAGATTTTAGAACAGTAAACTTCAGCTCACTCAGAGCTCAGTTGGGAG
Source organism: Pelecanoides urinatrix (assembly GCA_013400755.1). Lineage (NCBI taxonomy): Eukaryota > Metazoa > Chordata > Aves > Procellariiformes > Procellariidae > Pelecanoides > Pelecanoides urinatrix. The sequence continues at coordinate 557 of VZTQ01003507.1, read as the reverse complement.
GGATTCTGTGGGAAGCTTCCATGGAAGATAAAGGAGCTAGCAAGTGCTGCGAGTTTTTCAAGAACGCTCTCCTGGAAGCACAAAGTTCATCCTCTTTAAAGGTAAGGGAAGTAAGTGGAGCAAGAGACCTCCTTGGCTTAACTATGAGCTTCTGAGTCTGCTCAAAACCAAGAGAGAAGTGTACCAGAGATGGAAAAGCTGACAAATACCTGTTGAGAACTACAAGGGCATTGCCAGGGCGTGCAGAGATGCAGTTAGAAAAGCAAAAGCTCAGCTCGAATTGAAATTGGCCAGCGATGTCAAAAACTACAAGAAAGGGTTCTCCAGGTATATAAACAACAAGCAGAAACAGAAGGAAAATACTGGCCCACTGTTAAACGGGAGAGGTGAATTAGTCACCAACCCTGAAAAGGCACAGGTTGTCAATACTTTCTTCATCTCTGTCTTTACCAGCACTGTTGAGCCCCAGGCCTTGGGAAAAAAAAATCCAGGTTGATGCGAACACAGACCCACCATCAGTGAAGGAAGAGTTCGTATGTGAACTACTACAGGAGCTT
>VZTQ01003506.1:0-97406 GCA_013400755.1 Pelecanoides urinatrix | reverse complement strand
TAAATATAATTTCACTGACATATTTTCAAATGATTAACATAAGACCATTATATTTTTTGCCTTGCAGATAATCTTAAACTGCAGTGGATGGTACATGGCTTAATAAATAATCTTCTAGGAGCCAAAGATGAGTTTAAAAGTATTTTAAAGTATTTTAAGTTCTTCCTGGCAAGCAGTAGCATTACTTTAGGAGTACTTAAATAGGCTTACAAACAACAATTGAAATTGCTTTTATCATCCCCAGCTTAGTATAAATTTATTGAATGTGATATTAGAGAAACTGAAAAAGTGAAAAGGAGTGGACTTCTAGTGAAGGTTCTTGAGGCATAACATGCTTATAGCCCTGGAAATCAACATCACAATTTTCTTACCTTTTTCAGGGATAATAAAACATGCATTCTAAAATTGGTTTTCTTAACCTGAATATTGGACAACACTAAGGATGTTGCTCTAATGAGTGAAGGATCAACAAAGGTGTTTATATAATAATGAATTATTCTTTTTTTTCTTCTTCTTCTTTCTGAATAGATTGAGTAATACTGGCATTCCTGTCATCTCTATGCATGATTAGTAATAAAAGAAAAGTGGAACAATTTTCACTGATCTCCAGTACTCTACATTTTTCCTTTTTTAAGTAGTTAAGTTTACTGATGGAAGGAGAAACCTAAAAATGTAGTAGCTCAAATCTAATTCCCAAATGGTGCCTGAAACTTGATCTAGTTTTGATGTTGAAACACCACATGATGGAGAAACTAAATAGCATATAAAACTAACCAACCTTGCAGCTCAATTTCTGTTCTACTATTATCTAGGTTGCACTTTGATAATTATGTGCATGGCCTTAGTATGAGTACACTTTTACATTTTTAACACAAAACAACACAGCATGCATGAAAGCCATTGTTGTAATCCAAGATTAAATATTGGTTCTAATAATAAACAGAAATCCATTAACACGGAAAAAATGCACAGAAGTGTACTTCAGGTATGTTAGAACACAAGAATGTGATTAAAGCTGAGAATGTGTTAATTGCTTTCCTAAAAGAGAATTTTTTCTTGACTAAAAATTGTCAATAAATATTATGGTTACAGCCTGCTATCATAAAGTTTTTGGAACAAATTCCTATTTCTAGAAGATGTTGTGTGTTTTCAGCTAACATAAAGCCAGTAGATGGATTGCTTCTGTTTATGCTAGTTTTTGACATTTTTTGAGTGAAAAGTAAGATGATATTGACATGGACGTGGGAAAGATGCCTGTGTGGCTAAACCAAATACATTTTCAGTGACCTTTCTGTTTTCTGTTTAAGTTGAGGTATTTCTCCAACACTACATGCCAGTAGATTAAAAACAAATTAAGTCTGGGAGTTGGGTTTACATGTGAGTGATATAAAAGAAGCCTAGTACAGCCAAATCATAAATAGAAGCCTTCTTCTGAAAACTATTACGTATCTTTGGAGGAGTGTGAATTGCTTAATTAAAAATTGTTGCTTTTAGTGTGAAATATTTTGTCAGAATAAAACATACACATCTGTGTTACATAACAGCAATTTTATACGTGTCGAGTGTCAAGGATTCACTGAGTGACACATTACTTTGTCAGTCACACAGTCACATAGTAAATGTCACATTTCATAAAGGTAGGCATCCCGCTGTCCAAGGAGCTCTGTGTTTCTCTCCCTGTATCCCAGATGCTCTGTTACTTCTATGTGTGAAATCAGATACAGCAACAAAGTAAGTCTGAGAGTGTCTCAGAGGGACTTACCAACAAAAAATAACACATGCACGGATGAAAGATTTACAAATAAAATACCATTCCAAGACAATACTGAAGAAGGGAATAAATTCTAATATGGCCTTCTCTCTGACACATTATGAAATTAGCCTTGTATTTTTCCTTTTTTAGATATATAATTAATTTTGTGAACTTCTTTTTTTTTTTTTTTTTTCCACTTATGTTGTCAGCTTGATATCTCTGCCCCTTTGATGTTTAAAACCTGATGCACTGAGAGAGTGGAGCTTTTAACACCATTATTACTACTACTGTAGTGTACTGAGAAAACACTGATACACTTCTGTATCATGTCTCATATATTCTGAAAAATTCCCTTTAGAAGCTAACTTAACACCTTGTATGCTTTTAAAGGCTAATAGTATGTTCCCCTCTGCTCTTCTAGTAAAAATTTAACCCCTTTATGCTATGATTTTCAGACCTCAATAGCAATCTTCCCGTGTTCTCCATCTTCTCAATAAATTCCTTCTGTTCCTCCCTTTATTCATTAGCAGAACTACTTTTTGTTCATCAAGGAAATTCAAGTTGGCATCTCTCATGCATATATATACACAGATATAAATACACACATATATATATAAACACACACACTCCCAAACTTTAACACAGCCAGAAACACTTGCAATGTGTATGTATATAAGGTGAGGACTGAAGAGTTTGATCTCTTTTCAGTTAAAGAATAGCTAGACTGCAATTTATTTTTAACTTTTTTTTTTAATATTCACCACGTTTCAGAATATGGAATGATATCACAGACTGAAATGATAGTACTCTATATATCTCAGTTTCAATTAAATTCACTTTTTTTCCCTATTTCCTCCTCTTTCCTCTTTTTAACAACAAGGAGATTTGAGTCACTGTGAAAGAAGTTACAGTGGTGAGAGTACATGAAAGTGAGAGTTACTGAAAACCACAACAGGACTATGAGGCACAAGAGCTAAAAGACTACTGGTTAATATATAGGCTAGAGTAGAATTTAAGGTGGAAATAAGAATAGACATAGTGTGTTAACCTAACCTGAGATCAGTAGAATTTAACAATATAAAAGTCTTAACAAATCTGAGCTTTAAGTATTATTAAATGTAAAATTCATTAAAACAGATTCAGTCCCCCTAAATCGTACCATAATTAAGAGGTAGGAAACAAAATTCCACCAACAACTTGACTGCAAGAACCCTTTTATGTCTTTATTCCTGAATAGCCATTACAGATTCCTTAATCTATTAAGAACATCACTTCCAAGCCTCAAATTCTGTGGGTGTATAAACTGAAGCACACAAGTGTTCAGCAATACTTGTTCTGAGCTGATGATGATGATCTACCTACTGCCTACAGCTTCATTGCCATCAGCATTAGGATGAACTTAGGTTCTCCTAAAAAAATTCTGAAGTACAAATGGTGTTCCCAGCATTAATAAATAGTGACATCATTGGAAGTGTCCATGCACAATAAATTGCACAGGAATCCAACAATTACAGCATTTCCCCAAGGAACAGGTGACACAGGTACCAGACTCCTTGACATAAAACGTGCATTAATCTGGATTACGCCATTCTCGACTCTTTCTTTTGAACTGCGTGTGGCGTGGGGAGACAGAAAGAGGGCAAACAAATGAGAAGTGCATTATTCAATTCAAGTGAGCTGTGAATCTTCAGAAAGAATCTTTCTCTCTGCAGTGATGATCTGGGGATGTTTGGCAACTACCTCAGAACAATGAATTATTTCCCCATTGGAATCCAGATTAGATATTTAAGTCAGTATTTTAAACAGGGTCTTTAAAATAAATTGCCTTTTTTAAAATGTTGGCTTTTATTTGACCAATATTGCAAATATTAACATTCACACTATATTTTGAAAAACACCAGTTGGCTGGCATATAGTAACAATCTTTCTTTGCTGTCTAAACAAGGACTCTGTGATTCATCAAAATACATATAGATCTAAGGAGAAACTATGAAATAGATATTTATCTTCTCATGGTCATCCTGCTGTAATTAGGTGTTTGCATCACTGATTTCAGGGAAACTATATAATGATAAAAAATGCAGAATGGTGAGGTTCTGTAAAATGAAATATACTGCATATTAATTACTAGTTTTTCTTTCAAAGATATTTCCAGCAGAAAGATGGTCTTAAAGCGTGTCAGATCTCTCTGCTGCTTCCGCATATCTACTTCTATTTCATGAAACAAAGCTTATTTTTAAAAAATGCTTCTGTTAGATCTTCCAGACTAGGACCTGCAATGATATGAAATTAAAGTAGCAACGAATATACAAATACATTTATTCATTTAAAATCTTCAAAATTGTTGAAGTCCATTTTTGCTTCCTTTTTGACTTATTCGTTGTAGATTTTAATTCTATATTTCACCATTCAAATTTATGTTTTCTTTTCTACCTGGGATGTGACCACATTTCACTATGATATTTGTACCCACAACTCATACTATTACATTTTATCCAGAAATTTTCTTTCTCTGCTGAATGTTATCACACATAGACCTACATTTTGTCTCTATGTTTAGCTCTCACCAAAGTAAATAGTGAGAATTTGGGTAGCATTAGTAGTTGGATGAAACACCACTGATTATCAGAAAATAAGATTGAAACATATAAAATAGTTTAAGTTATATTCATTACTGCCAGAGGTTGGCAGAGTGCTAGCTTCTGGTTTGTGTGTGGGGCAAAATTTTGTCTGTTTTTTGCAGAAAGTGCTTCAACTGTGTGGCCTGACTGCAAAGAAGATCAACTGTATTCTGGGCAACATTAGGAGGAGCATAGTCACAAGTTGAGGGAGATGATCCTTTCCCTCTACTCAGAACTGGTGAGACAACATCTAGGCTANGGGCGGGGAGGAGACAGGCTGCGTGGTGCCCATTTTTCCACTGGCTGGGGTTAAACCACGACAACATAACACAAGGAAGAGAGGCTGAGAGAACTGGAGTTGTTCAGTCTGGGAATTAGAAAGTTATGGGGAGACTTCATTGCTGTCTGCCCCTACCTAATGGGAAGGTATAAAGAAGATGGAAGTCAGACACTTCTTGGAGGTGCATAATCAAGGACAAGAGATGACAGACACAAGTAATGCACGAAATTCAGTTTCAAAATAAAATAACAAACAAACAAAAAATAAACAAAAAAATGACGGTGATAAAACACACTCAAAATCAAACACAATTTCCTTGAGAGATTTTGGAGTCAGCATCCTTGGAGATATTCAGATCTGACTGGACATAGACCTGACCAGTCAGCTCTGAGTTGGCCCTGCTCTGAGCAGGAGATTGGAAAAGTTGATCTCTGGATGTCCCTTCCAATTTATACGATTCTGTGATTCTATGATTTCATTTGTGTGGTTTTCTGACCAGACAATAAACATGTTCTTTGCAGAGTTCAGGAAATTGCAGATAGTCTCTTCTTTAAACAGCATCATGTGATAATCTGTATCATCCCTCTGGTTCAAATACAGAGCCATACCTTATACCTAACTTCTCTCATTAGACAGCTATCGGTCTTCAAATGTGTTTAGTACTAAAAAAACCTTCTTTGTCAACATTCTTATTTTTAACAATTCTGCTGATAACATCTGTCTAGATGCAAAATTATGGAGTTGTCTGTACCCAAGTCTGACTATGCCTAAGTCAGACAATGTATTTCATTTTGTTTGGAAAATTTGAACAGACTTGGATTAGGTTTCCTTTTTAGGTTTTTTATGCTCTGTGGACCTGATGAACAAAGTAAGCAATAAAAGATGTTTTAGAACAAGAAAAAAGCTTTTATGAACAAAGAAAGGACAGGAGGAAAAATGGAAGATATAAATAACTCTGACTGCCAAATAACCGAAGGTAACCTTAATGACATCCATAATTCTGGTCATGCAGGAAAACTAAATGAAAATTGGCCTGCTATTACAGTGATATTTTGTATTGTACATTAGTACATAGTGTAAATTACTGATTATTAAACTGCCACCCAGTTGAAATCACACTGAATCACACTAAAACAATTACATTTTATTTAGATTCCATCTGAAATTGATGACCTAATTGAAAACAAACACACAAACACACAAACTAACTCGTACAAACACTCTAAAGCTTCAAATACTTTATTAATTTGAAATGAATGGCATGCAGATTAAAGCAGTAAGAAGAAAAAACACACTTGCTTTGTGCATTCTTTTTGCTTTCAAACTTTCCATTGTTCATCTTACCTAGATTAATTTATTGATTCCTATTCAGATAATACTAATATTCTCATTTACTTCATAATCCTTTAAGAACTATCAATTATTGTCACATCATGCAGATTCGTTCTAAAGTGAAGAAGCTGTTGGAAGCTCTGACTTCCCCACCAATAAACAGGACGAGGACATAATTGTCAACTGGTTTTACATTAGCAGGTAATGCTGATGTTATCCTGCAAACACTTCCTCCATGTTACTAGAAGTAGAACTGTTCTTGCTGTCATCAAGGTTATGGGGAAGGCAACTGGGCTTTGTGTATACCTTTCCTCCTGTCCAGAATGACACAGCTTCTGACATGGCAAAGTGAAGAAACTCAGCTAATTTAAACACATTAGATGTGATTTGTCTGCTTTAAATTCAGCCATCTAAACTTTAGGTATTTTGCCTACTTTTGTCCTCCTATACTTTGTAAAAAGAGATGGGCCCATCAGAGTCTATCATCAAGGCATATTTATCCCACAGGTATCAGAGGGGTACTCCAAAAAGATGAAATAAAAAACAAGAATTTGAAATATATTTGATTATGCTAACGCACTGTGCCACTTATTTCTACATTTTAATCAGTATCTATCTACATACCTATATGTCTCCTTTCTCGACACATGTGCCCATCCACAGAATCACAGAATGGTGGAGGGTGGAAGGGACTTTCAGAGGTCATATGGTCCAACCCTGCTGCTGAAGCAGGGCCACCTACGATCGGTTTCCCTGGAACACGTCCGGATTGCTTTTCAATATTTCCAAAGATGGAGATTCCACAACCTCTCTGGGCAACCTGAGCCAATGCTCAGTCCACAAAATAGGTATCACTGAGTCAAGCTGCTTCTTACTCTACACCAAATAAGTTGAAACACCTGTTTTACCATTAGTTACTTTGACAGATGAATAGTTTGTATTCACAATATCCTAATTAATTGACCAAATTGATAGTAGCACAGAATAGCTGCTATATTGAAAATACTGTATACATTGCAGTTTCCAGGTGTACTACATTTTCAGTTGTCAGAGTGAAAGCATTTATTGTGTATGTTAGGTAAATCAGATCAACTATAGTTAACAGACCATGTATGTTATTTGTTGGTTACATGTTTATAGTCCTTTTAGTAGAAGTTATTATTTTTGCTTAATATGAAGAAAATTTATTCATGCAATATAAAAGAGGAAATTAGGGACAAAAATTAGATTTGATATTTAAGAAAGTTAATATCACTGGCAGAATGAATTTATGACACAATAGACAGAAAAATGATAACTTGAATAGAACACAGCTATGATGAATAACTTCAATGCTAAAACCATAAAACTTCAATTCAGTGAGATAGAAAATGAGGAGCCATTGGCTTGGAGACCAAAATAACGAGTAAGAAAGATGATCCTAAGCATGGAATTTTGAATGGATATTAGGAATACAAGAAATAAGGAAGAATAATTTGGAATTATATCAGTCCATGTTTATATTATGAATAATAGAAATAATGAATAAATTATTATATTATAAATAATAAAAATTTGATACAATGCTTTTTGAATGTTATTAAATGTTATTAAATGTTATGTTATTAAAGCCATGTATCACATAACTGAGAGACAGTGCAATAAAAAAAATCAGAGCGGAATAGAAGTGTATCAAAGTAATTCAAAGCATCCAAGAATTACAAATGAACAAGAGAAATAGCAGGAAGAAAATTCCTTATGCCAAAATACCAAGAGGGATGATAAACTAACATCAGTAAATAAGAAGAAAATGAAACTGTCCTGGTTTCAGCTGGGGTAAAGTTAATCTTCTTCCTAGTAGCTGGGGTAGTGCTGTGTTTTGGCTTTAGGATGAGAATAACGTTGATAACACACTGATGTTTTAGTTGTTGCTAAGTAGTGTTTACTAGTCAAGGACTTTTCAGCTTCCCATGCTGTGCCAGGTACACAGGAAGCTGGGAGGGGGCATAGCCAGGACAGCTAACCCAACTGGCTAACATGCCATATGATGTCATGCTTAGTATAAAGCTAGGGGAAGTTGGTTGCGGGGGCAGCAATCGCTGCTCAGGGACTGGTTGGGCATCGGTTGGCGTATGGTGAGCAATTACATTGTGCATCACTCATTTTATATATTCTATCATCATCATTATTATTATCATCATCATCATTATTATTATCATCATCATTATTATTATCATCATCATTATTTTCCCTTCCTCTTCTGTTCTATTAAACTGTCTTTATCTCAATCCATGAATTTTACTTTTTTCCCCAATTGTCTCCCCCATCCCACTGTGGAGGGGGGCAGTGAGCAAGTGACTGTGCGGTGTTTGGCTGCCTGCCGGGTTAAATCACAACAAAAACTTCCTGGAGTTTTTCACAATTTATTAAGAAAGATAGTTACTCATTGGTATCCATATCCACTTCTGGATGGAGCAAATTGTGTGCCTCTGGCCTCAAATAAAGGTCATAGAGACAATTTAGTTCTAGGATCCCCTTTGGAGACAATCTGTACAGCACGGCTGATTTTGTGTGGACACTTTTGGTGTTCCCAACTCATACTCACTAGGAGCATAGCTACAAAATTGTCAGACCTGTAGTGTCAAGTTCTTGTGGTCCTGAATAAAAAACTTGAAGTAGACAAAGTGTGTTGAGCTCTTTCTTACGCTGCCCTACTACTTGAAAAGCAAGCATTTTAGTATTTTAGGAAACAATAATTAGGATATTAGGATTAGGAAACAGTTATTAGGATAACAAAACGATTACCTGTGTTTTATGTAAGATGTGAAAAAAACAATACAAGGATATTTGTCTGGAAAAGAATAGTTCCTCTAGCAATTGGTAGAGGTCTTAAAGCAAAGTAACACAAATATGTGCAAGAATTAAAGAGAGATAAAATAAAAAACAACTATTCAAATGTGATTAGGAATGCATAAAAAAAAGAAACAGCATGTTACAAACATGTTTATTTAGAAGATTTGAAAAGGCTATTCAGTTCACCTGAATAATTTTCTGAAAGTGAAAGTTGATATTTGGTGAACAATAAAGTACCTGTGAATATAAGATAGCATATAATGATTTGACCGTCTCTCTACATGTGCAGGTACTATTGGCAGATTATTTATTCAGTTTATGGTTCTTCAATTTTTTAGGGAAATGTAGTTAAGGTAATAGATTCAGATTTGGGAAGACACTGGAAAGATACGATAATCAAGTCTCCAAAGGCAGTCTTCCAGTTCATATTGGAGGAATTCTTCAGTTTACAGTTATGAGTTGGTCTAGGAAAGGTTTAAGTTTCACCAAGAGAAAGGATGCAGTTAGAAATTCAGGTTTATATTTGGTGAGGGAATAAAGTTTTGAACATTAGAACAAGAGGATATGCACCAGACCAAGGGTCAGTATGGAATGGTGGAATGGGTTACAGGTTAAAATTGTCAGGATACTCTTCTTGGAGGCCCCTACTTAAAAAAGAAATACTGGTTCCAGAGGTGTTTCAGAGCAGCAGTCAAATTTGGTACGATCTTGGACAGAGATCTTATGGAAGAGATGGAGGAATTTCAAATACATTGCCTACAGAGTTTGTTCAGTCTAAAGTGGTATGACCTGGTATGCAATATGGATATGAAGCTCACTGTGCAGATTGAGGGTGTTGAAAAGTTGAGTGGATATTAATATCATATATATTGCATATTTGGACAAAGTACATACAAGTACTACATACAAGCCCTGGATCTTCTCTGTGATGTTAAATCAAACAAATACGCTCAAAAAACTTATTCCAAGATCTTATTATCACCTTTTCATTCTCTCACTCACCACAAGGTACCTGATATGGTCCATGCAACATGAGATGAGGCCAAGTGGAGTTGTTATTGAATCTGAGTAGTCTGAACCTACCTAATATAATCAAAGTGAAGAAGAAAAATGTCTTTAGGCATTCATTCTTCACTTTCATAGAATAAATCAAGTTTAGTGTATTTTGTTGTACCCTGTTCATTCACTCGATGTTATTTAATTCTTGTGTAGTCATTGTCATACAAAATAACTCTCATCAAATGTAATAGTACTGCTTTTACATTTATAGTACCATAAAGTGTTACAGCTACTTAGTATTGATATGTATTCTCAGACACCCCTGCAGACTTTAATACGTTAGAAAGATTGCACGTCTAGTAAAACTAAGATTATTGAATATAAAAATGCCATCCAGTCCTATAAACCAAGTTTGCCATTTGCAGTATATTTTGCAGATACTTCTCATAATATTACTTATAAAAACCCTCTTTGTGTTGTATGGATTTGTCAGGTTTTAAGGAAGAAAGAAAAAAAATAGACAAACATTCCTTCTACACTTTAAAATCTAATTGCTAAAGGAATAAGCATCTAGCAAGCCTCCAAGTCTCCTTATGGGTTATGCAAAATTTTTATCCTTTCTGCTGAACTTACTGAATGAGATACATTACTACAAGTATCTCAGTTGTTATTCTTGCAGATATTTCAACTGAGCATAAAACACTGAGCATGATCAAATTTAGTTCTTATTTCTCATGTAATTCAAAATACAAATTAAAAACCTTTCACAATAAACTTCACAAAGATGAGATTAACAAAATTATCCACATCTTAGTTCAAATGCATATACTGAATTCTTAGGTATCATAGTATATGATTTCTTGGGATGGGCAGGTGGGGTTCTGGTGTGCTACTGAGTCACAGGACTCTTAGTTTGTCGGTGGATAAAGAGCAGTGCTAAAGCAGAACCTTTGAAGACACACGTGTAGTGGAGGATGAGGTATAATTATTGGGAAAGCTTATTAAAGAACTAGAGATATTCCATGTGTTGTGTACATTTTCTGCCCTTCCCAATATGACAGTCTACATGCAGTCAAACGTACAGCTGTTAACATCATAACTGGCTGATGCTACATTAACTTTTCAATTCCAGTGAAAATGAAGACCAGAAAAACCTTTCCCAGTAAGCACTCCCTATTGTGTTCGCCAGCTTCCCCACAGCTCTTCTAAACCACTAGCAATCAAATAATATCTGCCTTGGGTGCTAATTGTGTGGGAGGAACTCTACACTTTCCAATATGGCCAATTGAAGCAAATAAGGTAGATAAAAGAGAAAAAGGAAAGGACATTAAAAATGTGAAGAGAGTGGATATGTTTAGGTCTGAAAATACAGAGCATTTGTGGGATTTTCTTGATTTAAATGGTCTACATTCCGATTTAAAATGGCTTTTATCAAACTCAGATTCTATGTTTTATTTTTGTAAGCCAATAATAATTTACTTATACTAAATTCAGTGAAAAATTTAAATTATTGGTTTGACATTTAATAGCTTCTAATTTTGTACTCTGTGGGGAAAAAAAAAATCAGACCACATGACAAAGTAGAAGGTATATAGTTCATCACATCTTCAAAGGAATAAATTATGCAAAGAAAGATTCTAAGGCAGAAGAGAAAACAGTGGTTTCTTTAATTAGCATACTAACAATTGCATTTGGACCTTATAATAAACACTGTAGTTTAAGCAAATGGTCTCCAATGATAATGACAAATTTTATTTCTTTTCTAAATATGTCACTCATGTTAAACTGGCATTCAAAGAAAGCTTAATATTGTTTCCTAAATGTGTCTTACTGCTACATAGACATGATAGAAATCAGTAAGAAAATCAGCAACTTGGGTTCTACAAACAAACACTATATTATGCTAGAACAATGCTTAGAGCAGCCCTACTGAGAAACAGTATATTTACATGACATGTGTATTGGAGACCATGGAGTTTTACCTGTTATCAACTGTGACTTAATTTAGATTCTTGCAGCTCTACAAAAACACAGTGAGAAGATATAAACTTAAAAGATAGACAAGAGTACTGAAGGAAAAAAACCCACATGAACAGTGGAAAGAAAAGGTTGCTTTGAAAAGGCAACTATTTTAAACTGTGTATAGGGAGGAAACACAGAACATGAAAAGCTGTTCAAACTGGGAAATTGAGAAGTAGATTAGGACTACCATACAAATTTGTGGCTGCTTATAGCAGAAGAAATAGGGCAAGAAATGGAAATATCTTGGGGTCAAAAAAAAGTGAAGTGTAGATCTAGAATTATGGAGATGTTGGCATGTGGGGAAAGGAAACCTGAATTTGCTGCTGAAAAGGGAGAAGGATTAGGGGTAGAAAATAGTTGATTGAGGTAAAAGGGAGGGAGAGGAGGAGGAAATTTGGCTATGAAATTTAGACAGATTGGAGAAGTGGGAAGTAAGGTGTGAAGACTAAAGAGAGGTGGTGTTTGCATTTGCACCAACAGTTGCAGATGTTGAGTGATAACCTCCCAGGAAATAGTCTTAGTTGTAACAGCAAAAACTAAGTAAGAAAAGGATAGGGTTTTTTAGTGGGATCATGGAAAAGGTGATTCTATTGGTTCCACCACATTTTTATTTTAGACAAAGAAATTAAGACTATGATTATGTAGTTAATTCTTATGACTGTATCGCTTAATATGCTGCTTCGGAAATTCTTTTGTTACTTAATGGCATTCATGTGATTGTCTCCAAGACAATAACCTTTAGAATTCTTACGTAAATACAGCTAAATATGGAAAACATTATTCACAGTAGGTCAAAGGAAAAATGGGCTTGGATATTGAAAGAACCTTAACAGTCACAAGAGCTGAGATTTATAAAAGAATGTAGACTAGAATTAGACACCAAAGTTTTTCAAACTAAGAACGACATACAAAATCTAGTCAGAAGTCATACAATGGAATTTCTGAGTTTGCAACTTCCTTAAGAATGTGATGGTAGGCCATCTTTGACACTACTAAGTCATTAATTCTCTTGGAAGTATTTTAATATAAGCAGTAAAATTCCAGAAGATATCTGCTACCTGCGTAGCAACTCTGACAATGCCCCAATTAATGGTCAGAAGCTTGGCTTGCCCATAACAGGATGGATGTTGTCTTATGGGTTACTATGGCCTGAAGTCCTTGATTACCTTAATTTTGGCCCTGCAGTATTAGTGTTATTACCTAAAAGTCTTTTGTTTTTTCCTAAGAATAGCTTGACTGCTGTTCATACATGATAGTCCAGGTGTGAAATAAACTGTGAAATTTTGTTAATCAGAATGTATTAGAGCAGACTGAAGGACTATAAACAACATAATCTAGTCTACAAACTAAAGATGCAAAAGAGGACTGGAGACTATACTTGTCCTTTATGCATCAGGCAGGATAAAAATGCTCTGCCAATATTGGAAATCAAAGGGAGAAAAGGACATAATGATAGCAGAATTTTTTATTTTGTTTTGGTTTTGGTTGCTTTACCTGCTTTGTCTCTTCTGTGAGACTCACAGAGACCTCCAAGAGTGTCTCATGTATCTTACATAAATTCTAACACATAGCCTACTGTAGGGCTGAGTTTTCCCCTTTTCCAAACAGGAGTATGGATTTTTCTTTGGTTTTTTTTTTTTTTTTGTTTGTTTTGTTTTTTTTATTTGTGGGAAAGCTATATTAAACAGATGATCTTTACATTTTGGCCACATAGACTTAATTCAAATGGATTATAGTCAAAACTGTTTAGTACATTGCACCTGCCATATTCTTATATTATCTCTTGTGTCTAGATTATAATGCAAAATAATATGTAGCATCACATTTTGGACAGAGACATGGTTTTGGAATAAAAAATCTCCCTGAAATCTGAGGTGTTATTTACAACAACTTTAAGATTGTTCTTTCAATCCCTTTACGTTCTTTTCTTAGATACCATCTAGCTAAATACCAAGAGCACAGATGGGGGTGGAGAAGAGGGAGATATACATCTCTGGTTTGGAGTCCATATAATTTAATTCTGGGTAGTCTTAAACCTTGCATTAAAATATATTGGTCAACAGTGTCAGACTGTCAACAAAGTCTGAGCCATAAAGTGTTGTGATTAGACATAAAAAACCCAGTTACCATGATGATTAGACTTGCTCAATACTGACCTCCTAAATTTTGTCCCAAGAACTGATGTTTTTGTGGAGCATTTATCAGATCACAGCTGGTTTGTGGAATATTTGCTATTAATCTGCAGAAACCTGGCTTGTCCAGAGGTGAGGCTTTCTTCATTGCATACTGATACAATCAAGTTATCACTGAAATTGTTCTGCAGTTTATTTTTCTGCATAAACAGCCACTGTAGTTGTCATACCTTGTTGTGTGAATGACAAAGGAGGTGACATAAAACAATATATCTTTTGTAATGTGGTATATTGTACTATCAAAAGAGAAAGCTCCTGTGGGTGATGAACACAAGTCTAATTCTTTCAAAAGAAAGTGAAAGATTAAGTGCTTATCTTGGAGTAAGAGTCCAGAGGATTTAGAGTATACAGTAAATAGGATGCAAGAGGCCCGGACTGGATACTTTCACCACGAAAAGGGCTCTGAATTCCTGTTTACACTGTATACCTCAATATTCTAGCCAGCAGAGAACAGGTTAATTGGCAAAGTGAATAACTTTTATTTTACCTTTTTCACTTCCAGTAAATATTAATTGGACTCTCATATCAATTAATAAAAATTAATCACTTGGGAAAAGGAGTCACTTAGCTAGTCCTTGTTTTCCTTTGTGATTTTTTAAGTATTTTATATAAAACAAAATATCTTCAACAGCAGGGACAGTGGGTCAACTTTAGCCCTCTTTATTGATTTAAAGTGGTTTAAAACACTCTAATGGAAGTTGTCCTCCCTGGTCTTTTTAACTTCTGTAAATCTTGTTCCTTGGTTTCTATAGTTCCCAGTTCTTCCCATAGAGTGTTTTTAGATCTGTCCAGCATGAACTTGATGTCTATTCAGTGTGCATTCAACTAATGCAGTGTGACTTAAGCTGACAGACCAGACAACATAGGCACATCTGGGAGCTTCGGGAACTATGCATTTGATACTAGGCCTTCTGCACATGAAAAGTTGCAGCTGGACTGTCTATGTGAAACAAATCCAGTCTATCCCATCTGTGTCAGAAACAGCAAGCATAAAATGAATGTTCAGTCTGCAAGTGTTCATCTGAGGTTTCAAAAAATCAATCAATGTATTACCTTCCCAGAAGACCAGGTTGCCTGTATTAAAGCACCTAAAAAATGTTTTCTTATTTTATCACTCATTGTTACTAGTAGTAGTAGTAGTAGTGGTAGTATTTGCATTTAGATTTCCACCATCAGTCTAGCTCCACCTGCTGAAATGTTTTATCTGACACAGGTCTTGCCATTAAGTTCTGTACAGTTTTCCTTAATATTTTGGGCAGTTTTTATTCTTGATTCAAGGCCATAGTATTTTGGTGTCATACATATAATGTGTGAGGCCACTGACTGGACTAAAATCTTTTTTGTTCTTCATGCTTTACAAGGAGCCTGTATATCAAGCAAGAGCTGTGATGAAAATTCTCAGTATACTGCTTTAGCTCTTGTATGTTAATTACAATATTTTCTATTATTTGTCTGATAGTCTTTAAAGAATATTTTAATTCACAAGATAGAAACAATAAGTTAAAAAGCAACAATATAAAGAATATTTTCTGTAACAATATTTATTTTATTCTGAAGTGGAAGAGACCCTAGAAATAGCTTTTCTAATTTTCCCATCAACCAGCTATGCAGAAAGAAAATCAAGGACAACTCAGTCTCTTTATACTATATTAATGACATAGTGTTTCAACATCAAGTATGATAACTCATATACAGAAAGCTAATGTATAAAATACACTCATCACTGACTGAAAGAAAAAAAAAAAACCCAGTCCAACAATATAAAAACCAAAAGATAGTTTAGCATAAGTTAAAGGAAGACATCATCAATTGTTTGACAGCACACAAGGGCATAATTTATATCAAAATGCTATGAAAAAATTATTTAAAAATTTCCTCAGGTGAAAATAGCATCCATGGAAGTGTTTGTTTCTGCTCTTGACATTTAAACTTGCAGGCAGTACTTAAAGATATTTCTGTATGTTTTGTTGAAATTGTCTAATAAATCTTGACTGACTTAGTTTCTTCTGAAGCAGGTCATTCAAACAATGTGGCTAAGCAAGCATAATGTCCTAAGTGTTATGTTGACTTTGTAAGTCTTGGACTCAATGTCAGATTAGCTAAAGCAGCCAATACAGTCATGGCATTTTAGCTACAGCAATACCTCCATTAAGAAATAATTTAGTGGTGTTTGTTTTAATGGAAACGAATTACTTATCTTTAGCTGGGACATTTATGAAAGCATTTCTATTTAATTTAAAATATAGATTTAGATGCCAGTTATTTTTCAGAGTGTGCATTGATTAGTATTTCCAACAGCTCTTTCTGTTTGAAAAGACCTGTGCAGACTTTTGTCACCAGTATTTGGAAAAACTTTGTTTGCATTATACACGGATTTCATGCTTATTCCTAAATGAATATCTAGGTAAACAGCAGTGATTTTGCATGCTGCACAACTCCAATGACCAGAAAGTACAACAAAACTTTTACAAAAATTCCCTTTCTTTTAATTCTTTGGGCAAAGAATTACTCCTTTTGTATGCAAACAAAAACCATACTGAAGCTTTAAGTGTACTCCAATTCTTTACTTAGTAATACTTAATCAAATTTTTCCAAAATACTTTCAATCAGGATTTCAAAATAGCTTTTAACTAAATTATAACCCATAACTAATTATTTTTAGTATTTCTGTAACCACAAAGTACCCAGTCAGAATTGAATCTCCGCTGCCATCCCTTCTAAGATGAAATACCTCCAACAGTGCCAAAGTGCAGTAACTGCCACCGTCCTCACCAGAGCGACACAGGCAAGCGGTAGTATTCCAGGGTGTTCACTGTGTTACGAGGGAACAAAATTCAAATGCAGTATCTTTAAGTCTAAAGCACAATTCAGTTTGAGAGATGGCAAGCAGGGAACAACCCAAATCTGACATACATGCCAAATGATATATATACCCTCTGCAGCATCTTTCCGGAAGTACACATTTCTTACAGGACATATATCAAATCAAAACCTCTCCAAAACACATGAAGACCCCTTTATAGAGTGCACTAGTAAAGTATTTTGCCAAAATATGTGTACCCTGGCCTCAGTTTCCTTTTTGGTGCTGAGACGTTAGAAATGCAAACTTTCCAGTTCAGTTCTGTAAAGGCAGAAAATGATTACAACCCAGACCTTCACCTGAAATCTGATATAGTTGTGTTTCATGTCTTACTCCAGCAACTCAGTATGGAGAATACTTCAGCATTGATGGGTGTAAAACTGTTCACTTTGTATTGGGTGGAAATGACAAGGTTTTAGTCGCAGGGTGGGGCACTTCAGGGGTGGCCTCTGTGAGGAGATGCCAGGGCCTGCCCTATGTCAGACACAGCTGGTTCCAGCTGGCTCCAGTGGGCCCATCACTGGCACAGCTGAGCCCTTCAAACAAGACGGTGGCACCTCTGTGGAAACGTGTTTAAGAAAGGGCGGCAAACACTGAGACAGAGAAACAACAAGGCCAAGAGCAATAAGGGGTGATCCATGGCAGAGCTGGTAACACCCCTGAAGGGACTGTAGCCCATGGAGGACCAATGCTGGAGCAAACACAACGAGTAAGAAGGAAGGATTTGCAAAAGAAAAGAGTAAGAAACAAGGAACAGCAGAAATAAACTGCTATGCCCTGATCCTAACCTCCTCTGACACCTGTTGCCTTACCAAAGGGACTGAGAGTAACCTGAGGTGATAACAAGGTGAGGGGAGGCCAGTAAGGTGGGAGTAGAGGTGTCTGGAGTGAAGCTGAGCCTGGGAAAGAGGGAGGAAAGGTGTTTTCCCTAGGCTTTTAAATGTTTGTCTTGTCTGTTTGACAGTACCCAAATCAGTATTTAAATATTTTAAATTAAGTTACATTCCACAAGTTGAGTCTGGTTTGCTTATGACAGTGATTTGTAAGTGATTTCCCTGTCTTTATTTTGACTCGTGAGTTTTCTCACTTTCTAATATTCTTCCCCATGCTTCTCTGGGGAGGGGGGAGTGAGTAAGCAGCTGGGTGGGTGTCTGGCTGTTGGCAGGGGCCAATTCACCACACCCCTGCACATTGCAAAGTTCAGTAGACTAACTCAAAACTAAAGGTCATAGATTTTACTTCTACACCAGTCAATGTTTAAACATTTCCTATAATGAGTGCTATAGTTATTCTCACATCTTTCTCCTTTTCTTCATTTAACCTCTGTTTTAATTCAAAGTGAAATTATTTTCCCAAATGGGAATGTTAAATCCCTATAGTCATTGATTTTCTTGGGGAAGCTGGAATCAGCAGGGTCAAAAAACATCCCCTGCATCTACAAACAAAAAAGAAAACTGAAACCTGGGCAATTACATTAGGGAAAAGGGGCCTTGCATTGGGAGATGATATTGAAATGAATGTCTAATTCAAAGCAAGTACTCAGAAATGTGAATCAGTGACACTCATATATCCCAAACCAAAGGTCTAAAACCTGGAGGAAAAGAGGTCTTTGGATAAAGGTTTTTTCTGATAATTTTCTACTGTCTTTCTGATTTTGAGGAGTTTGTGTTTAAACACCTGAAGAAGTCAGGTATTTAAATTGAGACTGTGTTTTTCAGAGGAAGAAAAATGGTAACAACTACATTATAGCTCTATGTCCTTTTGTGAAAACAGCCTTTGAGAGTTGAGTAACATTTGATATGAAGTCTATGCCAAATCAGAAGTTACAACCCAATTTTCCAAGGCTCAATCTGGAACATTTGTCACAGACCTTTGCCTCACATTATTTTATTGTTCTCTGTGTGACTGTAACTTCACATTTTATAGAAACCTGCTGCTTATTGAGGAAGCTGGTGTGAAAAGTGAAAAGGCATCGGTGTGCTCATATCATTCTTGCCCATGAGACATAATCCTAATACTGGTAAGGTAACACTAAGATTTTGCCATTGAGTTCAGAGAGATTATGATTTCAACCATGGTATTTTTAATAATGATTTTTTAATGTGTAACCTTGTTTGTCTATTTTGTTTAATCTAAACTGAATGTCAGTGCGACCTGGAAGTCGGATGCTTTTTACGAATGGAAAAAAAAAAAAACCACAGTCTATAAAACATTCAAAAAAATTGTCTCATTAATTCTTTTTCCATCAGGAAGGAACATAGTTATATTTAATATGGGAATAATCTAGGTAGCCATATCTAATGTATTTTCATTTGTAATTGGAGAAGAGAGAATATAGGAAAAAGTTATTAAATCTTCTAAACTTCCTCTTAGAGGATTATCTCCTGCAATCTGTGTCTTTTTATAGGTATTGCTCTCCAGTCCAATCCCATCAAGTCCTAAGGGTTCTTTCATTCTTTTTTTTTTTTTTTTCATTTATAAAGGTTAAAGGCTGTAATCAGAGAGCAAAAACAATATTATGTGAAAGGTGACCATTTAAATAGTCTCAACAGCAAACTATTAACATTAAATACATCAGGTGACCAGTCACAGACTAGACATTATTTTCCCAAATGAGTTCTTGAAGAACTGCAAATAGATTTTGAATTCAAAGAACTATTTCATGCCTTTGAATATTAACCTTTCTAACCCCAGTCCAGTATCCTATATTTCAAGACATCATTTACATTTGTAGACCATATACCAAAAAAGACAAGAGCTAAATTAATTGAATAAATATTTTTTCAACTTCTTGTTTAGCTGCAGTTTCTGGTAACTTAAAATAAGACGATTTCAAGATCTGAATCGTTGGTGCCACAGTACCTAAGAATAAAGAAAAAATCCTTTTCTTTTCACACAAGTTATATTTATTTATTTTTAGTAAAGCAAGTTAAACACTATCTGCTTCCTATTGCCTGCTACTTAGTGAGAGAATGTCCCGGTGATTAATATACTGAAGTTGGTAACAGACAATTTTTCTTAAAGGCCTGAGTTCAAGTCAAGAACATACTTCAAGTAATTTTTTTTTTTTCAGTTCTTAGGTTAGGGATCAAAAAACAGAAGTGTTGTTTTTTCTGTACAGAACTGTTTCTTTTTGTCTGGTTTTGACTAGAAATTCCCCTTTAGAACTGGAAAAAATTCTGTTGAAACTTGTATGATCACAAGGAAAAATTCTGCTTTCATGGAGAAAGTCAGGACATCTTGACCCCTGCTCAGGCTGGGCAGTGCAGCTTCCCCGTGGGATGCTGGGAGCAGCCTGCAACCAACAGTGGGCTGGCAGAGTGGGGGCAACATGTAAGGACCCTACCTCAGGGTGCAGGGACACCTTCTGGGACACTTCCTCAACGGTGGGTGTGTTGGCACAGGACCAGAAGCAGCAGGAGGCACACAAAGCTGAAGCAGCCATGTCTCCTGCAGAGGAAACACCCATGTGTGTCGGAACTTTTTGGATTTACTTATGTTAAGCTCAGTATCCTGTTTATGGATTAAGAGGAAACATTACTCACATATAAAAGCAAGGATTTATTATTGATATAATTGAAATTTATAACAATCTAATCCAGAAAACATTACCAGTCCAGACCAAATTATTATGGAGAAAGGGGGGAGGAGGGAAAGGGAAAGGAGAGAGAAAGATTTATATGGAAAAAAAAAAAAGGCTTAATTATAATAGCACAGTTAAATTGTTTTACACACACACTTTCTAGTTTCTACTCCTTATCCAGGTTGTTATGCTCATCTTTCCACTGTTTCTCTGAGTCTTATGCTCAGTGATTTCAGAGCACTGGTGGTGGGGGTATGTTACGGCCAGTCATTAGAGTTTGCAGTCCTTCGCCAGGAGGGATATGATGTTAACATTGATAATTTCTTTTTCCTCCCTCTAGGATCTGCTTGGGGCGATTTTTATGTGTCTGCTAATGTTTTACACATCTGCCCTTTCTTTATTGGTCCACAACTCTATGTTACCAGCCAAACATGCTACATGTATATCTGATGTGTTGTATGTCTGTTCAATACTTTTTCTTGGTTCTCTTTGTTACACATGAAAATCAGTTTTGTCCAGCTCCCATCTGCATTTCTGTAGATGACCACAGGTGAGTTGTTTACAGCTGTAGGGTCTGTACTACCAAGCCTGTGGCCCATGCCTTATCGTCCCATGCCTGTGGTCCTCTATGACACATCCTCTTTTGACACTTCTGAAGTGTTAGTGTAGCAGGGCGGTATTTTTCTACACTACATCATTGTGTTAGAGTTGTAAGTATCTCACTCTGCATAGAATAATTTTTTGTTTCTGTTGTAAGAATTATGCAGCCACCATCTAGACCATGGTAGGAATTATTCAGATGCCACCTCAACAGCGCTCGCCCCGCCTAGGTTCCACTTTAATAAAAGAATCAAACAGAGTTCCTTCTTCTACTGTGTTTAATATGCAAGAGTAGTTAGAGCTCAAGCTGGGTTCCTCCAAAGAGGGACCCCATCTGTTGATTGTTACCGGATTTTACAGTCTCTGTAGGTAGTCTGATTTCCTGATGGTACTTTTGCTCATCCAAACCTATTCATGGAGTCTGGGGTCTTCTCTTCTGATTTGCTCTCACAGCCCTGAACAAAACTATGGCTTTACCATACAATGATATAGAAAACAAACTAGCCATAGACATCTGTTCAGAAAAAAAATCTGTATCAGTTAAACCAAGTAAAATAAAGCAGCAGGCAGGTCAAGAAAAGTTATCACAGATCAGGCATGACAAGCCTCAGTCCTGAGTCCTTGCAAACTCAGTACAAAGTCTGTGGTCTGTTACTGGCCATGGTGATACTGTATACTGCATGGCTAAAGAGTTACAGTTATGAAGGTTGCCTAGGTGCACCATTTCAGCCCTGATTTTGCTTAAACTACATGAACTAAGATGCTTTACCTTGCAACAAATGAGTTGCAGCAAGAAGCATATTTCCTCACACGACACATAGTTGAAGTAATCTTTGAGTTCTTGCATTTTAAGTGACCTACTGACATTTACTTTCACTTCTGAGTATTTTCACCTCTAGGTACACATCTGTCATGTTTTAACCTGGCAGGCAGCCAAACACCACACTGCCACTCACTCACTCCCCGCCTCCCAGTGGGACAGGGAGAGAATCAGAAAGGTAAGAGTAAGAAAAACTTGTGAGTTGAGATAAAGACAGTTTAATAGAACAGAAAAGGAAGGGATGATGATGATGATGATGATGATGATGATGATGATGATGATGATGATGATGATGATGATGATGATGATGATGATGATGATGATGATGATGATGATGATGATGATGATGATGATGATGATGATGATGATGATGATGATGATGATGATGATGATGATGATGATGATGATGATGATGATGATGATGATGATGATGATGATGATGATGATGATGATGATGATGATGATGATGATGATGATGATGATGATGATGATGATGATGATGATGATGATGATGATGATGATGATGATGATGATGATAGAATATACAAAATGAGTGATGCACAATGCAATTGCTCACCATCTGCTGAACAATGCCCCAAAGGAAAAAAACCAGTGATCACTACTTCTTGGAATGCCTACCATTCATATGCTGAGCATGACATCACATGGTATGGAATACCTCATTGGCCAGCTGGGCCAGCTGTCCCAGTGTCGTGGTTTAACCCCAGCCAGCAGAAAATAAATGCCACGCAGCTGCTTACCCCCCCACACCAGTGGAATGAGAGAGAGAATCGGGAAAAGGTACAAGTAGGAAAGCTCCCGGGTTGAGATAAGAACAGTTTAGTAATTGAAATGAAACAGAAGTAGAACAGCAATGATAGCAAATGGGAACAACAACAATAACAGAATATACAAAGCAGACGATGCACAGTACAACTGCTCACTGACCGCTGACCGCGTGTCCTGAACCGGGCAAGCCACCCCACACACCTGGTTTTTATGCTGAGCATGATGTCACATGGTATAGAATACCCCATTGGCCAGCTGGGCCCACCAGCCCGGCCCTGCTCCGCTGCCCAGCAACAGCCAAAGCGTCAATGGGCCATTAGTGCTCCTTTCATACCCAACCGAAACACAGCACAGCACACCCCCAAGCTATGGGGAAGAAAGTTAACCCTGTCCCAGCCAGAACCAGGACACCCAGTTATGCTCCCTCCCAGCCTCTTGTGCACTTGGCAGAGCATGGAAGCTGAATGTCCTTGACTAACAGGGTATTTAGCAACATCTGAAAACATCAGTGTGTTATCAACATTCTTCTCATATTAAATCCAAAACACAGCACTAGGAAGAAATTTAACTCTATCCCAGCCAAAACCAGGACAACATCTTAGTTTATACTTCAAATCAGACTATTTTACTCCTGAACATTTTGCAACTAATAAATTATTTCTGTCGGAAAAAAAGCACTATTATATTTTTCCATAAAATTTCAGCACTCTGGAGAGCTCTCCAACGTATAACAAAAGTTTATAATGGATGTTGCATACTAAATGTACGCCTGTAACACAGAGATTATTTGGAAGTAATTTTTTATGTAATATAGAACAGCATGATGGTAATATGACAGGGACATTTCTTGCCACATATTTAAATTAATGAGCCTTGCTATAAGAGATTTCTCGATAGTTCCCGATTGTTTGGTTAATAAGGGAGGCACTGTGAGGTGTGTTATGGCTAATGCCATCACTTTCTCAAGTTAACATACAAAAAGTGATATCTAATGTCAGTCTTTACCTTTATATTTTTGAAACAGGAATATATTCAAATGTATTTGTCAATACTTACCATGAAAAATGTTTTTTTGAGATAGGAATAATCCATTAGAATATGCTTGTATGGCAAACATCATGAGGGGTTGACAACTTTGACTAAACCTTTGGGTACTTAGGCAATTCAAACTGAACAAAGATGTTAGTAATCAGAATAAGATTTTTATTTAAGGCATTCCTTATCTTTAAATTGAAGTGAACTTTTTTCACCATTGTATGCAAATTGCTTTGGTTCTTTTTTTTTTATTAAGATAAATACCTCATAATTTTGTAGACTTATGAACCATAGTTATAGACACTATTATTAATAAACATTACCTAAATAAAGAATGAGAAAATAAAAATATTTTATCTTTTAGAGAGACAAATATCTGAATGGATTAAAATGTTTAAATCTGAATCCTGCTTCACTCCTCCTAGATTTCTAGTTAGGAAAAAAGAAAAAAAAAGCACTACAAAAATGAACAGAAGACTCTGAAAAAAAACCCAACATTATAAAGATTATAAAACATTCTAAACACTCCTACCAAAATCTCTAAGGTTGTGGCTTCCTAATTATTCCTCTGGTATAAAAAGTAGTCTTTATTAGTATTAATCTAAGTATGCTAAAAGTAAGTATATAATATTACATTGCAAAAAACAACTGTCTTCCTGAATCTTTATTGTTGTCTTTTAAATATGAAATTAAAAACTCTTGGTCAGCTAGCAGAAATATATAGTTTTTTATTTATTCAATTAATATCAGCCATGTGTTATTCCTTTATATCTGTTACCATTTCCAACTCAGTGATAAAACTATGGATTAAAAAACACTTGCTGTGTTTCTGATCTATACATTATCCACAAATATACCTCATTCCACTTAGAATTAGAATGTTATACCACTTCTATTTTTTGCTCTCTGAGGAAATGAAGCAATTTCAACTTTTATAAGCACTAATAAAACAATTTAACTGCCAAATGATTTTGGCAATCATATTTGGTGTTTACAAGTTGTTTCAAAGAAAGAGTGTTTAGTGGTTGTTTGATGTTCTCACTCTTCATAAGCCATCTGGAATGTATTCTATTTTTTATTTAAACTATTTGACATACACACAGAAAAACATGCTTGGAGCAGCTATGAGAGTTTGCTTTGCTGTAGAACTTTAGACAGGCTCATCTTCAATAAGTAGACATTAGTTTAAACTTGGCCAAAACCAGAACTATTCTATAATGCTCTGCAAGTTTTAGTGGATGAGAAAAAAAGAACATAAACTAAATCTTATTTTGAACTAAATCTGCATTTGATCCTTTTGTCTATGTTCATCAACACACTTTGTTTCACTCTAATTTTCCACACTTCTAATGCTGAAATTAAAATGTAGAGTTTTAAGCCTCCCAATTTTTGCATTGACAGCAAGAATACTTTTCAGGTTTCCCCATTAAGCTTAATGAAATTAATGTTACCCACAAACCTTAGATAAATAATTACATATGCCTGGTGATATAACTACAATATATGTGTAACTTTCATTTAAGTCAAGGAGAAGGCAATGTGATTCGGTCTGTAAAAATAGGATTTGTTTTAACTCTGGAACAAGTTTAAAACTAAATAAGCATTTGGCCCATATATTCACCTCGTGTAAATAGAGATATTACCAGAAGTTCACAAATTCACACTATGTTGAGGTATCACCTTTGTGTTCTTAGCTTATTTTCATTGTTATATATGAAGAGCTGAAATTCAACGCTTTATTCAATGCAGACAGGAGCCCAATGAGTATTTGTCGACTGCTAATTCCATTTGCTTTAGTGTTGTATAGGAACGTGTAGAATTTATCTTGTACTTTCAAAAATTCTTAACTAGCCTATGATGACTAAGCCATTTACTTTCATTGAGTATTCAACTATTTGTTTTTGAAGATCAAACATCAACTTTAAGCTATATCCTTTATCTTCTATAAACCTGCTGTGATAAAATGCAATTACAGAAGAATTATCCTACGGGTCATAGAGAAATCTATATTTAGGAGATGTATGTGACTTTCTGAAGCAGCATTTGTGTTTGGCTAACCTAAGATATACCCACATTCAGAGAACACACAGTCACGCAGTGTGAAGGCCATGTAAAACATGAAGTTGCTGCACTTGAGTTTATAATGAGTACTGCACATGGGATGACTCAAGCAGAAAACACACACGCACACAGAGTTCTTTAAAAGACTGGCTTATTTAACCCAATTATATAGTGAGAGATAATACATCACATATGATGTTTAGTTGCAGGAGCAAAATGTGATGAATGGAAAATCAAAAGGCAGGGCTCTTTGTCTACAAGAGAGAAAGGAGGACCTGCTGTTGGTGAGTAGTGGTTCTGATTTGGTGGAGTATTCTTAGCCAGAGAGACAATGCTGAATCAGTTCCTCTGTGTTCTTTTGTTCCCATTCTTTTAGGGAACAATCTTTTTACCATCTATGTATATTTACCATGTACGGGACGTTTTATTTATGTTGGATTCATTTTCTCTCTCTGTTACTGGTTCTACCGAGATCTCATGATTATTTTCTTTAACTGACCAGTAACTGACCAACTATGATTTATGTTTCTACTCTGGGGGCCCCTGATGCCATCCTGTGATTGTACTTCCAGGAATTTCTGCCACAGTGTCCACTGACAAAAAGCTCCTGGCCAGTTTTCAAAGGTAAAAACAAAGACTCATTGAAATTATTCCTACTCTCTCACTTCTAGGATATTTCTCTAGGTACTTTCAGAAAGAATTGGACTATAAGGTGAAGCAACAAAGCCCAACTTAAAAGAAGTAGGTACTTTTCTCACTTTATTCCTCTTTCCCCCCCCCTCATTAAGTAAATTCAGCATCATCTAAGGTTGCTTCAGAAACTGATCTGTTACCACAATAATTTACATACAAACCACAGTTTCAGCTAGTCATGGAGGAAAATAACTAATTTCTCTGTAAGTACCTTTGCATGGACATGAGTTCTGTGAGATTAAGCTTAATCTCTGAGTTACGATTGTAGGCCAATATAACGTTTAATTTTATTTGCCATTGTTTCCTTCTCTGTATTGAATAGCTTGTGCAATTTTAATTTCTGCACAACAAGCATATTAACTTGTATACAAATACATCTACAGAAATCTACTTTTTACAGAAATTAATACTTCTGAACTTAGTATAAAGATATTATTGAACAAACGGGGAAAATAAGTGATATAATTTATCTCAGAGGTCTATTTGAAGTGGGTTATGTCTATATGGAAAAGCATAAGAACTAATGTATGCCTCTAAGGAAAAAAAATACCTTTCTTCCTCTACCACAGTCTATTGTAAAGAAGCATCTGGCTTTAAGATTATATTAAAGAGCTAAGCAGGTCTTATGTACTATTCTTATTTTATGATGATATATTATGTAACATGTCTTCACATGTGGACATTTAAAATGTATAAGAATATATGGATAGTTTATAGGTAAAGTCTACTGAGTTGATAAATTATCCTTCTTTGAAAGAAGCAAAGCTCATCCTACATGAGCTTGGAGAATATAATTCTTTCTTCAAACACAACAACAACAATAGGCAAAGAATAAATTGCAGAACACAGCTCAGTCTAGAATAAGAAAGCAGTAATTCATTGCTCTGTTGCCAGAGGCAGCTTGGTTTGTTCCTGATAATAAACCAGTGTGGATAATATTGCAACGTCAAGGGTCATTTTCACAATGTAAAAATCCTTCTTCATCTTATATAGATGTCTTCACCAAGAGCCCTGATGTGAAATTAATTCCCATTGTGTCAACAGCTTTTAATAATTCTTTAAACATATGAAGTAGATTTTGCCCCTATACAAAGGGCAAGCACAGAGATTATACAATACTTCAGTATTGAGTCAGACAGAGGTTTTAAATCATATGCAATTGATACACTGGAATAGTTCTACATGACCACACATAAGTAAACATGTCTCACACATATGGAAGGAAAAACAAGATTCAAGTAACTGGTTTAATTAGACTAAAATTATTCTAAGATTAACAGCTCTTGGGATTATTTTAGCAATAACTCATTACTCGACATTCTTTCCCTTAGTATTGACTGCCACCTAATAGGAAGTTATCATACTGCCCTTCCTCTATGCTTCTACTGTACTCCTGGTCCCATGCAGAGCCATATGACTTGTTGTGCCACCCTTATCTGCAACCTTCCTGTGTCATGTGGCTGACCAGTACTGTGTATGGAGGTATCCTTCCTCCATGAGCTATGACCCTGATGTGTTGGATTGCTCCCTTCCATTATGTAACCTAAATTTGGGACCCATCCTGTAACTGAGCACAGAGGGGTTTATATATATTGACAGGCCTCTGATTTTAAAGGCCTTATTCTCCACATGGCAAATGCCATCTATGGATGTTGAATTCAGCTCCTGATTACAGACACCTAAACTTAAGCAACTAAATGCATGCAAATTCATGGTAATTAGGTATCTAAGTTCCATGTGAACTAGGTGTCTAAGTTTCTACCAGGCATTTAGGGCTGTTTCAGTTAGTATGGTTTGGGCCTGGCTGCCAACAGTGTTAGCATATAGACATTAGTTAACTTTATAAGCTTAATTATAGGCTAACTATAGAATAAGGTAATTCCTTAGTTACAAGAATAGAGGACTACCTTGAGTTTAAATGACCTGGTAATCACTGAAAAAATTGCAAACTCATGAGAACCTGTCAGACAGGCAGACTGTGAGCACCAGAGATGGTGACAGCCAGTTGTTAGGTGCTGAATGACTCTGAAGAGGCCAGTCAGGAACCGGCTATTTTCTGTTCCAACTTGACCCTTAGAATCATAGAATCATTAAGGTTGGAAAAGACCTCTAAGATCATCAAGTCCAACCATCAACTCAACACCACCATGCCCACTAAACCATGTCCCTAAGTGCCTCATCTACACATCTTTTAAATACTTCCAGGGATGGTGACTCCACCACTTCCCTGGGCAGTCTGGTCCAAGGCCTCAACACTCTTTCAGTAAAGAAATTTCTCCTAATGTCCAACCTAAACCTCCCTTGGCACAACTTGAGGCCATTGTCTCTCGTCCTATCGCCAGTTACTTGGGAGAAGAGAACAACCCCCACCTCGCTACAACCTCCTTTCAGGTAGCTGTAGAGAATGATGAGGTCCGCCCTCAGCCTCCTCTTCTCCAGCTAAACAGTCCTGGTTCCCTCAGCCGCTCCTCATAAGACTTGTGCTCCAGGCCCTTCACCAGCTTCGTTGCCCTTTTCTGGATACGCTCCAGCACCTCAATGTCCTTCTTGTAGTGAGGGGCCCAAAACTGAACACAGTATTCGAGGTGCGGCCTTGCAGTGCCCAGGGTCACTCACGGAAAGACTCGCATCACAGGGAGAGACATTTCAGGGCTGTGTGAAAGAGTCCAAGGTTGTATAAGAAGAATGAACTGGAGAGTCGCGTAAGGGACCCACAGACTTCTGGGGTCCACCAGTAGATACTAGATACTGTTTGAGATTCCTAGGGTATCCCAGCTCATTTCCATCTGCCAGTGGAATATTAGCTACCGTAAGATTTCTTAGGGTATTTGAAGCCTCTGTATGGAAATAAATGGATTTTCAGAAGACGTATCCTTCAACAGAGCCAGCTGGAAGTCATGCAGGATGTTATAAACAGCCACTGCCTCCAACAGTTCTGGGCCTGGGGGTTCCTCCTGCCCAGCTGCTGGAGCCCAGCCCAGTGCCCAGGACCCAGGGTCTCTGCCCAGGCTGAGGGTTGTTGCTGCTGCCTTCTTGTTTGCAGGTTTAACCAGTAATGACACTGCACAGGTATCCCAGACACACATTCACGCATGTACACACATACGCACACACAGATGACACTGACACATCCAGTCACACAGACTGCCACAAGACAAGGTGCCGACTTCAACAGCACCCACGTACAGGACTCACACCAGACACAAGCCCAGACAGCCACGTCCCCTCCTCCTCTTGGGCTGGCAGAGGCAAGAGGTCACTGGTGCAGCACACACACCCAACACTCCCCAGGGTCACAAGCACACGTGCATTCACAGATCCCCTGAGTACCAGCATGGCTCCTCTGCTGCCTGACATCCCTGCCTAGATCAAACCCCTCTTATGTGTCTCATAGGTCCCCAATTCGCCGGCTGGTCCA
This sequence comes from Pelecanoides urinatrix, assembly GCA_013400755.1. Taxonomy (NCBI): domain Eukaryota; kingdom Metazoa; phylum Chordata; class Aves; order Procellariiformes; family Procellariidae; genus Pelecanoides; species Pelecanoides urinatrix. Next base: position 67,516 of record VZTQ01003506.1, on the reverse strand, counting down.
GCTGGGTGCTCACTGCAAACACGCAGCCCTTACACACTCATCCCACAGGCACCCCACACTCATGGGTCCCCCCGAATATCAGCACTCACCCTCTACCCATGTAATACCCCAGTCTGGATGCAAGGCCCCCCTGCTCGCCAGAACGTCAAGCTTGAAGTTTGCCAGAGAACACACAAGCACACCCCATGCACACTCGGTTTGGGGAAGATACCGCCACTCGCCCCCAGCAGCCGGCACCAGGCACACGGGCTGCGACCTGCAGTCGTCCTCCAGCGGCTGCCGCTGAGCCCCTCGGTGGCACTCACCCAGTCCCTCCAGTAGCTGGTTTTTGGGACAGACACCTTTCTCGCCCCAGTGGCTGGAGGTTAAAGACTTTCCAGTAGCTGACACAGAGACCCCACTGGCTCCAGTAGCTGGTACCCAGTGCACTCAGGCTGCTTCCTCCAGCAGCTGGCACTTAGTCCTTGCAGCACACACACATGGAATAGAGTGGGATTAGACAGAGAGAGAGTTAAGAAAAGATTTAATAAGAAGACAAGACAGACTACAGTGATCAGGTGCAGGTCTCAGCCAGGCAAGCGTACAAACCAGTCATGTTTTAAACATGACTGGCCCCTTTTATACCCTGTTCTATCTTTTCCCCACTTTGTTTCTCCCTGATCACCTTCTCCTAAATATTCCTTCATACATTTTGCACAGTCTCACACACACACATGCGTGCACGTCCATTGAATATCCCAAATCTTCATGTTCCTCTTCTTTCCAATTCTTATCAGTTACAAAGTCCAGATGGCCCTCTCCAAAGTTGCACCTGGAATTTCTTAATGGCCTATCAATTAACAACTAGCAAATGGGGACTTCAGGTCTTTCCATTGTCTCTGTTAACTGTAGTCTACCAGGTTTATGTCTCTGTGTTCTTTGTTATCATTTCCCTCTTTACTTATTATCCCCTTTACAGTTAAAAGCTTATCTGACCAGATAACCTTAATGAAGAAGATGCTCTTACCTTCCACAAACCCTTAGACCTCCCACTTTTTATTTTTCAATAAGTAATACAAATTATAATTTATAATTTTTATTTTATATATATAAAAAATAATATATACTATTATATATATACACACATATTTTTTAAAAAAATATATATAAATACGTGATAGAAGGGAGTAAAGAAGATGAAGCCAGACTCTTCTTAGTGAAAGGATAAGAAGTAACAAACTAAACCACAGGAAATTCTACTTAAACAGGAAAAAACTATTTCCACTGTAGTGGTTGCAAAACACTGCAATATGTTGCCCAGGAAGTCTGTGGAGTCTCCATGCTTGGACAATGTCTGTCTGTCTTAGCATGGCCCTGGGCAACCTGCTCTAGTTGACTCTGCTTTGAGCAGGGGGATTGGACTAGACAATCACCAGAGTACTGTGTTNGACTTTCCAGTAGCTGACACAGAGACCCCACTGGCTCCAGTAGCTGGTACCCAGTGCACTCAGGCTGCTTCCTCCAGCAGCTGGCACTTAGTCCTTGCAGCACACACACATGGAATAGAGTGGGATTAGACAGAGAGAGAGTTAAGAAAAGATTTAATAAGAAGACAAGACAGACTACAGTGATCAGGTGCAGGTCTCAGCCAGGCAAGCGTACAAACCAGTCATGTTTTAAACATGACTGGCCCCTTTTATACCCTGTTCTATCTTTTCCCCACTTTGTTTCTCCCTGATCACCTTCTCCTAAATATTCCTTCATACATTTTGCACAGTCTCACACACACACATGCGTGCACGTCCATTGAATATCCCAAATCTTCATGTTCCTCTTCTTTCCAATTCTTATCAGTTACAAAGTCCAGATGGCCCTCTCCAAAGTTGCACCTGGAATTTCTTAATGGCCTATCAATTAACAACTAGCAAATGGGGACTTCAGGTCTTTCCATTGTCTCTGTTAACTGTAGTCTACCAGGTTTATGTCTCTGTGTTCTTTGTTATCATTTCCCTCTTTACTTATTATCCCCTTTACAGTTAAAAGCTTATCTGACCAGATAACCTTAATGAAGAAGATGCTCTTACCTTCCACAAACCCTTAGACCTCCCACTTTTTATTTTTCAATAAGTAATACAAATTATAATTTATAATTTTTATTTTATATATATAAAAAATAATATATACTATTACATATATACACACATATTTTTTAAAAAAATATATATAAATACGTGATAGAAGGGAGTAAAGAAGATGAAGCCAGACTCTTCTTAGTGAAAGGATAAGAAGTAACAAACTAAACCACAGGAAATTCTACTTAAACAGGAAAAAACTATTTCCACTGTAGTGGTTGCAAAACACTGCAATATGTTGCCCAGGAAGTCTGTGGAGTCTCCATGCTTGGACAATGTCTGTCTGTCTTAGCATGGCCCTGGGCAACCTGCTCTAGTTGACTCTGCTTTGAGCAGGGGGATTGGACTAGACAATCACCAGAGTACTGTGTTCAGGTCTGGGCTTCCCAGTACAAGACATGGACATACTGGAGAGAGTCCAGTGAAGATCCACAAAGTCCTGGAGGGACTGGAGCATCTCATATATGTTGAGAGGCTGAGAGAGATGGGACCGTTCAATCTAGAAAAGAGAAGGCTTAGGGGGCATCCTATCAATGTATATAAATACCTGAAGGGAGGGTGCAAAGAAGACACAGCCAGGCTCTTTTCAGTCGTGTCCAGTGCCAGGACCAGAGGCAATGATCACACACTGAAACAAAGGAGGTTCCCTCTGAACATCAGGAAACAATTTTTCACTGTGAGGGTGACCGAACACTGGCACAAGTTGTCGGGAGAGGTTGTGGAGTCTTCCACCTTGAAGATATTCAAAAGTTGTCTGGACATGGTCCTGGGCAACCTGCTTTAGGTGGTCCTGCTTGAGCAGGAACATTGGACCTTTTGACCTCCAAAGGTCCCTTCCAACCTCAACCACTCTATGATTCTATGATTCTACTCTAGAAATATTTAAATTTAGATGTCTACAATCTGTATTTGAATCCCACCTTGTATTTCTGCCACTACCCAGCACTAGCAACTTCTTTAGCTGCTTAAGTTTCACACTCAAGTACTCGCATGCTAATTAACAATTAATTCTGTTAACATTGGCTAAAATTAGATTGACTCTTCAGAAAATATCCATCTACTGTAAAGCTTTAGGACAAAATATTTCTTTTTATCAGTTATTATTTTTTCCTGCTCATGTGAAAACATGGGCACCTTGGGTGAGATTCAGTTCCGTAAACATAACTTGAGATGCCATAGAGTGTCTAAAATGCATGCATTAGGCTTGCAGCTATACCACAGCACTTGCAATGAAATCCTTATTCAAGTAAGACTGTTGTTACAATGCCATGTGCTTGTTGACAACACTAGGAACTGAAATTTCCATTTATAAATTAATCTCTCATTAAAGAAAAAAATAATAGCATGGCATGATATTAAATTAGTCTCTATTGTTTTGATTGTACAAATTCCTACCTCTCTTACCTTTTACAGTATAATAGTAAGCTTTCTTCTTGCTTTTTGAGGTTAAGAACAAAACATTTTCATTTCTTTTCTCTACCATACACTTACAAATGCAATCAAAATACACACTTGCTAAACCTTTATTAATTCAAGCCGTTACTGCAGTAGCCAGAATACTACAGATTGTAATATCTATTCTATAATAACTCATTTGTAGTCTCAGTGGGTTAGAGCATGTTTACCCATAACATTGATAACTACCGGAATGTTATGCAAGGACCAACAATATAAACACTTAACTGATTTTAAAAAACACTTTCTTCTTCATATTTTATAATGAAAATCACTATTGCTGTTGTATTTTAGTTCAAGCCACCTGTTAAATTCTACCTTCAAATTCTGACTGAAGTTTTAGTGTCATAATTGTTGGCTGTATGCTTCTGCTGTAGAAGCACTAGCGTAGATTACAAATTACATTTCAATTTTGGATTCGCCTCCCTGACTTGATGTCATTCTTTCAAAGAATCACTGGATGGGAGGGAGCTTTAAAGCTGTGCTTTGTTTCCTTGGATCAAATGACACGAGGTCATTTGATGAAGAACCCAAGAACTAGCGTCTCCAGTGGACTTACACCATTATTAATTTCTGTTCATTGTACACCATTTTTATCATCCTTTTCAGGAAACACTTTTAGGGAAACACTCTGGTGAATACACATGCACATGTAAACACACACAAACACAACAGAATTGTCCAACAATTGCTTAATAATTCAGCTCATAGCTTGATCTGATCTTATAAATATGACATACTTGTGTTTATGGATATAGACCTTTGTCCCTACCCAGGCTTTGTCATTAACTCATTTTTATTCAAACTACTACAGCTGTGAATTTGCGTAAGTAAGTTTTGCCCAGAGGAAAAGGACCTGNTAGATGAGGCACTTAGGGACATGGTTTAGTGGGCATGGGGGTGTTGGGTTGACAGTTGGACTCGATGATCTTAGAGGTCTTTTCCAGCCTTCATGATTCTATGATTTTATGATTCTATAAGTAGGAGGTGATGCTGATAATGCTCCCAGCACAAAAGTCTATGTACTATGAAGTCAACAAGCTTGTGCCCCCTCTTAAACCAACCTTTATTCTAACCAGAAGTGTATCTGCATAGCCCAGATTGTCAATTCTAATTCTTTATTCATTAGTCCTAGTGTCCACAGGGGGAAAAGTTTTCCTCTTTTAGGCAATGTGTAGCTACTGACGTGACTTTCCTTCACTCACGCATAATAATTACCTGTTATATATTTGAATTCCCTCCCTCCCCCAAAGAAAAAGGGCAAAAGTGTTTCATTTAAAATCTTGTTATCGTCATAAGGGAACATAATATACATATGGAGTCAAACACTTATTTTTAACTTAATTAAAAATCTCAGCAATTTAATCAAAATACAATAATTACGATTAATCCAGTTACAGTAGTACTTACACAGTTCAAATTAGTACAGAAACGTCTCATTAATAATACCTTAAATTTGTTACATGAGAAAGGTGACTAACGCCAACCCCTCTTCTCTGGTGTTATGCATCTCTGCTTGTGTCCCTGGGGTCCTTCAACCAATGGAAATGGGCTTCCCTCAGCCTCAGGGTAGTGGGTATTGCAGTGAGGGCCAGTGCCCTCGGGGGTGTCAGGGTGCCCCTGCCCTGCCCCGTGACACAAAGGGCTAGTGTTTGTTACACAGGGAGGGTAGGGGACAATAGCAGTGATCTGCTCCAGAGCTCCCTGAGCCCTGCTGTGTTTTCTCAGCTTATGATCCATAACTGTTGCTGGTAACTAGACCAGAATAAAAACTCCTTCTTACTGCTTGACAAATTTGTTTGGTAGAGGTAACATGGAACTGCTCTATTTTTGCTCATAGTTAAAAGCTAGACTTAAAGTTCAAGATTATTTAATGATTTCTTGGTTACTTAATTTTGCTTATGTTACAGAATTAAAAAGAAACCCTTTTCCTTCTTTTCACATGTATTTTATTTAAAATACTGTTTTATAAATGCTTTATGCCTGAAAATATTATTTTAATTTGAAATTTCTTTTAGTATCCTTTTTATGTCATACATGTGCCTCAATAAAGGTTCAGGTTGGTGTTTGCTGAACACAGAGACCTCACTTCTCTATAAATAGTCCCAGGTTTGGTGCAGTCTTAGTTTGCAAATATTCATTTCTGTCTCTCTTCTTTTTTTCTGCACCACAGTTCTTTGTCTTTATAGTGTAATGGGCATACAGTATAATGAACTCTAACCTTATTTGAAACTTTCTTCTGTGTATTGAGTCAAAAGATAACAGACTGATGCCTAAAACTGGTAACTCGTATTTTCTTTGACTACTGAAGTATTGTAGTTGTGTTGATATAACACATTACATTTCAATTGTTAGCCATGTTTTTCTCACCGCATCTGCTTGTCCAAGAAACACAAGATGATTAGGAAGATAATGTTAATGAAAAATATAGCTATCTGCTTATTAAAAAAATACTTTAAGTACATTTCCTTTGCAGTACATAAACTATACCATTATTTACTTGTCATTTGGAGCATAAATGGATCTTGATTTATAGAAAACATGATTTATGTTTTAAATTCCAGATCCCTCTTTCTATCATTTTTCTTTTGTGCTATTGCTGTAATTGAGATCATCAAGGATAACGAACCAGTAAATCCTAGCCTGAAGAAGCAGGGCTGCTTCTAAACATAGTGTTTAACTATGAAACATAAAACATCATAAAACATCAACACCAATGTTAATACTATTAGATATATGTTATCAAGGTAAAAACTGCAAATTTTGTGGCAACAGGTTGATCTAATCTTAATTTAGACATAACAGAAATACACTTCTCGAAGATCAGTCACTATAATATGACTGTGTTATTAAAGATTTTTTTTATAAAACTATTTCTTAGCAGACAAAAATTATTAGTCTTTATATTAATCATCTTTTGAAACTTCTAATGGTAACTACAAGAAACATGAGAAGATTCATGGGAAGAGATATAGGAAAAACATGTCTTTACTTATCATAACCCATTGAGATAAGAAATGGGCATATTTCAATATAAATGAATCATAAAGGAGTTATTTCAATGGCTATGCTCATCCCTCAGAAACATATACCTCATATGGTGAGCTGATAAGGTTTTACAGGCATTCACAATGGATAAATATTTTTGAATTCTAAAGCTGTACCTGAGAGTAGCTCTGACAAGATAGACTGTTTCAGTTATTCATGAATGTATAAACACTGGTTTTGTGAATTCTAGTTTGAGAAATTAAGGCTTTTGCAAGATTAATCTCACTCACACACTTCAGTCTTAGATATTTTCTGTTAAAAGGTAAATAAAAACATTCTCAAGTTTAGCCTCAATGATTTTGCCCATATTTTGCAACATAAAAAAGAACATGATAGATTTTTTTTTTTAATACTGATTACATTGAAACACCTATGAAGCTGTTGGAACAACTATGCATTTCTCATAACAGAAGAATTACAGAATCAGGTCCAAATGGTGCTTGTACAAAATGTCAGTACCAGCTATGAAAAATCTGAAGCATAAGACCTCTTTCTGTCCCACCTTGCACATAATATATGTATTTTCATGATGCAACACGGTTCAAATTTATTTGAAATGCTAATGTGTAGTTCTTTTCGGTTGTACTGAGATCAATAGATATCCATCAAATTATAGCAAGAGAAAATTTATCTTAGTTCATGAAGTATAAGTGTAATATACTGCCATGCATGCTGGAGAAAGTGGCATGTTCCTTTGGAAACATTTTTGTTTTAACCACATAGCAGTAAATTACCACACAAAATACAGAGCAGTAGAGAATTCATTTCTGTGTGAAAATACAACCCATTACAAATACAATGAGAATCTATATTTGCCTTTATACGCAATCAATGAATATTTAATGAATGTACTACATTTGTAAGTTCAATTTAAACTGTGAATTATAACTATTGCTAGGATATAAGGAATTTTTTAATATGTTGCTGCAGTCTTCTTTGCAAGAAGTTTTAAAGATAGTTGGATTTCCTTTTGACTATTTGAAAGAAATTTATAACATTAAGTGGAATCTTAAATGTATGTATGAATTTCACTGTTATTCATTTCTATGTCTTTGGTCAAAGCCTATTTTTCCTGTTTAAAAGGGATATGGTTGCTACACATTTCTAAGTAAATACATAAATACCGTTGTGTTTATTTAGGTGACATTTCCTCGGAATCTTTATCTACACATTTTTGCTCGTGTAACCAGAAACAAAATATCTGAATTAAGGGCAATAATTAAATAAATAATTTGCCTATGAAAGAAAAATATCTGAACAATAAATTCTGAAAAATAGTGGCAATAATAATATGGAAAGTCACTTTCTCAGTCTGTGTATAGTTTGTGCTGCAAACACTGGGTTTTTCTTTTGTTGAAGCCTGTAGGATGATTCCGCTCACCTATGTTTAGCTGCCAAAAGCAAGGCAGATTAGGTAGTAGTGACCCTCTTGTCCCTAAGCGTGCAAGCAAGTTATGTTCCTAATGTAAACAAGTTGTATAAGTACATATATACTCACAAGGCATAAATCTCCAGACGGCAATTGATTTTCCTTGTCTTAGATGGCTATCTTGGATAGAATAAATCAACATTTCAAGGTAAATCTCTCTCCCTTAATTACTGAGGGATCTAGATGAGAACTAACCTTTGATGGGATTAATTTTACATAATTTCAGATGTTTTGTTTCAGAAATCAGTCATGTAGTCTAAGATAGTCATCAAAACTCCCTCTGTATTTAATGAAAATTTATTACCTCTTCCAGTTAATTCATCCCTTCTGTCTTAAACATTTTTTTTAGATTCAACTGAGTATCTCTCTACAAGTACATATTTCTTTCTTTTGATTATAGAAGGAATGTAGAAGATTTAGAACAGACAAAAGACAGAATTAGGCAAGATTAATTCCTCCCTCAGTCATTTGTTTTCCTGGAAATTTCCATTTTCCTCTACCATCCACAGAAAAGTTGCAAAGCTCTACTACAAATCTGAAGTATCAATAAAAATCTAGACATTTCTTTGGAGCTATGCAGAAGAAAAGAGCCATCCATGAGATTTATTCTGTAATACAATATTCTCTTTCATTCCCATTTACCTCTTCCCTTTTTATGAGATACAAGGTGTACCCTATTTTGTGACATTGAAGCTACTATATCAGCATCTCCCCTGGACAGTTTTGCACATACATGAGTCAGAGATCTCAGTCCAGAAGCCTTAGGAGACATAGAGATACTAAAATCAGAAGATACACGGTCTTTGGAAAGACTTGGAGATGATGTGAATTGCTCTGCGAGGTTGCTTGACATAGAAATAGAACTATATACAANTATGATTCTATGATTCTAAAAGAACATTCAAACCAACTAGCACTTAGTCATCCAGGTCATTTAATCTCCAGTGTTGCTTACATACAGACAAAGATGTATGTCTCATGTCCCCATTTCTCAGGGCTAAACTGTTTAAAAGCTGATGGCTGCCTTTCTGAAATAGAGGTACAGGTATTTTGCAGTACACCAGCATGATATTTCATAGGATGAAGCTAAGAATGTGTGTTGCATGACATGGGTATGACATGAGGGTATATAAGATTGTTCAGAAGCATAAAGTATCCTGAGGTGATTCTGGAGGAGCCAAATCAAGTGTGGATTTAGCTATACTCTCTTACCACAAATAAATGTTATTTCAAGTGGCCCTGGTTTTGTTTTGGAGAGAACAAGTTATTCATCAGCATTTTGAGTTGAATACATTGGGACTGATTTAATGCTGTAGGATTTTTCAGTCATTAACTTGGCACCTCTGGGCTTAATTGCTCTAAGGGATACAGTCCAATGGATATAAGGCAGACATCATAGTCAAGTGGAATTGAGTTCAATTCAGTATAGATGCCAATAGATACCTTCATTCAAAAACCTCAAGAAGACCTAATTTCTCATAGTACTCTAGGGCATCCATAGAGAAGAAAGGAGCAGGAGGAAGCGGAGTGAGAGAGGGCCTGAAGAATAAAGTGCACTGCTTGAGGGAGCACTTCAATGCATAGATGATTCCCATCCATTCTCTTGAAACTGGGACACCATGTAGTTAGCAACAGTGAATGCTTTAAGAAGGTTGTGAGAGATTCCTCCTATAACAAAGTAGCCCTATAAAGAAGTGCAGCTTCTAACCTTTTTTTGATTAGCTTATGAATACTGTAAATGGAAAACTTTTTCTTAGGGTCCCAAAATATTTTAGAAAAGGCCATTGTAACATTTCAGGTGTTCACAAATGACCTGTTAAAATGAAATACTCAGTGAATAGATTGATATTAAACAGCATAATTTAGAATGTTAAAAATATGATGAAAAAAAATGTTTACTTCTAACTCCATTCTAATTTATGTAACCTGCAACTAATGATAAAGATTAAAAGAAAAAACAACAAAAAAAAACAAAAAACAGAAAACAAAAAACTCAAAACCCAAAACCTACAACTTTTATTCTTTTTTGAGTGCCTGTCATCTTCATCTAATTGAGGCCTGAGTCCAAACAGAAAGTGATTTTTTCTGTAAATGGAAAAAATGTGAGACATGTAAACTTGTCAAACAACATGAGCAGTAATTAAAAGAGCAAAAGCATTATAACTGCTTTCAGGAGCAAAATAAGCAGTGATATGGAGATATACAAAAATAACAATGAGAAACAAGTGAACACAAGATTCCTACATTTCATTGGGAACTAAAAGAGCCTCAGAAATTTATATAAACTTTTATAAGTTTAACTGACATTTACTTCACTGCTGATATTTGTTTTCACCCTAATTTGTCTTTTCCCTGAAGAAGACTTTGCCTTTCAGCTATAACTTATGGTTACACAATCTTTCCAGGATAAATGGAAAGAACAGTTTTTTGAACACTTTCCAGTCACTGCTCTTGGATTTTAAGGCTGAGAAGATAATGAGGAAAGACTGTCTTAAACAATTAAGTAGGCAGAATGACATATTTGAGAACAACCTCAGCTATTACCAGAGTGTAAACACTAAGAAGAAAATAGCAGTTTAGAGCAGCCTTAATGAGATGCTTGCATATAAACCGCATGTAAGAAGGAGGAAAAAATGGGTTATCTAGAGGTCTGTTGTGCTAACGAGGAAAACATATATGGAAAGAGTCATCTAACCTGTTAAATCCATAAACTGCATTCACAAGAAAGTATGTCACAGCTGCACCAGCCTTTCATAATCAAATCAAAGTCTGTCTTAGGCAAGAGTTCTTTATGAAAAAAGTCTCATGGAATTTCTCTTAATATTTACCTTTTCAGCTTTCTATAGGGAAAAAAAAAAAGAAACCAAAACCAAAACAGTTCACTCTTGATCTTTATTATGCTGAGTTAAAAAGTTTGTGTTTAATTTTCTATTATGTTACAAGTTTTGTATTTCCTTGATTGGTCAAAAGAATCTTTTCTTCTTCCTTCCTTCCTTCAAATTTGAACTTAACAGCTTCTAACACTGGGATGTACTGTTCTGATTCTCTCCCCCATCCCACCAGCAGGGAGTGAGTGAGTGGCTGTGTGGTGCTTAGTGGCCAGCTGGGGTTAAACCACAACATAAGTTCTTATAAAGTCAGGGATTCTGCAGTTATGAAGAAATAGACTCAGCTCTGGGAGAGAAATTCACAATAGCAGTGTGCAGATGCCTTTACAACTGAAGAGTTATATGTGTTAAATTGTGATTTATAAGAACCGACACACTAAATGTTAACTCAATTAAGGTTCTGAGACTAAAGCATGGAAAACGAAATATCATGGAGAGACGTGTTTGAAACTCTGTTGCCTGAATGAGTTTACACTTTTGTTTCAGGACTTCAATGCGTCTGTAAAATTAGGATCCTGATCCTGAAAGACAGTTTTAGTATTAGACTCTTATATCGCTATTTTCTTTCTAAACATAGCTCTCTTTCCAACCAAACACCCTATGAGACATCCACTAAAATTGGTCAAGCAGCTTAAATTCTTTTTGCTGCTCTGTCTGGCCACAATGTGCTGGAAATAAAAGGTTTAGAGCATTCATTTTTCTTTTCCTTTCTAAATATGAAGAAAAATGTATTTTAAATGCTCTAGCACCAATGCTTTCCCTTAAATATGAGGTTTTTTTAAACTGAAACTAATATTCTCAGCTCTTACACTGTAATTGTCAAGACAACTTCAGAATTCAAGTAGATTTTCAACAGTTTAACAACCAGAATGAATTTTATAGCACAGAATGTACCCAAACTACCTAAGCCAAGAACTTAAGCTTGCTACCAAGGAAACCAGGAAAGTATCAAATTGTAGATGATTTAGCCATTCAGATGATTCAGTCCTAGTACTTGTAGAAAAGAAATGCAATGTGTCATTTCTGCCTTAGACACTTTTCTTATTAGCTTTATGTATATAAGAACCTTTTGTATACTTAATTGCTAATTTTTACCTCTAGCATCCAATGTTTTACATAGGTAACACTATCTAGATTATTTCCCTCTGTTGTAGGACTCTGAGGTAAATAATGGAAACTGATTTTCTTTTTTTTTTTCTTTTTTATTATATTTACAGAAGTATTTGCCTTACACAGACCACATGCATTTGATGTCAATCTAACTTGAAGCAAGTAAAATAATTTTAGAATAGTTCAGTTTCTGATGGAGATTCAAGGGATGGTATTAGACAGTAGCTTATATGTCCAGGAAGCCATTTTATCTACTTCTGCAGGAATCTAATCTGTCACACTTTCAGTCGACCAATTATATAAGGCTGCTGGGAAAGACTGTGAGAAGAATAGGTTTGAAATATTATCATTATAATTTACAATACACACACAGAGACATAATAAGAAATTAAAATTTTATATAGAAATTATTTGGAACCATGTAGTGGAACACTGAAAAATGCAGGTATATTTTATTTCTAGATCATAAAATGTTAAATATAAATTAAACACTGAATAATATTGTATTTGGTTTATGTGGCAAGGTTTAAGTAGTGGACAGGGGCTCCAGGTATGGCTTCCGTGAGAGGATACCAGGAGCTGCCCCTATGTCTGACAAAGCCAATTTCAGCTGGCTCCAAAACAGACCTGCCACAGGCCAAAGCTAGGCCCATCAGTGACGCTGGTGGCACCTCTGTGATAACATGTTTAAGAAAAGGTAAACAACCGCTGTACAGTATCTGTGAGAGAGAGGGATGAGAAAGATGTGAAAGAAACAGCTCTGCAAACACCAAGGTGAGAGAAGAAGGAGGGAGAGGAGGTGCTCCAGGCGCCGGAGCAAAGATTCCACTGCATCCCTTGGAGAAGACCATGGTGACATATGTTGTCCCCCTGCAGCCTATGGAGGACCAAGGTGGAGCAAATATGCACACTGCAGCCCATGGAGGACCCCACACCAGACAGGTGGACGTGCCCCAAAGGAGGCTGCAGCCCATGGAGAGCCCACGCTGGAGCAGGCTCCTGGCAGGAGGAAAAGAAAAAAAAGTTGTTGAAATTTGTTCTGTGTCATAACCACTACTGAATGACTAGGGGGTGGTGATTTTCTTCAGGCCTCGTATAATTTGAATATGTATGTATATTTTACTAGTTACTGGAAAAAAAAAAACATGCTGTTTTGTTAATAAATACTATTCAATATGTGGCATTTTGCCTTGAGCTTTAAGGTTTTGAGTGATGTGAGTTCTGGTCACCTGAGAGAACCTCTGTTCCTTCAATTGCTACAGCAACAGAGGAGGTGTTACACCTAGTAGTCCCTCTGAATTTAAGTATTTAGAGGTGAGTTAAGGTGAGTTGAGTTGAGGGCCCTTCTCACTGTGATTTTATAGCCCAGATACGCCCACCTGCAGAAAAATAGTTGAAGATACTTATTTTGTCACATAGATGCTGTGAGTAGTGATTCTGAATGTTAATAATTTAACAGTTTATAATCATCCAGTGTTGAAATTAATTAAAAAAAAAAAAAAGTGTTAGTTGGTTAACTTAAATGCTGTTAATACAAAGATAATATGATAGGTGCTCTTCGCATACACCTACAGAGACATCTGCGGTAGTCAAATATAACATGTTTTTCAGTATGTAACAGTGTATTACATTGTCAGTAAGATGTCTGATAGAAAATAAAGACAGACCTGGTTTGAAAATTTGAATCTATTTTGATCTCAGTTTTGTTTCAAATTCTTCATTAAAACAAGTGTGTAAGACTGTTCAGTTTGCTCTTTTGGCTATTTTGTGTTGTTCTTGAAAGACAAGCAAATCTTTTTCTCATTAAAACGCATAAAGAACATTGCTGGTGTCAGTAACAATCACATTTCAAAAATATTCTGATTATCGCAATACCAGATATCTGTTTGGTTTAACTCTTTAGCCAAATTGCCTTTATATTTACCAGAACAGTACAAAGAAGGTAGAGCGTATTTTTCATAGAATCCTAGAACGGTTTGGGTTGGAAGGGACCTGAAAGATCATCTAGTTCCAACTCCCCTCCCATGGACAGGGGCACCTTCCACTAGACCAGGTTGCTCAAAGCCCCATCCAACCTGGCCTTGAACACTTCCAGGGATGGGGCATCCACTTCTCTGGGCGACCTGTTCCACTGCTTCACCATCCTCATAGTGAAGAATTTCTTCCTCAGATCTAGTCTAAATATACCCTCTTTCAGTTTAAAGCCATTACCCCTTGTCCTATCAGTACATGCCCTTGTAAAAATCCCTCTTCAGCTTTCTTTTAGGCCCCTTTAAGGTACTGGAAGGCTGCTATAAGGTCTCCCTGGAGCCTTCTCTTCTCCAGGCTGAATAACCCCAACTCTCTCAGACTGTCTTCATAGGAGAGGTGCTCCAGTCCTCCGATATATCTTTGTGGTCCTCCTCTGGACTCACTCCAACAGGTCCATGTCCTTCTTATGTTGGGGGCCCCAGAGCTGAATGCAGTACTCCAGGTGGGGTCTCACCAGAGTGGAGTAGAGGGGGACAATCACCTCCCTCAACCTGCTGGTCATGCTTTTGACGCAGCTCAGGATATGATTGGCTTTCTGGGCTGCAAGTGCACATTGCTGGGTCATGTTGAGCTTCTCATAACCAACACTCCCAAGTCCTTCTCCTCAGGGCTGCTCTCAATCCATTCTTTGCCCAGCCTGTATTTGTGCTTGAGATTGTGCAGGATCTTGCAGTTGGCCTTGTTGAACTTCATGAGGTTCATACAGGCCCACCTCTCAAACCTGTCAAGGTGCCTCTGGGTGGCAACCTTTCCCTCCAGCGTGTCGACCACACCACACAGCTTAGTATCATCAGCAAACTTGCTGAGGGTGCACTCAATCCTACTGTCCATGTTACCCACAAAGATGTTAAACAACATTGGTCCCAACACCAACCCCTGAGGAACGCCACTTGTCACTGGTCTCCACCTGGACATCGAGCCGTTGACCACAACTCTTTGAGTGCGACCATCCAGCCAATTCCTTATCCACCAAGTCGTCCATCTGTCAAATCCATGTCTCTCCAATTTAGAGACAAGGATGTGTTGGACAGTGTTAAATGCTTTGCACAAGTCCAGGCAGATGATATCAGTTGCTCTTCCCTTATCTACTAATGCTGTAACCCTGTCATAGAAGGCCACCTTCAGTAGACTGTAATGGATAACCCTGAGAGCAAAAAAACCCTTGAGAGTAATTTCTTCCTCTGAACAATTTTAGGTTGCTTTTTTAAGGTTAAATCATAATTTTTGTAATATTGGTTTTGGTTTCTGCCAATATTGTTGCATTTTTAAAACTGATTATTTAAAGATTGATTTTATTATTATTATGAAATCTGAAAACTTAACAATATCTTATTAAATTCCATTTTATGGAAAATGTATATAAGATGTATTTGAGTAACTAGGTAAATGTGATCATTGAAATGAATTGAGCACGCATGCTGACTTATTGTACTATCATTTTCCAGAAGTAATTTCATATAATACGAATGAAAATTAAGTAATTTCAAAAAGTAGAGATGAAAACTTCTGGCAAATACAAAACTTGAAAATACAATGTGATGCCCTTTTGGGTGATGAGTTTCGGTGAAATTTGCTTGTTGCTATGTATTTGAGAGCCAAGAGTAACATTAGGGAAAACACGTAACAATTTTAGATAGTCGATATTAGACATAATTATCATAAACCTAACAAGCACAAAAAAAAAAAATTATTTACATATTTATGGTCAATAAAATAACCGGATAAATGTAAATATAAGCAGTCACTGTAGTAGTCACTCCAACTAGACAGAAAAATATAGAAATAAGTATTTTCCACAAAACTTGGTCAGAATTATATGAGTGTCACTATATTTAATCAGCAGAAAGCACATGTGGTTTTTTGTGTGCATGTGCCTGTGTGTGTGCACATATATATTTTATGGAAAGGTAGGAGGCAAATCAAAGCACTTGTGAACTGAAGAAAATATATTTGGAAAAAAACCTTTATGTAGATACAGAAGCACTAACATTTCCATTAAATGAGAAGAAGAAGATAAACAGCTGTTGTAGAAGAGAAAAAAAAAAAAAAAAAGCATAAATCAAGGTTTCATTTATATCCAATTTATGCAAGAATAATACTGTTCTTAATATTCTGCAAAAGAGCTGTCATCACATCTTTGCTTACAGACATTGAACATCTCTGAATAATATAAATAATTATCTCAGCAATCAGATTATACTTATGTGCAACCAATTTTAAAAGCAGAAGAATGGATCTTTTCCATCTTCTCTGCTTGGAGCTAAGTCCCTTCCCTGAGGCTACAATTCAATTTTTTTGTTTATTGTAATTACTTTTCCCAAGCCAGGCTCTTTTCTTTTTCCTTCCCTCTGTCATGGACTTAGATGCAGACCTCTCCTGTGGAATGGAGTGCAACACATCCATTCAGAGCCATTCCCCAATACAAACCAGAGGAGTCTTTTTCCCCAGTGTAGAAAGAAGTGTACTCCTACTTCAGAGCAGTACAGAGCTAAATTCTTCCTGATAAAGAAGTTCATTTCCTTTGACTTCAGGAGTCTAGAAAGTAGATGTCACCATTTCAACTCACTGTCTGAACTCCCTTTATGGTTAAAGGGCAGAAACAGGAACTTCTAGAATTACTTTGCTTTCATATTTACATAAACAACTAAAATAGGTCTGGTGAATCATTCCTGACAAGTACCATTTTTTTGCTATTGAGTTTAAGTGCCATCTAAATGACAAGTCCAGATATAGATAGCTACATTGCAGATTGTGAAAGACAGATGAAGTTGAAAGCAGTCATTATGACCATGATGCAAATGATGTGTAGAACAGCAGCAAAGAGGAAAGTCACAGAAATAAGAAGTTGCTAAATACACTTTCAAACTTCAGTACAAAATTTGTATTTTTACCCTAATATTTTATTTTAGTTTTTCCTTATGAGTAATATGTCTTTCTCTTCAGATGATTGTTTTGTTTCTTAGAATACTGACTCATAAGCAGATCATGAAGTGCTGACCTCAAATGCAGTAGCAAATAGTAGCTAGGAAGAATGTCAGAAACCATCACCAGTTAAAACAATACAGTATCTGGTCTTCCATTGCACGCTTGTCATTTGAGAGAGTCAAGGTAGTTGCCATAGTTAGACACCCAGTGGTCATTGAACTGACACAGGATATCCAAGCTTTCTGTACAGGGCTATTCAACATGCCTTAGTACATATCAGAGATCTTTACCTCTCTGTCTTGGTACCCAAAAGCCAGGTGGGATGACTTAGAAACTTTCTGAAGGAACACTAAATGCCTCTATTTAGGCAAGTGAAGATATCCCAAGTGAACATAGTCAATGCGGTCTAGAAAGCTATTTTTTTGACCAACTGTAGGTGTCTAAGGGGAACTCAAGAACTCCATGGATTCCGTTTACTGAATGGATTGAAAAATTTAATTGTGATTATATTTGTAGATGTGCATATTTAGATACCTAGCTATAGGCATCTACATTTTCAAAGTGAATCTCACCCTTCAAGTTCTTTGTAAAGCAGTGTTATTAAAGCAAATCCTGAATATGTCATACAAAGGAAGAGCTCAGTCTTTTTGAAGGGCTACAGAGCAAACTACTTTCTACTTGTATTTAGGTATCTCTGTGACAATTCCTCTGTGTGGTGTGAAATTCCAATAGATGTGAAGGAAAGGTGAACATTAAAGAGACACTGCAGTCTTCCAGAACAACTTATGTGGGCAAGTTGTCTGCTAACTTGGAAAATCAATTCACCTATATTGGCAGGTAAGTTGCTANAAATTAACTCCATCCCAGGCAAAACAGGGACAGGTTGTCAAATGTGTCACCTAACAAATGAAACCAAATTAGAAAGAATTTTTTGATACTCTCAAAGACCAGAACTCTCAGCTCACTGACTGAAAAGCCATTGAAGGAACCTCTCAACTGAAGCTTTGGAAACATTCAGCCAGAATTTTGTAGCTGGTAAGAAGTGATGGGAAACAAAATGATCACAGGTCTCATAGGAGAAAGCAAACTTATGAAGGTTCACTTGTGGGTGCTTGTGTGATGGTGTAAAAATTGCTACAGGAAATTTATTTGATTGTGGGAGTGTAAAAAAATTATTATGGGATGTTCAGGAGATGAGCCAAAGGGAGGGTTCAAGGTAGGTGAGGGAAGAATGAGTATGTGAAAATGGAGACGAGATAAAAGGGACCAGTCACATGTAAACATGCTGCAGATGAGTACGCTTGTATGGCCAAGAGCTGTGCCTGATCATTGTAATCTGTCCTGTTTTGTTGTTAAACTGCATTCCTAACTATGTACTGTGTGACCTCGCTCTCCATTCTGTGTGTGTGTGTGATTTACTAGTAAACCTCCATCTAGACCAGCTGGTGAGTAGGAGAAGGCCAGAGTCTGGAAAAACTCGAGGTCGAAGCTGGAGCCTGGATAAAACAGGGTCCAGGGTCTAGGCATGGATTATTATGGTCTGGATCAGGTTTTGAGGGATCCACAAATGTGGGAGTGATTACAAATCCAAAAAGAATATGTGTACGTCCACTCATGAACTTCCATCCAGATCAGCTAGAGGGAATTTATGGGACGCGACCGTAGGTATTGCTCATACATACTGTATGTGAGTGCTGTGTGTGTATTATCAGTGTGTGTAGCTAGATCTCTGGCATATGTGCTCTGCCTTGCTACTGACTGGATCTGCAAACAGGAAGAGCAGCAAGTAAATGGAGGAGAAGAAATCTCTTGAGCCTTTAAGTTCAGAGGAGTCAGCTTCCCTTAACAGTGTCCACTTTTATTACTGTTTCATAATTTTATTAATATTGAGGGAACAATCCTCTGTACTCTGATATATTTTAAGTTGATATATTAGTATGGTTTGTTCTCCCAGTCATTATTTTGGCATAATTATATGATCCTCTCAATGAGCATTAATATGAGAAGTCCAGGTTCCTTGAAGAATTTCCTTTGTTTAGTGACATTTTAAATAGATGTTGTCTCAGGAAAGACTCCAACATTACAGCATTGGAGACACCAGGAACTTTGTCTAAAATAAGCAGTGGATCAAGCAAATGGAGATAACAATTTTAGTAAGAAGATTAGTTTAGCTGATTAAAAAGACCAAGGTGACTAAGAGTTGTGGGTTTTCTGGTTTTGTTTGTTTGTTTGTTTGTTTGTTTGTTTGTTTCCTAACTCACATCTAGGAATTCCTATTGAAATCTTGGTATCAAACAATATAAAAATCTGTCTAGAATTTTTTTAATTGCTTTGATTTACTAATTCATGCTAAAACATGTTGTTTCTGAATAAAATATCTCACTGAAGTATGACACATTGTAGAAGACGAAGAGAAAATCTAATAAAAGTAGGAGATACCTGTACAGATTTGATTCTCAGTTTAGAAATTTTTCAGACAATGATTTTTAATATGCAAAACAAACAGCAATATTTGATGTGTAAGGATGTGTTCACTATTACAGAGAGATGGTAGCAAATGTGTAAGAGACTATATAAAAAGAAGCTGGATGTCAGCTGTAACTGATTGTATAAGCTGATAATGTGCTTCAGTGCAATAGTAGATAATTTGAACCGTCACTGGCATTGCTTAAAGTAACCTTACTTGACTGTTAATCAGAATAGGCAGGTTTAATTAGCTATTTCTCCACTGACACCTGATACCTACTTAAATGATGTAACAGCTATAACTGAGAACTCTGGGAAAAGTTAAGCATGATAATTTAAGTAATTTTTAGTGGTAATGCCAACATGCGTTATTTTTACTTGAGATCTACTCTGTTTTCCTGTAATTTAATAGTTGAACATTGGTTCAAACATCTAAATCTTTTAAAGGGTTTTCTAACTCAGGGCTACAGCTCTGATTTATTCCTTACACTTCAGTTTACAGGTGAGTGAGATACTTCAAAAGACATGGGAATAGTTCAGAATTGTTCTAAGTGTTCATTTATAGTTCCTTTAAATACAGATATTATAGGGATTGGCTTACTAGTCGCTGTCCCTAAAACAAAGTATTTGGCTCTCATCTCCTCTTATTCCTGTAGGCCAAAGTCATTCCTGAAAAATTATTATTAAACATGTCACCTTCCTTGTAAAGGTCTCTTCCAGTTCTTGAAGTCATCAGAACCTTACTTTATTGAGATGCACACAGGTTTATTTTTTTCCACATGCTAATAAATTAGAATATGACTTTCATATTGTTATATAACTTTAAATTATGAGATAATGATGGGTAAATAGTTAATAAAATCAATTATTTGTGCTACTATTTTATTGATATTTTATCTGCATAGCAGAATTATGACTGACTATAAGTTACTAGAGAAGAAAAGCAATGTGAAAATGCTGCTCCTAAGATTTTTGGAGTATCCTTTTCCCGGTATGCGGCTCATTTGGATCTGGTTCAAGTCAGTGAGCCTGTGTCATTGTGGTTTAATCATAGACCACATAACTTATGCAGGATATTTCTATCAAGTTTCTAGTAGACCAAAGTTTCCACCATTGATGATGTTAATTAACACTTTTGTTAGTTCTCAGGAGAGTGGCCAAGGTTTAAATACCCTTAGAAAATGGATGATCTGCTTTTACTTGCAGTCAGTGCTATGATATACTGGCAGTGCAGTGCAGAGGCTTTACACCATAGTCTTCAATCTTAGACCTTTCTCAGTGAAAGCAGTCATTGACCTCGGTATCTAATGACTTCAGTTCCTCACCTTTCACAAGTAATAAAACTATATGTTTTTTTGAGCTAGCAAACCAGTTTGTTGAAACAGAATTACTGTTATTTATAATTAAATAACAAAATGGTGTAACTATGCATTGATTTGCATGTAAATAACTCTGAAGAGAAATATGATGCAGACAGTGCCCTGAGAACCAGCCAGCCTATAATAACACAAATATATTTAAAGAAAGAACAAACACTGTTAGGGGGACAAATGTTAAGATAGAAAGAATTAGCACCTGGCAAACAGAAGTAGTTTTTCCTGGATGTATGAGAGTTCACTTACATAGCTATTATGTCTTACTGTTTTGTCTTTTTAAACTGAGTTAATTTCTTTGATGCCTCATCTTTAAAAGATAACACAGTGTCTTGAATAAAGACACAGCTAATGACTTTCTTGACCATTATAGGGTTTCATGGCAGAAGAGAGGAGATAGAAGTCAGACAATATTCAAAAAGTAGTTAGTTAAGAAGTTTGCACGAAGAAACAGGATAGCATATACAGAAGTGCAGGAGTTGCATTTTATTTTATCCTTAAGTGTTTTAATTTAAATTTAAATGTTTTAAAATAATTGTGTCTTCTGGTTTAGATAGACCAACTTCCAAAGTTGCTTCATATAGCAAAATCTCTATGACTTAGAACTCTTTTTAATAAGCCATTGCAATATAATGTGAAGCTGCTTCTTGTCATAACTTTAAAGTATGAAGGTAGAATTTAATTGAATTACCTGTATGTCTTTCACAAAATTGTTTGGTGGTTTTTTAGAAGTCTCCTCATATATCTTGCCTTGAAATTAAGAGAAAATTGAGAGTCTTTCAAGCAGTTCTTCTGCTCTCTATTTTGTCATTTTCCTCAAGCAATTTTTTATTATCATTATAGTTTTTTCCATCCAGCTTAAACACGTAATCTTTATAGAGATAACTATTATTTTCTACTATTTGCAAATGTATTAGTTATTACAGACCTCAAAGCAACATTATTATGTTGCTGCCAAGTCCAGGTGATATATGAGCGTCTGGAAATTTTCTTTATTTTGTTGTTCAGATCATACTCTTAAGTCATGAGTTAGCTTTTCCGTTAAAAAAAGTTAAAAAAATTAAAAATGCAAAACCACAAACACAGCTGACATCTCTGTAAAAACTTAATTAATTTATAAAATATATTGTGAGAGCAAAAGTAATTCCTTTGAATGCATTGACTTCCATGCATTTGTTTAAGACATTGTTATTTGGGATATCAGTTTTTAGTTGTTTTTGCAATTCCCATATAGGTCATTTATGCAGTCCATTAAACAAGGTTTTTATTATTGGTCTACATGAAAAAAGACAGAGATAAAATGTAGAATTTTTCAGAATTGGTAAAAGGATTCAGACATACAGAGCCATGTGACTGAAAAATCTAAGTGTACAAACATGTAATGCAAATTAATAGACATATATTAGCAAAGTTGATATAATCTTTTAAGCCACCCGTTCATTATTCCTAAGTGTACAGTCAGTTTTATGCGGCACTTTCCTGCTTGTTCTCTGCTTCACCAGCAAACAGTATGTTTCAGGTATCAGAGGCCACACATACAGCTTTTTTTCTCATAGGTAAAAGGTTTTGACATGAATGTAACAATTTCAATCTTTGATTTCTTTAACTTCCTCCAGAGCTCCACTGATTTCTGAACATTTTTCAAGGAGTCATTCATCAGCTACACATTTCTTTAGAGTTCATAATGCATTTCTGTCAGTCAGCCCCCTATCCATTTAGATGTTATAGGATACCTACATGTGCTTAATTTCTTGATATGTACTTAATTGCTTTAAATCCTTTGGATCAGGATGCTCTAGAAAGTCACGTTAGTAACTGAATCATTTTATGCATAACTTAGCACACAGATAGCTTTCCATGTACTTCACTCCAGAATCTTCCTGAACAACCCCACAATGTTTGAATAAAACACAAGGTTGATTGGTCTCGGCAGCCAACTTTTCAAAATTTATTTTAAAACTTAATCTTATTTTTTAAATATGTAACTTTGAGAGCTAGCTGACTGCATTGTGGCTGAGTTTATCTTGTGGATTTTTTCCCTCTAAACAATATAAAAGACAAGCCAGCTGCCTTCTGTGTATTGATTCCTATGACTAACTTACACCCCAGAGATGAAAATATCAACTATGTGTTTTTTCAAACACAGACTGAATTATCTTTGAGTATACCTGAAAAAAAGAGATAGTGATATTTGCTGTAGGTGATCATTCATTTTTAAATTTTATTTTTTGATTGCATTTTTTTAATATCCTAACCAAAACATATACCTACAATTATTTTCACATATTATTAGATGATGCTGTACTACTATCTTGTTCAAATAGACCCCACCTCGAGTACTGTGTGCAGTTTTGGGCGCCTCAATACAAGAAAGACATCAAACTAGTAAATTGTGTCCAGAGGAGGGTGACCAAGAGGGTGAAGGGTCTTGAGGGCAACCCTTACGAGGAGCAGCTGAGATCGCTTGGTTTGGTCAGCTTGGAGAAGACAAGGCTGAGGGGTGCCCTCATCACAGTCCACAACTCCCTCAAGGGGGTCAGCGGAGGGGGAGGTGCGGATCTCCTCACTCTGGTGACCAGTGATAGGACACAAGGAAACGGAATGAAGCTGCATGAGGGGAAGTTCAGACTGGACATTAGGAAAAGATTGTCTTTTCACTGAGAGGGTGGTTGATCACTGGAACAGGGTCCCCAGGGAAGTGGTCATAGCACCAAGCCTGCCAGAGTTCAAGTCTGGATGATACTCTTAGTCATATGGTTTAGTTTTAGGTAGTCCTGCCAGAAGCAGGGAGTTGGACTCGATGAGTCTTATGGGTTCCTTCCAACTTGAGATATTCTATGATTCTATGAGTGCTCAGTGAAAAAAAATTAAGTTTCTTCATTGTTTGATAATTTTGTTGGTGTGTTTAAAAACATTTTAGGTTCCCAAAGCTTGTAAATAAAAAAAAAAAAAAAGAAAAACATGCTAAGATAGATTCTAAGTCTGGTTGCTTAGGTGTTTACCTCAACATCAGTTAAAAATACTGATTTACTGAGATTTTTTGCATAGGGTAATGCAGATGTGGGGAATACAATCTCTTGAACAGGAAGGTCAATTGCCATCTCAATAGTAATAGGAGCCTCTGTTGCAAGGGTCCTTGAAAAGGCATCTTTGACTGGATAAGGTGAGACTTATTGAACTGAAATGCTGGTAACCTGTTACAACCCAGCTGGCCCCTGATCCTATGTGACCACTCACACATGACCAAGTGATCTTAATTATCTCAGACTGTGTACCAACTATGTACACCACTGGTGTACAAACTGTGTACATCCTAATTTACTTTGGCTGTTCTTAACCATTCCTGTATATGCAGGAACAATATCTATCTGACTATTTCAGATTATCCTTCCACTGTACAGTTTGGTCAATGATGTTTGTCCACATCAGGAACTCCCTGAAGAAGTCCCCTGGACTACCCAGTTTCTTTTCAGAGGGAGTTAAACAACATATTTAAACATGTAAATAGCATCTATTAATTAGTATATGCAGAGCAGGAACTGCCTGGAGGTACTCTGGGGACTTCAAAATTTTTGGCCTAGACAGCTCTGGTATCATTTAGCTAGTTTCTCCGCTGCGAAGTGGACTGGAAGTTCAGCCAATTACCTGGCTTCAAATCCCCGTCTATAGATTCAGTCAGTTACTTTGCTGAAGATCAGTCCATTGTCTTATCTAGGTGGGGACTCTGGGGATTTCCTGGGCCTGATGACTCACCTGACCTGGAACTTTAGACTAAGCACTCTAAGCATGCACATAGACAGTGCCCTGCTATGTCAGTATGCCTCATCAAATGCCCTATTTTTTCAGAGAAGTACTTTTAATTCTATTTTTTTTTCCTGTTTTCTTAGTACCAATCTGATTTTAACATTACTAGTAGTTCTAAAACAGGAGAAGAAAAATATACTCTTTTCCTTACTGTGCTATGTTAAATGTCCAAGCTAGAATGCAATCTGGCCACTGTCGTGTTGATCTGCTGGAGGGTANAGGAGGTTGTAGTGAGCTGGGTGTAGGTCTCCTCTCCCAAGGAACTAGTGACAGGACACGAGGAAATGGCTTTAAGTTGCACCAAGAGAGGTTTGGATTGGACATTAGGAAAAATTTCCTTACTGAAAGAGTGTTGAGGCCTTGGACCAGGCTGCCCAGGGAAGTGGTGGAGTCCCCATCCCTGGAAGTATTTAAAAGACATGTAGATGTGGTGCTTAGGGACATGGTTTAGTGGGTATGGCGGTGTTGAGTTGATGGTTTGACTAGACGATCTTAGAGGTCTTGTCCAACCTTAACGATTCTATGATTCTATGAAAAACAGAATTGATATAACCAAATTTCCACTAGGAACTTTGTGGGCCAATCTCTCCAAGTTATTAGAATGTGTTATTGGAAAGCATGTGTAAAATGAACAGGATAACTGATGAGTAGGTATTTCTGTTCTGACTAAAAGGGAAGGACCACTTGGAAATCAAGAAGTAGAAATTAGTTTGGGTTAAATGTAGTGGAATGAATAATAAACACTAATCTCAATACTACAGGCTGAAATGTGTTCTGAAAGTTGCCTTTACACTTCAGCTACATATAGACCTTTGGGTGGGATTCAGCTGCTGATTCAAATTCATAAATTCAGGTGAATGGGAGCAGATAAACACTTATATAGTAAGGATTCATTATAGTCTAAGAAGATATAATCAATATAGTCAATGGAGTCTAGAGAATTTTTCATGTTGCCTGAATTGAACAAATCCAGCCGGTCAGCTGAACAGGTCTCTAGACTCCTTTGACTGACTGGTTCTCCCAGGGATCTAGTTTCAAGTTAATTGCTGAGCATTACACAGAGTCAGCAGTAAAGCATGTATTGGAAATTGAATCATCTTGACTAAAACTATGCTATAAATAAAATCCGGTCAGGCTTTTTCTCCGTCCCTAATGACTGGTATTAGGCCACAGTTTATAGCTCTGTGATTAAACTTATCCCCTCAAAAGCAGGTTGACCTTATTCACGCTGTCTATCTGTCAGCATTAGTGTTGGTGCTAGCTCTTCAGCTGTTCCCAAGCCTTGCCTAGAAAATGCTAGCCAGAAGAACCAGACGCTGTGGAAAAGCATCTGCCTATGCCTGAATAGAGTCCTTGTTCAGTTTGCTAGTGTGGAGCCCTTTAGATTAGCATGCTAGCTGTGGGGTTGAATTCTTTGATGTAAATCACCTGAGCAGAGAATTTCCATTTATTATTCGAGGCCTCAGTTGCAACATTTAAGATAACCTAGTGTGGTGGGTGGCTGGATACCAGGTGCACATCAAGCTGCTCTATCACTCCCCTTCCTCAGCTGGACAGGGGAGAGAAAATATGATGAAAGGCTCATGGGTCAATATAAGGGCAGGGAGCTCACTCATCAATTACTGTCACGGGCAAAACCAGACTCGATTTGGGGAAATTAATTTAAATTATTGCCAATCAAACCAGAGTAGGATAATGAGAAATAAGAACAAATCTTAAAACACCTTCACCCCCATCCCTTCTTCCTGGACTTCACTCCTTATTTCTTTGCCCTATTGTGGACCTCCATGGGCTGCAGGGGGACAACCTGCTTCACCGAGGTCTTCAGTGCAGGCTGCAGGGGAATCTCTGCTCCAGCACCTGGAGCACCTCCTCCCCCTCCTTCTTCACTGACCTTGGTGTCCGCAGGGCTGTTCCTCATCGCATATTCACTCCTCTGTACCAACTGCTGTTTCACAGCAGTTTTTACCCTTTCTTAAATATGTTATCACAGAGGTGCCACCAACGTCGCTGATTGGTTCAATTTTGACCAGCAGTAGATCCATCATGGAGCTGGCTGGAACTGGTTTAGTCAGACATGGGGGCAGTTTCTGGCCTTTTCTCACAGAAGGCACCCCTGTAGACCCTGTACTTCCAAAACCTTGCCATGTAAACCCAATACACCTAACATTCACTGTATCACATCTGAGTTCACAAAAAAAAATCTTGTCCTCTCTAACCAAGCCATATTCAGATGTTAGGACCTCAATTCTTTCTTTCTTTCTTTCTTGTGCTGAGGAACATGAAATAATCAGGTAAAATAACTTCACAATATATTTATAAGCATTCTCCATTCACTCAAGCCACTCAAGCCACTTAAGCCATCCATACACAAGCCACCATTACAATTTTGAGGAGCAAGTTGGGGAAAAAGGAAAGCAAGTGCAATGAGATGAATTCCATATACCCAGTTAGCAATTTATCTATTTTTATCTTATTTATCTGATCATTTGTCTTGTCAGCAGATTTTATAAATGTTTACTGGACTAGGATGTTTTGTTAATTTTAAGGTCCATGATGTCTATGTTTAATCTATGCTTGGACTTCTCACCTGTAATTACTATTAGAAAAGAAACAGAATAGGAATGTACAGAATACTGCATACCTTGCTTCTTAATTCTCATGTGAAGTAACTACAGTTTTTGCCATCTATGCTATGATATAGAATAATCTTATGGAAATAAGTTATGGAACACACAAGATCCAACTACCTTGTTTCTTTGTCAATGAAAAGGCCATGATGTAGTAATATATAAAGTGCATACCTACTTTAAAACATGTAAATAACCCACAGAATTTAAATATAAGAAACGTGTATAAATGTGTTGTATATATTATGCAAAACAGGTAGTGTCTAGATAATGGAAATTTTATTGACTGGCTATCCTCCTGTCACAGAGAATAGGAATGTGTAGGGTCCAATTCAAAAAAGTTGTGATGGGTGGTGATTGTTCCAGAAACAACTGGATCACTGGAGAAATGTAAAGAAGTATGAATCCGCTATTGTCCACATACTTGAGGATAGCACATAGGCCCAGTCTTGCCCTAAGAAGTGGTTATTGCCACTGTCACACAATAAAAATCTGAAGAAAAATCCTGAGTCCGGAAAAACTTCTTTTCTCCCAGTATATCTATAAATATTAATGTCTTAATTGTTGTTGATACTGAAAAACCTAGAAATCACTCTGGATCACACCTTTATTCTGCTAAGCAGAAGTGTCCTAAGAAATCATGTTCAGTTCAGTCCCAACTAGGATTACTAAATTCCATTCAAGGTCACTCAGGATCAGAATACAGCCCTCTTGTTCTGAAAGGTGACTGGTTTTCTCTGCTTCCATCAAGACAACTGTCGTAAGCTATGTGTTTGAGTAATTTATCACATCACCCCATTAAATATACCTACCTTTGTCAAATTTTCTCTCTCTGCAAATGCTATGCCATTTCAAACTTTCTTAACAGTAATTGTGAGTTGTTTTTTCTTTTCTCATATTTCAACAATGTAA
This sequence comes from Pelecanoides urinatrix, assembly GCA_013400755.1. Lineage (NCBI taxonomy): Eukaryota > Metazoa > Chordata > Aves > Procellariiformes > Procellariidae > Pelecanoides > Pelecanoides urinatrix. The sequence continues at coordinate 39,334 of VZTQ01003506.1, read as the reverse complement.
TATGTATATTATTTCATATGTATACTTGTATAATTTTGCATTATTATAAACACAGCGATGAACATGGTGTTTGGTATGGACACTTCTATAGTATTGCCCGTATGAAATTTACAAAAACATTCCTTATTTCTTTAACTTGTTCTTTCCAGTTTGGGGATTTTGATTTATATGGAATAGCAGTAATTCTCTCTTTAGATATACACTGTAACTTAAGGAAATGAAAGCAGCATATAATGAACTAACTACAGTTTTACACTAATAACAAAAAAGACTTTTATGGTACTATAAATTTAAAAACAATAAATTCATGAATTTGCTATTTTCAGACAAGTATATCTCTGAGGTAGACATTTTTAGCTTAAATTAGAATATTTGACTGTTATAATTCAAACTGTTGAGCTGCTTGTTTAGCTAGATCCCTCTAAGTTACAAAATACATTGGTGTTCACCTGCACACCTTTCAGTGTTATATGCAAACATAGAGATTGTCTGTGAAAGTTTCAGATAAGTATAAAATGAAATAAATTGTATACTGCTTAATATTCTGAGTTTTGTGCCTTGTGTATCCTGCATTAGCTAGGGTATTTTCCTTCCATTTCCATGGGAGCAACACAACATTGAATTAAAAAAAATCCTCTGAAGCCAGTTTGGTGCATTAAATTAATCTTCGTTGCTTTATATAGACAGAATGAAACCATCAAGATTGAACAGATACCTTCAAATAAATTGCTCAAGTTTCTGTCACTGTAACTAATTATAATCCTTAGAGAAAGGAACATTCCTAGTTTGGACACTATTACACAAACATGGCATTACCCAGAAAAAGGCTCAGAATACAAGTGTGAAAATATTATCAAAAGTTTTAGACAGCCCCATCCATCCAGCAAATCATTCTCTGAGAGGGAAAAACAAACTAGCAACAGCCTGTGGTCAAGTAGAAATGTGTGACATTTTAAAGATATAATTTTTCATTCATTCAAATATTTAATACTTGGTGTTGTGATAAGTACAAACACCAGTGTCTTAAGACACAACCATGATTTGTGGCTTTTCTTACGGATGAGGATTTCTGACTGGTTTTTGTTCCTCAAGCAACATATCTAACACATTCAGTTTAGGGCACTGTGTAATATTGGCCTTCAAAAAGGATGTAAAAGGAACTGTGTAACTTACTGATTCATCAGCATTGTATTCTACAGCTCCACCAGTTTTATCTCTGCTAGCAATATATAACCCAAAAAAAGATGACATTTGTCTTAAGAGTGGGAATCTCCAATGAGATAAGAGCTGACACTTTGTTTTGTTGTTATGACTCACCCCATTCTTGAATGTGTATGAATACTCAGCATATTTTTATTATATATGTTGTTTATATCTCTGGTTTTTATTTTAATCATCAAGACACTTCCTATCTAATATTTATCTGTTAATCTGGAGAAGCACCTATTTTCTGTAAAAATATTCAGTGGAGATGATATAGAAGACACACACTGACAGATAGAATAATGCTGTCACTCTTTCTTTTTTAAACCACAACTGCTTCTTTTTTTTTTTTTTTTTTTTGCTTATCTTTAGAATTTCCCCTTCTGATACAGTGCACAAAGTATTATGCCTCTCCTCAAGAGTCCATCTTGTCTCTGACTTTGGTAAAGGTTTCTTGGTTCTCAGCAGCAACAGTGTTAAATTTAAGTAGGTTGATACTGTGATTCAGGCCTTACTGAAAGTTATGATTTATTCACTAAAATTAAAACTTCTTTTGTAGGTATTTGGAATGGGAGGCAGGGAGGAAGGGTGGAAAGGAAAGAGTTTGCTAAATGGATATTTTTCGGTATATAGAATAACTGAATAGGTTAATTTTAAGCCTTTTAATTTCTCTGAGCTTCAGGAACTCTTTTTCTGAATGAGAACATCTGGTCCAGCACCATTTTTGCCCCTTCTAGCTCAAAGCATCCCACTACTATGCCTAATAAAAGAAGTATTGGCCTCTGCTTCTTCTCATCAAACTTTTATTTTTTCAAATCACACAATTTGTATATTGATTCTCCCACCTCCAAACCAAGATCCAATTTTGTGTGAAGATCGCTCATGGGAACAAATATATATTAAAAAAACCTCACCAAGTATTCAAATTAGGTTTTTTAATATTCAATTAGAAGATTTTATTTAATTATTATTATTGCTAATACTTGAAATCTAAAGTGGAGTTCTGCTAGCTGTTCAGGATCTTAAATCAATTGCTAACTTTCTGTGGCTTTTATTAGCTTAACTGGCTAAAGAAACATCAACAGGTAATGCTTATGCTTAAGACTGTTGTTTTGTTCTTCAGTAAAGTCTAATCTCTATGTCATAAAAGTATTTCCTAGAAGGACTAATTACAAGACACTGTGCTTTGAGAAAATCCTTTTCCCCTCATAGAATTAAGCCCTAATAGGCCTTATACATTATGTTTATTCAAAGCATATGCATTTTCCAGCAAGCGTTGACTGTGGACTATATTAAAGACAGTGGTTTTTGTTTATTTAACTGTGTTCCCTGGGAAAACAAAGTTTAATGATTATTTTAGCCATGGTTTTTTTTCCCCATTGGTAATCTCTATATAATTTTTTTTCTCATTCCAGGCAAAAGTAGGAGTGAGTCAGGGCTCTCCGAGAGGGTTACCTTCTCAGAGTGAGTGTTACAGAAGTTAGTAGCTGTTAGAGAAGATACAAACTATTGAGCATGAATAATTTTTTTGAATATTTTTTGGCCCTGTAATCCAATTACTCCTGCTGAGCACCGCAGTGTACATGACATTGTTAAAACAGTCTTGAGTAAAGACAATATCAGTATATGGAAATATTACCATAATTCTCTTAAAAGAACCCCAAACAAAAAACAACAACAAAAAGCCAGCCAACAGATGCTTAGACTTAAGAAATTATTAGCTCCTTTGCTCATAAAACTACTTATATACTTGGTATAGTGTAATTGTAACAAGTTCTTGAGCTTGAAGCACCCTTAGTACAAAATGGAAGGGGAAAAAAAAGTTCTCTAAAAACTTTTTGCAGCTAGCATTTTCAAGGCCAAATCTGACTCATAAATCCTAAATCATTAAATAAGCCCAGAGCATCAAGAGCCGCTGATGGACTTTCTGGTGGGAAGCAGAAATGATACCTTTAATTAGCCTCTGTCTTTGTCCTACCTACCCATTTTTCCCCACATGATTTCCTTCCAAAAACAACCCACTTGAACATTTCTTTCTATTTTATAATGTGAGAAATAAATACTTTATGTGAACTACATGGAGCTGGTTGGAGCCACTTGGAGATGGTTCCCCTACCCTGCACTCACGTGACATATATCAGATTTAAAAAAAAAACACAACTGTTTCCCTTCCTTTTTTTTTTTTTTTTAAGATTAAATTAGGCCTTAGAGGTTAATATATTAAACAAACAAACAAACAAGCAAACAAAAAAAAACTTTGTGTATTTTATGACAACCATTATTTATGATGTATGTAGCTGCTGCCAACAGTATGCAGTCATCTCAGCAAAGACAACAGATATCCTACTGTGTAATAGCAAAGTTTAGCAATATATGAAAGAAATTACCCTGAAAGCCTAGATGCACAATAAAATTCAGTTATGCAAGCATGTTAGGTAGGATTTTCTGTATCTCCATAACTGTAACACGACCCTTATTCAAGATTGGGATCTAAGATGTTTACAAGCAAAGAAACAGATGGAAAAGGTTGCAAAATCTCAAACAAACAGTATCTAAAGACTGAAAATATTTTCCAGTAATTAAAATGGAATACAGTACTTTTTGTGTATATATATAATAAATACTGAATGGGATTCCTCTAATTTGTAGACAAAGTCGCACCAGAGAAAATTGGATTGTTTATGACAGAGAATATTGAGGATATTTTTAAATTAAAATATAAATAGGTAAAAATCTTTACAATATAACTGTGAAATAAGTCTGTCACCCATCTTGTTGGTGTCACATAGAAAATCTGCATATGAATTAGAACTCAGGTTTTCCTGAGTCCTTCTTCCAAATGCGTAGTTAGCGCGTTAGAGCTGTTAGACTAGCTCATCCAGAGAAGGGATTTTCAATGTCCAAGACAGACTTAGTACTTAATTTGGTGTCAGTCATGATCTCCATGTGATAAAAACCAGTATGCACTTCTCTGTCCTCCTACTTGTTCCATTCTTATCTTGGTTATGACCTCTGTTCTTTGTAGTCTTGCTCATTGAAACAGAATTTTGAGATATTCAGGAAAAAACAGGTCAGGCAAACAAATTTAAAAAGTGATTTTAAAAGCTTTGTAAGTATTTAAAAAATTTTACTGATTTGATATTTTGGGATCTGGAATTGGGTTTGGGGGGGGGGTGTTTTTTTGTTTTGTTTTGTTTTGTTTTGTTTTGTTTTGTTTTGTTTTGTTTTTTAATTCTACAGACTTATTGTGAAAATCCTCGAAATATTTGATCCAGTAGATCTTTGGGTTTTGATCTTCTGACTAGAAATGCAATTTCTGGGGTGTTTTTTGGGGGGTGAGGTGTTGTTTGTTTGGCTGTTTTTTTGTTTCCCATTTAAAGCTATTAAGGGGAATACATTTCCCCTTAATAAATAAATTGAATACTGAAACTCAGATTTTGCTGGGTTTCAATTTTTGCCTTTAGTTCTTAATAAGGAATAGTGACCTATACTATAAATTGACAAAATTAATAAAGAAAGTATTTTTTGTTTTTATTTGGATTTTTTTCAGGAGAACAGAGTTGATATGTTTCTATGTTCTTTTCATACTAAGAACTGTTTCTTAACAGTACATTCTGACCTTACATTGAAAAATATTTAAAAGAATAATGTGGGGTCGGATGGCTCGGTAATGATTCTAGCTGAATTTGACATGGAGAACTGAGCCCTCTGTCCTTGATAAACAACTGAGAGAGAAGTTGGAATGCTTAGAGGGATGTGAAAGTATGCAGTAAAGATAAGCAGAACGTTAGCTGAGTGAAGAGAAGAAGCCAATGAGAAAATATTGCTTTGCACGTGAACAGAAGGCCGCGACCTATCAGTGAATAGCTGATAGCACGTGGACAGCTTTACTACATATATAACGGGATGTAAGGGTTAGACAAAGGTCTTTGGTCACCGCCAGCCAGAGTCCGTGTTGTTAATCTTCACAGAATAAGAAACAGTTGTCAAAAGTAGGCTCTTGTTTATCCATTACATACTATGCTTTAAAAATATTAAATTCACATTCATACTTAGCTTGTAAACCAGATGTTGATATGTATGATAAGAACAATACGTGTCTCACAGTATTGTAAGAACAGCAATGTAATAATATGTATTAATTACAGACAGTTGAGATCTTCGTCAGAGGATAGATCTCTGAAACTTGCAAATTGCTAAAACAGAACTGTTCAGAAGACTGATAAATCAGCCCAATTTCAAATTGTTAAGCAACACTTTACTGGATTGACATTCAATAATAGCACATATTTTCAGTGTTTAGTTCTTACTCATTATTAATTATTGCTACCTATTGAAAGTAGTTGGTCCTTAACATACATATTCTACATTAGCTGTTACCATACACAACCACAGAGGTGATACTGTGTGCTGATGGCTGTGGTCCTTGATCATTATTAGTCATTAACATCAGTGAGATCAGGCTGGAGACCTCTTTCGTGCAGGAAGCAGGAAGTGGAGGAGGCTTGTCTTCTCTCTCCTTCTCCATCAAATCCTTACTCCACCTCCACTCCAGATGTTTCCATCTCTCAATAGGCCCTAGTGCTTGGTCTCCACTTGGACTACATACTGCAGAATGTTTTCAGGGTGGGGGGTCACTTTCCCAGGACAGGGCAGGTGACTTATTCTGTTGGTTGATGATATTTTTGTTCTTGCTTAGCTGCTGCTGCTTGTCTTTTAAAAACAAAATCCCCTTAGGTCACGTTTATGCAGGGACCAGCAATGGATCATTACTGAGTTGTTTATGGTTGTATGTCCCCTGTTTTCTGGCTGTGCTCATATTTTCAAGGACTTTGGTGTTACCAAAAACTGAAACTGCACATCACAGCAAGAGACACCTAGTTCCAAACTGCGGCTCATACAGCTGGTTCTCATAATTAAATCCTACTTAGTGTTTCTATTGTTTTGAGTAGAACAGGCCTACTATCATAAGACTCTATAATTGTTTAAAGAAGACCTCATCTTAGCTCTTCACTTCATCAGGTGGTCTACCAGATGCCCACCACCATGGCCTCCTTGATGGCCTCTCCTTTGACAAAGATCTCCTGAAAAAAACTCAAACAAAAACAATGGTTGTCCGTGTACCTCAACTACAGTGAGTACTTGGAGGCGGAACCCAAAGAAAGAGCTAGCCACACAGAGGAGGAGCTGTGCATCCAGCCCCTTTGGTTCCATTTTCTTTTCACACAAATTTGTACCTCCTGAAGCAAAATTTCAAACACCACAGGTCGGGAATCTTTGTCATCACTTTACCCACCTATCTCTATCCTCATCAGCCATCAACCATCCCCATCTAACCTCATCAATTGCAGTTAAGCTACCTACATGAAGATACATAGCCACAGCTTTAGCACACAAGTGTATGTGCAGGTAAATTGTGGTGGCACCACTGCCAAGTCACGTTAACGCTTCCAGACTGAGAGCCTTGTTTTCCTACTCTCTGAAAGTAGGAGGTCTGTCATCAGCAGTAAGTTTAACTATATATCTGACCTAAGATTCTAAGATGGCAAAGAATGCAAAAATAACCCCAAATCTTTCAAGTTTCTTTCAACACAGGAAACGTATGGGGACTCTGAAAGCATCTCTGCTTCTGGAGATTTGGTTGTCTGGTCTCGGAGTCAACAAAGTGCTAGTGTTACTGAGGGCTAACCCCCAGCCTGTCTGAGCTGGTCCCATGGTGACTGGGGACTTCTTTGTGCTGGTTCCAAAGTAAAGACCTCCACAGCCCCTGAAATATCCTATGGTGACTTTTGAGTTGGCCTGGGAACTGGAAGACAACATGCGTGCTCCTGCTACAACCAGGGTGTTTCATATAAAGTGCCTCTGACATCAGATTTGTGTAAGAAGTGAGGACAACCTTTATTGGAAGGGGTGGCTGGTGTCAGGGCCCTTGATTGCATCCCCACCTCCTCGGGGGGTGACTGCTGGGGTTGGGGCCAGCACAGAGATAGTGCAGTTGAGGGCTGCAACCCTTTTCCTTTGGTGTCCCAGGTAGCCAGACTTCCATGATGAGGAGAATATTATTTCTGGGCAGTTTCTCCATACCTGCTTCACTCAGATGACCATACAAATAAGAACAAATAAGAATGTGTCCACCTTTTAAATAAATAATAACCTGCTGGCAAGAGTGTTCATACCAGTTAACAGCATCCAGATTGTCAGTTCCCCCTCAGCCTGAAGGAGTGAGTCAGCGTCTCCCACCAAAGCTCCTTACCTTCAGGTGATATAGCACTGTCAGAAAGGACACTCTCCACCACACTTTTTAGCCTACCTTGTTGTTTCTCCAAGAACATAAAATGTTTTAATATTTTATTTCATAATTTCATTTTCTTTCTATTTCCATTTCTTTTGCTCTGCTATATTAAAGTAATATGAATGTGCGTAACTAGAATAGAATCATAGAATCATAGAATCACTAAGGCTGGAAAAGACCTCTAAGGTCATCAAGTCCACCCGTCATCCCAACACCACCATGCCCACTAAAACATGTCCCTAAGCACCTCATCTACACGTCTTTTAAATACTTCCAGGGATGGTGACTCCACTTCCCTGGGCAGCCTGTTCCAAGGCCTGACCACTCTTTCAGTAAAGAATTTTTTCCTAATGTCCAAAATGAATGAATTAATATCTGTCACTTTTTTTACCGGCAAAATGATTACAGTTTATATACTATAAAGAGGTAATACATATCATAATATGTTGAAATAGTAATCTTTTCATTTTCTCAAGCAACATTCACATTTATGTTTCCACCAACACAGTAAGTTTCTAATACTGTAGAGAATATAGCTGGGAAAAAGCTTGTAGGTCCCAAAAATGTGGAAATTTCCATAAGCATGTTTTGTAAGATACGTTTTGTGTGTGAACTTTCAAAATTCAAGCCCCTGAAATGATTTATATTAAACCCATGAACAGGCCAAACTCAAGTAAGTATCTTCATTTAATTGTTTACTTTCACAGCTGTCTTGCCTTAGCATTTGTGTGTGTGTGTGTGTGTGTTTTATAGGAGAAAATTATGTAGACCATGTTTCTATCATAATTATCAAATATTTCTAAATATTAAATGCCCTAGCAAGTTGTTTTTAAATTTAAAGCATTTAAATTTGCAATGACTGGTATTTAGCTTTCAATCTGTTATGCAGCATATTCTGTGAATGATCACTTTAATTTCCTTGTGAAGTAAGAGTATTCATGTAAGTGTCGGTAAGTTAAAATACTTCATTAACATTTGTTTTTTTTCCCTGACAATCTTGAAAGGTATACAAACACAGATTACAATAAATATATTTCACTTCAAGGACCTGACTAGAATTCATATAGAACACTTCCATCAAAAAGTAACATAGGCAATCTGTTAAAGAAAAAACAATTACAGATGTATGTTACATTGCTCTGACAGCATGTCATCCATGGACACGCTTAATGAAAGAATATAACTTCCCAGAAATAAATCTAAAAAAAATAGCAAAAAAGAGTAAAGATTATGTGGGTTATCATAAGAAGAAAATGTTTTAAGGTAGGGATCATTATTACAAAAATGATGAGGAAGAGAATATCACCATGTACTGGGAAACAAATAGGATTTTAAGGATAACAAATTAACTGACTTCAACAGTAGGAGGGTTTGCCATTTGAAATTATTGAGTTGTTAAAGCAAGATGGCAGAGTGTAATAAACAATATTTGTGCCTTCGAAAGTCTTGCCCAGAGATTTCACAAGTTTTTAAGCCTGAGATATAACGTTTAATGGAAGTAATGGGTGAATAACATATTACCAAATATTTAGCCTCACCAAAGAAACAGGCATTTGATCATTTAAGGAATAATTAAGGATAATAAGCAAACCAGCTTCGGCATATATATATTTTTGATACAAATCTGTAGGAACATTTCAAGGAATATTCTCAAAGTTGCTACTATTCCTCATGACATTGATACCATTCCTTTTGTGGTTTACAGCAAAATATTAGCTAATAGGCTTCTGTTTTGCAATGACACCACATGTAAATTGACTCTTACATATAGAATCTTAGGTATAAAGCCATAAAAGGAAATAATAAATTAATTGGCATTGAGAAACTTTCTCAACACATGGAACACATGGAAGTTTTTTTGAAGTACACGATTAAGACTTGGGAAATCTGTCTCTTTACTCCTTGCTGTGAAGCAGATTTCCTAATTGATATTATATGTCCCTGACTGTAAAACAAGTATAATAATATAATTTCACAAAGTTTTAGAGAAGTTTGGTATTTCTACAAGTATATTTCATACATTTATGATGTGAGCAGCCAGAAAGGCAACCTGGTTAGAAGAGAAAATTACTGAGGAAAAGAAAATGTCTGATGAAAAATACTGACAGAGAAATTGCCTGCCAGACTGGGAGCTGTGAGCCTGGGAACTAGACCTTGGAACCAGAAGCATCCTTGAGAAGTGCAGCTAGCTTCTTTGAAGTACAGCCAGGGTACCTAGAAACTGGACACATCCTGAGAGGCTATCAATAAGTGCAAAACCAGGAAACTGTAACGACAGCTTATCATCTGAAAAGGTATAAAACAGTATGGGAAAATAAAATTTGTCTAAAAAAACAGAAAACATCATCATCTATTCACTATTATGGGTGAAAAACAAATTAACAGCATCTACTGGCTGCTCAAAGTGATGGTGTCCTACGTCCTCATGTCTCTGTTAGACAAAAAGGACTTAATTTTTATCCAAAATGGAGACTCTCTCTCCCAGAACTTCCCATGCTGCATGTACTTTCCCTTTTCTACACAGGCTGAATTCTCCACATGAACTATCCACAAGATCTTAGACTCTCCCTGGGGACGTCTGGCTGACTCTAAACTCTGTGACACAGTTCGTCTTTGAAGTGAGACTCTGTCTGTTATTTTACTTTTCCTCCTTTGGGCCCATTTTTGCAGTCGGTTTGGTTTGCTTTCACAGTTCTGGGATGGTTGAATCCCCTTCTGGGATTGGTTTGCCCTCCCCTTTGGGATGTTTTGGTCACTTCTGAAATCTGTCTAATTCATTTCATACTGGTATTATAAGGAAGTAGATGGACATTCCATTTAAACTTTGGAAAAGAAATTCAATATTGCTAATAAATACTATAGGAATCATCTCTAAAGTCTTTACTGAGATCACTTATTCCATATCCCTAAGGAATACTTAGCATCTTTACAGAATATATCAGATAAAAAAAAAAAACAAAACAAAAACAAAAAACCCAAACACAACTGTTTCCCTTTTTTTTTTTTTTAAAGTTGAAATTAGGCCTTAGAGGTTAATATATAAAAAAAAAACAAAAACAAAAACAACTTTGTGTATTTTATGATAACAGTACAGGAGGCACACAGCTAAGTTCCCAAGAATTTTATTGTGAGTGTATCTTATTATCTCAAAGGAAGATTAAAATAAAATTATATAGTAAGGAAAACAAAATTAGAGATTTAGCATATTTTTTTCTCTGTGTATACGTATACAATGTACCTCTGATTCTGTGGTATGTATCTTTTGGGATAAACCTAATATTAATAAATTAACAGAGAAACAATAATGCCCAGCAGTGTGATTAACAATTTAATATGAAATACTAGCACACTACAGCTGTAAAAATTATATGCAGTGAGCTAATGGATGAAATAGCAGAAAGTGTTGATTAAGAAGTCCTAAAATTATTCAGGCATTTATGTATAAGTCTTGCCACAGACTTCTATGGAATTATTATCAGAAAACCATAAAGCCCAGAAAAGGAAAAGGTTGAATTATGAGAAAGTGAATGAGAAATGCATAAAAATAAAAGATAAATATATTCTATCTAACTCTACGGGTATTGGTTTCACTTAAACCAAATTAAAGTAAGTCAGTTTCCTAATGTTTAAACATACTTTTTTTTCTTATAGGCAAGACAGAATTATTAAAAAAAAAAAAAAAAGCTTCTGTTGTTTTTAACAGAAGGAATACTGCGACCAACTTGGCTAGATGACCTCACTGAAAATTTTCAAAGGAATGTTTTAAATAATGGATATTAAAAATAATTAGTAATAAATAATACTTTTTTTTCCCACTGAACTGACTGTGGAGTGTCACTGTTTGTCATGAAACAGATACTGCATTCTACCTTCAGTATTGCTTCTTTACAGTAGAAACTGAAGCCTTTTTTTTTAATCAGCTGTGTGTAAAATCATTGTGAATGGCTATAGAATGTTAAGGGAATCTAGTCATATATCACTGTCCTGGTTTCGGCTGGGATAGGGTTAAATTTCTTCCTAGTGCTGTGTTTTGGATTTAGTATGAGGAGAATGTTGATAACACACTGATGTTTCCAGTTGTTGCTAAGCACTACTAGGCAGCTGTTCTTCTCATTCTAAGTTAGATGTAACTCTAACCAACAGGTGAATCATTCCCTAAACACATTTCTCTCCATTTTACTGCAAAGACAATGTAGAGGAACCCAATATTGACCCTGTCTTAAGAAGAAGGTGAGAGTTGGTAACATCCTGAGGTTCCTTCCAATTCAAACAATGGTGATTTTGTAAAATTAGACAAATCCAATCTTCAAGGACTTAGGTTTGGTTTCCTGGCCAGATTTATAAGTCAGGATGACTGGCTACTTGAGAAACTTAGGCACCTGGGACTTCTAAAAGAAAAAAAGTTTGATTGGTTACTATCTGGGCTGTACCAGGCCCAGTTCTGGTATGGCCCAGCTACATAATGGGGGCTTGGGCTGCTGCGAGCGAGCAGTGAGAAAGTCTGCATAAAGATGAGAAACTCACAGGTACAGTTGGTGGTGGGACTGGTGAGATGGGATCATTAGAACCTCCAGGATTCACGAGGGAAAATACCAGAAGGAAAGATGTAAAACCTTAAAAGACCAAAGCCAGGGAATCCAGGCAGGTGGTTTGGTCTAGCTCAGAACTGGTTCGCTGGTGTCGGGTTGGGCCTGGCCATCAGCATCCATAACTTCAACAGTGCTGGGGCAGATAAATAGGGATGTTTTTCAAAGTAAAATTTCATTTATTACTAAAGGTAAATTACTGATAACAAGAATTAATTAAGCTGATGAATAAAGCAAAAAAGTTACCCTTTAAAAGATTATTGGGTCTGTTTTCTTTAGAGGAACTACTGTTTTAAGATTAAGTCATTTTGTAGTCCCGGTATTACAAAATCCTGCGTCACAATGTCAGACTTGTTCTGCTGGTTTTGCCTAAAGAAGAATAGTTTAATTTAAATTAAAGATATTCCCTTCCTTGGATTCTTTTCAACAATTCCACCTCAGGTATATAAATGCCTTCAAAAATTATCTTCATGTACTAAATTTTGTATTATTTATTCACAAGTAAAAATAATTTTGATTTATTTATAAATCTGGTTTTATTTGAGAAGTATTTTTTTTCTTTGTTATCTTCTTTTTCTTGTGCTAATAGCATAAATCACATTGCAAGATATGCAGTTCTTTTCCAAATATCCATCTATTTAGTTGGTCATATTGCTTTAAAGGACATTTATTAAGAATGAGACCAGAGTGCATTTTTGAGTGAACAGCTAATTTTAGTTAAAAAAAAAAAAAAGTGAATTATGTTTGGTTTTCATCTTTTCAGGGAGAATGGTTTAAAGAACAAAAACATGCAAAGTTGATCCTGAAACAATGATATTAAGCATCATCCAGTTACTAATACATAATAATGACTGTTTTCTCAGCCACACCTGCTTAAATAAATCTTTTTCTTTAGATTTATTCTATGTAGCATATCTGAGATCGGAAAAACTACATAAAATTATTTTGTGATTGATACGGCTCATAAGTGGTTTTACTTACTTTTTTTTTTTTGTTTGAGATTATCACCACATTTTTCAAAATATTGATTATCCTTTCTTCTGTATCAGTTTGTTCTCTTTTCCATACTCTTTTCTCTGTTGCCAGCTCTACTAGGCAAAAGGTACAGATTTATACAATTAATGTATCTATTATCTTCTCCAGCACTTCTACTCCGAGCTTAGACAGACATTCCTTGGAAATACAAGGCTATATGAACACATGCATTATTCATTCTTTCTTTATGTGATAACTTCCTTTAAACTCAGATTTAGGCACCTTAATGCATACTAGACTTCTACCAGTGACTGAGAATCTTATCCTACTTATTTAACCAGTAGAGTATATAAATACTTAGTTCTATTGGAAGGCTGGCATTTCACATTTATTTTTGTGGACGTTCTTCTATTTTAGAATCATAGAATCATAGAATAGTTTGGATTGGAAGGGACCTTTAAAGGTCATCTAGTCCAACCCCCCCAGCCATGGGAAGAGACATCTTCAACTAGATCAGGTTGCTCAGAGCTCCGTCCAACCTGACCTTGAATGTTGCCAGGGGTGGGGCATCTACCACCTCTCTGGGCAACCTGTGCCAGTGTTTCACCACCCTCATTGTAAAAAATTTTACCCTTTTCCTGTCGCAACAGGCCCTGCTAAAAAGTTTGTCCCCATCTTTCTTATAAGCCCCCTTTAAGTACTGAAAGGCTGCAATTTTCTGTTATTGTAGTTGCCGTAGATAATTTGTCCTTTCACTAAAAATTACACTGTAAGTTGTTGCTTCAAATTGCTTACACAAAATTTCACTGCACTTTGAATTTAAATAAAAGAAAACTTGTTAATAACAATCACTTGCCCTTTTTTTTTAACAAAACAAGAAATTGAACTGATTTGTCAGAGTAGAATGTAGTCTGTAGCTAGCATTTGGCAAAGAATTAAATACACTTCACCTGAATAGATTATGAAGCACACAACTTATTCGAGTTCCACTGAACTACCAATGTACAGTATTTTAACTGGAATAAGCAGCCAGCAGGAATATTTATTTGTACCCAAAGATAAAAACTACAATCCTCCTTTTTCATTTTTTATATGATTAGGAAGCTCTGTTTTCCATTTAATCTTTAAAGAATCCTCATAAATGAGGTCTTGTTTTGTGCTTCATTTCAGAACATCATTCTTAAAAAAAAAAAAGAAGATTAAAATTTTTTTTTTCAATTCAGGAGCAATTTCATGCAGTACTTTTAGTTCCATTGCACTAGGTTTCAACCTTTGTGTCACTTATTTTTGTATCCAATATTTCCCTGTTAACTCATTTTCATCAGATCTTGCCTTACTTAGCTTATTTTTTTTTTTACTTTTTTCTTTTTTTCTTTCCCACAACTTTGCTAGTGTTGCAAATAAATCAAAGCACAAATGCACCCATGAAGTCAAGTAAGACACAGTGGATCTCTATTCCATGTTTACAAACTAATATTCTAATATTCATGCTGTGTTTAATTTCCTCCAGTTCTTATGCCTGTTAATTTTAGCAATATTCACAGAAGATTTTGACATGCAAGAAAGTAATGAATATTAAGATTTATGTCAGTTAATATATGTTAACACTGCAGAAAGCATATATTGTTATCAGGATCCATTGTTTAGGATTATTATTTATTTGAAGTTTTGATATAACTTTCATATGGATTGATTGTTTCTCAACTATCTGGTGTGCAATTTCATACTTCTTCCTCTTCCTCAAATTATTGTAGTAATTTGACTTCAAGGTCATTTCTGCTATGATCCTACATTGTTTGTTTGTTTTTTTGTTTTCTCCTTTTCTTTTTTTTTTCCTGGTTTGTATGCATCATGATTCTTCCAGTTAATGAGTACCTTCCATTTTGGGTTGGAATATCAAAACTTGAAACGAGTCTATGAAGATACAGTAGTAGCTCACAGTAGTACAGCTGGCCCCATGGCCAAAACTACTTTTTACCTATTTTTATACTCTCTTGAACTCAAGAATAGTTAGTATAATCAAACTATAATCCTGGAAGCCTAAATTTTGTAGTTTCTAGGAGTTAATGTACATGTTCCTTTAGCTAGACAAGTCCTTTACAGCTGAACTGTTCTGAGTCTAATTCCATTACTTATCTGACAGGGTGCATTTAATTTTAATAACAGCAAACTCTCCTGCTGTAAATGAAAAGTAACATTCAAATTGCATACAGCTTTTACCAGTAAAAGCCGTCTTAAAACAAATCTATGTTTTTCATTATGATGCATTGTTATTACTACCACTTTTAGCCCCGTTCTTCCCATTTTTCCTGTTCTTCTTATCCTTCCTTGAAAAAAAGGTAGTCAGTCAGTTTGAGGCCAGCCTCAGATATTCACAAGTTCACCTTCTGGTTTTGTTCCACATAAGAATTAAGTTTTTTGGGACACATTTAATAAATGGCAAAATAAAAAAGAGACAGTGCTGTTTCTATGCCAGTTCAACACATTGCTCAGTCATTAGAGCACTCTTAAGTCTTACTTAAATGCTTTCTTGAACTGAATTAATTTTATGACACATTCCCTACCTTCTGACGTGAGTCATGTACGGTCTTCCCACTTAGAATCATAGAATCATAGAATCACTAAGGCTGGAAAAGACCTCTAAGGTCATCAAGTCCACCCGTCATCCCAACACCACCATGCCCACTAAACCATGTCCCTAAGCACCTCATCTACANGGAGAGGTGTTCCATCCCCCTGATCATTTTTGTGGCCCTCCTCGTGACCCACTACAACAGGTCCATGTCTTTCTTGTGCTGAGGGTTCCAGAGCTGGACGCAGTACTCCAGGTGGGGTCTCACCAGAGCAGAGTAGAGGGGCAGAATCACCTCCCTCGATCTGCTAAGAATGCTTCTTTTTATGCAGCCCAGGATGTGGTTGGCTTTCTGGGCTGCAAGCGCACATTGTCGGCTCATGTCCAGCTTTTCATCCACCAGTACCCCCAAGTCCCTCTCAGCAGGGCTGCTCTCAAATCCTTCATCCCCCAGCCTGTATTGATACCAGGGATTGCCCTGACCCAGGTGCAAGACCCTGTACTTGGCCTTGTTGAACCTCATGAGGTTCACATGGACCCACTTCTGAAGCTTGTCCAGGTCCCTCTGGATGGCATCCCATCCCTCAGACACCAAGCACCACTCAGCTTGGTGTCATCTGCAAACTCACTGAGGGTGCACTCAATCCCACTGTTTATGTCATTGACGATATTAAACAGTACTGGTCCCAATACGGACCCCTGAGGGACACCACTCGTCACTAGTCCTCAGGAACCTCTCCCAATAGCTATGAACTTTCGAAGATAATCAAGAGTGGCCTTGTAATGGCACTAACCAGCTCTCTCAGCATTCATGGGTGCATCCCATCAGGTCCAGTGGACTTATGTATGTCCAGTTTGCGTAAATGTTCCCTAGACTACTCCTCTTGTACCAAGGGTAAGTCTTGCTTGCTCCTGACTTTCCCACTGGTATCGGGAATCTGAGATTGCCAAAGTCAAGTCTTGCCACTAAAGTTTAAAGTGAAGATGGCATTGAGTACCTCTGCATTTTCTCTGTCCTTTGTCACCATGTTCTCTGCTTCATTCAGCAGTGGCCCCACATTTTTCCCTAGTCTTCCTTTTGTTGGTGATATGCTTGCAAAACCCTTCTTGTTGCCCTTCATGTCCCTAGCCAGATGCAACACCAGACAGGCTTTGGCTTTTCTAACTTTGTCCTTCATGCTTGGCTGGTGTCTCTGTATTCTTCCTGGGTTGCCTGTCCCTGTTGCCACCTCTCATATGCCTCCTTCTTATGTCTGAGTTTTGTCAAGAGCTCCTTGTTCATCCATATAGGCCTCCTGCCTCTCTTGCTTGCCTTTCTGCTCATCAGGGTGGACCATTCTTGAGCTTGGAGGAGGTGATCTTTGAAAATCAACCAGCTGTCCTAGACCCTCTTCTCTCCAGGACAGTATCCCATGGGCTGCCAGCAGGTCCCTGAGCAGGCCAAAGTCTGCTCTCTGGAAGTCCATGGTAGCGGTTTTGCTGCCCCCTCTCCTTCCTTCACCAAGTATCGAGAATTCTATCATTTGATGGTTGCTAAGCCATGAGGCTGTTCCACTTGACATTCAGTGACCTGAATGCAGAACAGTATTACACCATGGCAGTGAGGTCACCAAGTCAGTAACTTATTTGAAATCCTCTTCATACTTGATTCAGAACAGAGACTTAAAATCAGTTCCTGCAATTTTTAAAAGAAAACTGACACCAAACTCTGAATGAATTTCATACTGTGTGTCTAAATCCACAAAATTCAAAATGCAAAAGGTTATTTCATGAGGAGTAAAACATAGATAGAACATATATAGAGTAGTCCATTGTTGTTTATGTCTATGTAGTAAGACTTATCGTTAGTAAAGTATTTGACACTGTCTCCCATAACATCTTCGTAGGCAAGCTGGCAAAATACAGGTTAGATAAGTGCATAGTGAAGTGGATTGAAAAACAGCTGAATGGCCTGGGCCTAGAGGGTTGTGAAGTAGTAGAATTCAGCTGGAGGAAAGTCTCAGTTTTGTAATCTGTGGTCACTGCTAGGACCAATGCTGCTTCACATCTGCATTAATGACCTGTATGCTGGGACAAAGTGCACACTCAGCAAGTTTTTGCAGATGATATAAAATTGGGAGGAGGGGCTGATACACCAGAGGGTTGTGCTGCCATCAGAGGGACCTTAACAGTCTGGAGAATTAGGCTGGTAAGAATCTTCTGAAGTTCAACAAAAGGAAATGCAAAATTCTGCACCGTGGGAGAAGTGACCCCAGGCACTGGTATATGCTGGGGGCTGACTGGGGGCTGACTGGCTGGAAAGTAGGTCTGCTGAGAAAGACTTGTGGTTCCTGTTGGACAGCAATCTGACCATGCACCAGCAGTACAACCTTGTGGCAAAGCAGGCCAACAGAATCCTGAGTTACATAGAAAAAGCGTTGTCAACTGATCAAAGTAGGTGATCCTTCCCCTCTATTCAGCACTGGTGAAGCCACAGCTGGAGTTCTGTATCCAGTTCTGGGTGCCCCAGTACAAGAAAGATACGGATTTATTGGAAAAATCCAGAAGAAGGCCACAAAGATTATTAAGGGATTGAAGCACCATGGGACACCTCATCCAGCCTCGACACAGACAGGATTGACAGATTGAGAGCTCTTTCTCATTTCCATGGGTAGTGGTGCCTTGCCATTCTTGGTGGAGTTATTTGTCTAGTTAATTCCAATAACAAACAAGACTCTGGCATGTTATATTTTTATGCGACTCCCCAGTGGTTGACGTCCAACTTCTTCAAGGAGCAAGTGGCATTCAGCAACATGAGATAGAGCAACAACAGGTCTGTGATGCCCTTTACTGTGAGTAAGCAGTCACTGGAACAGGTTGCCAAGAGATGCTGCAGAATCTCCATCCTTGGTGAAATTCAAAAGCGATCCGGACATGATCCTGGGCAGCTATGAAGGGGAGGTTGGTCCAAATGACCTGCAAAAGTCCAGTCCAACCTCAACTGTTCTGTGATTCTGTGGTCTTTCATATGAGGAAAGGCTGAGAGAGCTGGGACTGTTCAGCCTGGAGAAGAGAATGTTCAAGGGGGATTTTACCAATGTGTAAAAATGGCTGATGGGAGGGAATAAAGATGAGGAAGCCAGATTATAATCAGTAGTGCCCACTGACAGGACAAGAGGCAATAGGCACAAGCTGACATGCAAAAAATTCCACTTAAACATACAAACCCACTTTTATCAGGGAATGGTCAAACCCTGGGATGGGTTGCCCAGAAAGGTTATGGAGTGTCCATCCCTAAAGATGGTAACAGAATAACTTAGGTTGGGAGGGATGGCTTGAGATCATCAAGTCGAGCCCCCTTGCTCCAAGCATGGTCAGCTAGAGCAGATTGTCCTGGTTTGTGCCCAGTTGCATTTTGAATATTTCCCAATCACCATGACCATTCCAAGATAATCAAGAGTGGCCTCAGAGTAACATCAGCCAGCTCCCTCAGCACTTATGGATGCAATCTGTCAAACCCTATGGAGTTTTGTGTGTCAAGTTTGTTGAAGTGCTCCCTCACTTAGTTCTTGTTCACTGAGGATAAGTTTTCTTTGTTCCAGACTTTCCGTCTGATCTCAGGGGCCTTGGATTCCCGAAGGCCATTTTTAATACTAAAGACTGACGCAAAGAAGGAATTGAGTACCTCGGCTTTCTTCATATCATTTTTCACCAGGTCCCCTGCCCCATTCAGCATCAGGCCCATATTTTCCCTAGTCTTCTTTTTGCTCTTTATGTACTTGTAGAATCCTTTGTTGCTGCCTTTCATGTCCCTTGCCAGATTCAGCTGCAGGTCACCTTTAGCTTTCCTTAATACTATCCCAGCAAGATCAGACAGTAACTTTAAACTCTTCCTGGCTCATCTGCCCTTGCTTCCACCTGTTGTACACTTCTTTTATATGTCTGGCTTCAGCTAGGAGCTCCTGCCACCTTTGCTTGATATCCTACTTGTCAGGATGGGCCATTCTTGAGCTTGGATGAGATGATCCTTGAATATCATCCAGCTGCCCTGGAGCACTCTTTCTCTTCAGGGACGAATCCCATGGGATATGATCCCAAGCAGATCTCTGAAGAGGTTGAAGTCTGCTTTCCTGAAATCCTAGGCTGTGTTCCTACTTTCTACCCTGTTCCCTCCTCTTAGTATCCCAAACTCCACCATCTCTTGGTCACTGTAGCCAAGGCTGCCTCTGACTTTCACATCCATGAACGGTTCTTCCTTGTTCATAAACACTATATCCAACGAAGCACCTTTTCTTCTTGGTTCCTCAAATACCTGTATATGGTAATGTGGGTTGGGTTGTTTTGGGGTCTTTTTTGTTGTTTGTTTTTTTTGTTGATAATCTTATCAAAGGTTTGTGGGGACTGGATATGGTTTACTTGTTTGTTTTATAGACTCACCCATGAAATACAAAGAAATAAGGAGCAAAACCTATATATGAACATGATTCTTTCTTCATAAGAAAACAAATGAAAAACAGAGTCAAGTGAAGCATCAAGCAAGTCAGAGCTACAGGCACTGTATTGAAATGTCTATAGTAACTAAGCACGTTTTTGATTTCTTGGAGGGTGGTAGAATACTGTGGGATGTTAAACCTCCTCATTTTGCTGGTGGTGTAGTTGCTGGTTTTCACACAGTGATTCAGTTCTGTTGTGATAGAACATAGTTCTGAAATCCGTTCATGTTTTCTCTGAGACCTTTATGTATTTCCATTGCTTTTGGGTTCTTAAAGCCACAAAAGAAAATAGGGAATATCAGAAATATGTGAGGGAAAAAAATCAGTTTATAAAGAATACTTGAACTATCAGCTGCTGGATTCAATGGACATATGATCATCTGTTCTAGCAGTTCATTTTCTTTTTATGTGTTCAAGGTTTTATTTAACATTTCCCTTAGCTTGTCTACAACATAAAAACAATAGGTCCAACCAGACCAGAGGTCAATCTGTTTCATTGCCTTGTCTTTAACAGAGTGCAGTAATAGATGCTATGTGAACAGAACAAACATATATGTGTAGTGTCTTAGAATACTCTTCCAATCACCACGCTTTTGATGTTCAGGAGCTTCCTGAACCATGTGTCCACATTTAATAGTATAATATGATCTCATAGTTTTCTAAAGAAGTTCTCTATTTTTCATTTATGTAACCATTTAACAAGTATTCATATTCAAGGTTTTCATATTCAAAATTCAAAAATATCAATATTCGAAAGCTTTTTTGTTTTATTTTGTTCTTAATTCCAATGACAAGTATTCAGTTATAAAAAAAATCCCAAAACTAAACCAAACCCAAACAAGTTTGCAAATATCTTAAGTGTTTGGGGTTTCTTCCATTTCTGAGAGAGATAAAGAATACTTCAAGTGTCTTGACAGGTATTTATTACTTTCCCCCTAAATACAGCAGCAATAGATATTCAAAGTAAGGAACACTCAAAAATTCTTATGCTTAGTGGGTTTTCTAACTGTTTAATTTCCAACTCCCTGATAATTACACACATTATTTCTTGCCCTATCCATTCTTGCATAAAAATAAATAATCACAGTCAAAAGAAAATTGTTAAGACTTTCTTTAATCATCCCTTTAAAACATCACTTTCAGTAATTTCCTACACCTCATAACGTCTAAATTTGATAAGAATACATTTGCATACAATCATCTCTTCTAGAATTTATTTAAGAACTGAAACTAAAATTTCAGGTGAAAGTTTAATAGTCTTCTGTCTTACATATGATCTTCTTTTAAACATACATAAAAATGAGATTTGTGCAACAGGATCACACTGTTGACTCAATTGCGTTTATCACCCATAATATTCCTTGAGCATTTCCTCCAATCAGTTATTTCCCATTTTCCAATCTTGCTTAAACATAGTACTTTGCCCTTGTCTTTACTGAATTTCATCTTATTGATTTTAAACCATTTCTCCAATTTATCAAGATTATTTAAATTCTAGTTTTGTCCTCAGAAATGGTAACCATTTCAAGCTCTGAGTCACCAATAGATTTTATATACACCCTTTTTATTGTATTATCTAAATCATTAATGAAATTATTTAATTGAACCTGTTAGATGTACTGGACTCCATCTGAAATATTATGATAGTTTTCTTGTGAGGCACTGTTAACCACTCTTTACAGTTCAGGTTTTTAGCGAGCTGTACAGTCATCTTACTGCTGTGTTGCTTAGACCTCATTTTCTAAGTTTACTTATGAGGATGCCATGGAAAACAAAACCAACCAACCAACCAAACCAGCTATATTACCTTTGTCTTTTTCCTCTTACCCACTAAACCACAAATTGTGTTGAAGTAAGAATTTAAAATTGTTTGGCTTGATTTGTTCTTGACAAATCTATCAGTATGAGTATTACTATAACATTAAAAAAGCCCAATCTTGTATGAGGATCTTACAGTGAAAACAGCCATGCAAGCAGAAAACAGATGGATGATCTCTGCCTCATGACATTTACGAGTTAAATATAGTCCAGGAGATAACAGATGCACTCAGACAGACAAGGGAATACTCAGAAAGAATAAGGCAATATTGGTCAGTGAGAGAAGGAATGACCTGTGCACAACAGCAGTCTAAACATCATTGTACTTTTTTTGATTATAGATATATCTTCATTTTATAATACATATTCTTCATTTATTTCTAAATATCTGCATATATTTTTATAGTTGTTTTTTTTCTTTCTTTAAATGTACTCTCAGATTTTTGTCATCCAAAAAGCTGCTGCTAAAATAATTTTTCTTATCTGTCATTCTGCCCACCTCCCTCCCAATACCTTTTGAAACATTTCAGTAGTTTCCCATTATGTTCCAAGTCAAATTCATATCAGTAACTTGGTTAGCTTACTCCACATTTCTTACACCTTGTCTTTACTTCCCACAATTCTATTCAAAGAATGGCAGCCTTTATTGCATCTCTCTGTTTCTATAACAAGTGTCACTTGACAGGATCTAGATTTCTAAATAAATCTTGAAAAGAGCCAAAAAGTTAAGTACTTGCCTTCACAATAATGATCCAAACTGCCTAAATTTTTTACGTATTTAGTGGAAAAGGGCTGCAGCTCCTCTGTGTCTCCAGAGGATATTATTTAGGTTTCTGATTCCTGTCTGTATGAGAACCTATATTTCTCTGAAATCCTGCTCACTAAGATGGGAAGAATTTTGCATCACTGAAATTGTTTTCTGTGGTCTAATATAAAAATTTTTTGTGGTTTAACACTGGTAGGCAGCTAAGCCTTACACAGCCTCTCGCTCACTCCCCCCCCATTGGGATGGGGGAGAGAATCGGAAGAAGTGAGAAAACTCGTAGGTTGAGATAAAGACAGTTTAATAGGTAAAGCAAAAACCGTGCACACAAGCAAAGCAAAACAAGGAATCCACTCACCACTTCCCATCGGCAGGCAGGTGTTCAGCCATCTCCAGGAAAGCAGGGCTCTATCACGCGTAACAGTTACTTTGGAAGACAAAACACCATCACTCTGAACATCCCCCCTTTCTTCTTCTTCCCCCAGCTTTATATGCTGAGCATGACATCATATGGTATGGAATATACCTTTGGTCAGTTGGGGTCAGCTGTCCCAGCTGTGTCCCCTCCCAACTCCTTGTGCACCCCCAGCCTACTCACTGCTAGGGTGGGGTGAGAAGCAGAAAAGGCCTTGTCTCTGTGTAAGCACTGCTCAACAATAACTAAAACGTGGGTGTGTTATCAACACTGTTTTGGTCACAAATCCAAAACATACCCCCATACAAGCTACTATGAAGAAAATAACTCTATCCCAGCCCAAACCTGTACACTACTATCTCATCTGTTAACTTTCAAACCATGTGCAGAATCCAAAGTCAAATTCTTTCATGTCTCTTCCTTCTGAATTTTTCATATGATGCAATTCTTGTGTTCCCAAAACGGTAAATTGCACTTTAAAACCTTATAGATTGTATATTCTCTGCCAATATAACATATTCAAAGCCATGTGTCCACATTCCTGAGCAAGACGTCTAATCTCTTGGCTCACATAAGACTAGAATCCACCTTTATTTAGATTTGAATGCAGATTTAATACGTAGTCTAACCTGATCTTATTTTTCAGCTTCTCTAGGGACTTCTTGTTGTCTCTCATCATTAGGATCTTAGTATACTGTGCACATCTAGTGCTGGAAGCATTTTGGAGGGGGAATTGGAGGCTTTGAAACTGTATGCTCAGACAAACATGAAGAAGCCAAGGAAGGAAAATGCATGAAGTGTTAATGCAGGCAAACTGCAGTGGAAGGTCATCCTGCTAAAGCATAGTAGAACTGAGACACACTTTTGGCATTTTACAATTTTTACTCCAGTGTCTTTCTTTAGCATAGAGATTTCTATGTTCGTTCTTTATTCTGTCAGAATCAATATATTTCTTCTTCTTTTTTTTTTTTTTCCCTCTTTCTTTTTCATCTTTAAGAACCTCTACATTTATTGGACTTTCTTTTTTTTCTTTTTTCACTTTTGCTATTAGGTTGCATGTCTTAATGAGAATAATTATTTCCTNACACTGCCGGCTCATGTTCAGCCGGCTGTCAACCAGCACCCCCAGGTCCTTTTCCTCTGGGCAGCTTTCCAGCCACTCTTCCCCAAGCCTGTAGCGTTGCCTGGGGTTGTTGTGGTCGAAATGCAGGACCCGGCACTTGGCCTTGTTGAACCTCATGCAGTTGGCCTCGGCCCATCGATCCAGCCTGTCCAGGTCCCTCTGCAGAGCCTTCCTACCCTCCAGCAGATCAATACTCCTGCCCAACTTGGTGTCGTCTGCAAACTTAGTGAGGGAGCACTCGATCCCCTCATCCGGATCGTTGATAAAGACATTGAACAAGACTGGCCCCAAAAGTAAGCCCTGGGGAACACCACTCGTGACCAGCCGCCAACTGGATTGAGCTTGACCACAACATGTCCAGCAATGGAATATTACTACAACTTTTACATTTTTGTTGGACTTTGGTAGTTTATGAAGAGACAAGAGATAGACATCAAAAGAAAGCAAACAAAAAATAAATTCCCTTTATTTCTCTGCCTTTACATATTATCAGTTTACTGAATAAAAATGGACTCTAAAATTTCAAGATAAGAGCTGGCTTAAAGCTGTGCATCAAACACTTTTTGTAACGTTTTACAAAATATTCATATGAAACTTCTTTGTGCAGTTAGTTCCACATATAGGATTAAATGTCAGAGAGAGACATTTTCACAACACTATGAGTTAGGAGTAAATGGAAGTTTACACCCTTTCATTTTGTTTCAATAGAGGGATCCATAGTTTCTCCATTTCCTTTCTCTATTTAAGGTTTTAGTAAGTCAAAGTCCACCCTCCTGCTCAAAGCAGTTCAGCTATGAGATCAGGCTAGGTTGCTCAGGACTTTATTCTGTTAGGTCTTTAAAATGTCCAAGGTTCATTTATACTATCTAGTCAAGTGGGTAATTTGTGGGTAATTTCTGAAAAATCTTGTCATGTACTCATGTACAATGATTGCTGTGACTATAATTCATTTTCTACCCCTGTGTATGGCTTTGGACTCCTTTTCAGTACAATCTTTTCACCAGGTTATCAGCACTGCGAGGAAATTGAATTGGTATTTATAGCGACATGGACACAAGATTCCTAAATCTTATTAAAACCTACAAAAAAAGTGCAGGAAATATCATCTCTTCTCTGGACTTCAAAGCCCATCAGATTGATCTCTATGTATTTCTAATCCTAGTGTGTGATAAATGCCATTGAACCTGTGGCTGCATTGTGGCTGTATCTCATAAAATACCTGTTGTGATGAACTGACACATCCAGAATGTATTCAGCTTGCCTAGGTAAAAGGTACCAGAAAAATCTAATAATCATTTAAATGGTTTGGAATCTGCAATATTAAAGTAGGTGGGTGGATTTTTTTTTCCATTTAATTTAGGTAATATTTAATGGAGGTACTAGGCTATAGGGTCCCCAATTCAGCAAGAACCGTAAGCATGCCTATTCTCATTTTTAAGTATGAAAGCATTTAAATATCCATGTCAGGTACTTTTGTGACCCCTAGGATTGCAGTATCTGAAAATGTCCCAATCTAAAGCAGATTGATTTTTCCTGTAGCATGTTTTGTATAGAAATACTATTTTCTAAATAGCCTGCTTCAGGTCAGTTCAAGTGTCCTTAAGTTGGGCAGGGGATTGTTAAAACATACAGTCTAATTAAGCCTCTGTTTAAACTGGAAAATAGTGCAATGTGATAGGAATAGATTGGTAGAGTATAAGCCTTTCAAAGGGTTTTATCTGAGACTAGCTTCATCGAAATAAAAGAATCACTGGAGCCCATTCAGTTTAGTCCTAGTTTATTTTCAACTGAAAGAAAGGCAGTTTGCAGGCTCCAAGATCAGTCTGCAGTGTGAATCAAAGCATAGTAGCAAAGTAAATGAGAAAATGTGGGAGATTTGCTTCAGAAAATATGTTCTGTTTCAAACTAAAAGAAACTGATGTAAAACTCTAAATATATACATAAATCCTCCCCTTTGGAGGAAGGAAATGAGTTGCCTTAATGTTCTCACTCCTTGAACAAGATGCTTAGAAATGACCAATAGAATGCAATAGATGAACCCACTCAGAATCCAGTCCTCTTAGTTTAAACACTGTGGTGATGGTGTTGGAGTTCATGCTTTTAGTAACTTTTCAATAGAACTATTTAGATACATAGTAATTATTTATTTTCAGACTACTTTTTCAGGACGTGGGAGTTACAACTTCGTAGTCGTTTTCAGATTAGAACCTGTTTCATGAGAGGACCTTCTCTCTAAGTTCACTCTCCATCGTTCACCTTTAAATTTTAACACTGTGTATGTAAGAATATATGTTTCATAGGAGATGGAAATTCTAATTATAACCTAACTGTTGTGCTTATCTAGGAAAACAAACAGTCTTAAGTTTGGTCCCTGCTTCTTTTATCTAACTGTTGTGTGATTTGGTATACTACTTGTATAGAACTTGCTTAGCACAACTTGCTTAGCAGGTTAGTAGATAAATTTGTGGAAGCCTTAGACCGCAAGCTGAGAACTTTCACCTAGATATGTTGAACTTTTACCTAGCTAAGTAAAAGAAGGCCCCAGAGCCAGTTCAAGCCAGAAGATAAGGAAGCTACAATCATCAGCAGAAGCTGTGAACTTAGAGATAAGAAATGGTCCACCTAGAGACAGTGAAAGGACCCAATGACGGGAAGACCCCAGACCCAAATATTAATATTGGTCCAAACTGTTGTGTGAGGGGTGGGAAACTTAAGAATGTGAAGGTATAATTGCCCAGGGAATTCTTTGTTCAGGGTCCCTCTTCGGAGGCACCCAGCTCGAGCTGTAGTGCTATTAATAAATAAAAAGTTCTTTCATAGAGGAATCTATCTTTCGGCTTATTGATTCAGTGGAAATCTAGAGTCAAACCCTGTTATGGTGGCTGGCATGTGTAATTTCCACAACATAATGTTGGTCTAATGTAAGACAAAAATACTACAGTGACAGAACTGGAGTATCTCACCCCCTCCCTTCTTCTTCCCCATTCCAGCTGAGTTTACTATCCTCCTAGTTTCTTGGGTTTTTTCCTTTTTATTTCCTTTTTTTTTTTTCCCCCCCTAGCTATATGCATGCATCCCTCACCTAAAACTGGGGAAGAAGCAAATACAAATTATTCTGAAATGGTGGGCTTCTGACTGTGTGTGGATGACTAAAATGGAACCGTGTAGACAGACAGGTAAATCAGGAAAGTACCTTGTAAGATTTAGTCACATTTTTTGGAGGTCCTGGTGTGCAGTGAGCTTGGTGGAATAGAGTGCTTAAAAACATGTGTTAACATAACTCACATTAAAGGGCTGTATTTCTCTAAACCTAAATATGGGAACTGAAATAAAAGAATTCTAAGAATATGATATCACTAAGTTTAGGAAGTATCAGGACTTGGGAACTTTATCAAGCACAGGAACTCAGTATTTCTGAATGCTTACTGTACTACGTTCTGTATCTTGAGACAATGAAAAGTCAATGATACTGACCATTTTATGCACAAACGTTTTATTATTGTTAGTAAAGACCACAGGATCAAATTCCTGAAAAAACCCTACTAAAATAAAAAAGCAATTTTCTAGTAATGAACGTATGAATGTCCAAGTAATAAGATCTTGTCTTGCAAAGTTTATGCAAGTATTTTTCATACATTTACATGGTCCATTTGTTCTGAATGGGACAGCTCATTTGAATTAAAGTTACTGTAGTTATAGCCTGTAATTTATAGACCTTATAAATTCTTGGAGTTTAATGTGAAAAGGACAATCAGAACATATGGGTGAGCCTCCTATGTACTAATGAGTTTCACCAACTTAAGTTATGAACCTGACTACATGCAAAGTTTGCAAAGAAATACATTAGTAATTCTTTTAGATGCATTTTAAGGAATGCTGATGAAGTTCAAATATTCTCTAAATATTTGACAAGGTAAGGAAAGCTTTCAATAATTAGCATGGAGTAGCATACCCTATAATTACCAGGCAGATCCTCAGCAGTGTTACTTGACAGTCAGGTAGATTTTTTTTTCCTCATGTCATGCAACATCAATTTTTATATTTCTTTAATATCACTAATCATATTTTGGTGATCTATTGATATTTTTATTTACTATCATTGGAATGATTAGCAGAAAATTTAGGAGAACCTTACCAATTAGGTTTGCAAAATCCTGCAATGCGTGTTGATTGCAGTTACTTCGTAATATTTTTTCTAATAGTTTCAACCATCTATGAAGTTTGGATTACAACAGTTCTCAGAAAGTTGTTGACTTTTTGTCTCCTAACGCAAAAAATGTCAGCCCATCAATTGAATAATAGGAACATATTGCAAACCACATTCTGTGGTTCATCAAACACAGCATAACCAGCCAGTCAAGAGAGGTGATTATCCCACTGTATTCAGCATTGGTGAGGGCTCACCTTGAATACTGTGTGCAGCTCTGGGTCCCACAATTTAAGAAGGATATTAAGGGACTCGAATGCATCAAGAGGAGGGCAACAAAGCTGGTGAAAGGGCTGGAGGGCATGTACTATGAGGAGCAGCTAAGGCCTTTGGGCTTGTCTAGTTTGGAGAAAAGGAGTCTGAGGGGCAACCTCATTGCTCTCTACAGATTCCTGAGGAGGGGAAGTGGAGAGGGAGGTGCTGATCTCTTCTCCCTGGCATCCAGTGACAGGACATAGGGGAATGGTTCAAAGCTGTGTTAGGGAACATTTAATCTGGACGTTAGGAAGCATTTCTTTACTGAGAAGGTGGTAAAACACTGGAACAGGCTTCCTAGAGAGGTGGTCGATGCCCCAAGCCTGTCAGTGTTTAAGAGGGATTTAGACAATGCCCTTAGTAATGTGCTTTAACTTTTGGTCAGCCCTGAAGTGCTCGGGCAGTTGGACTAGATGATCATTGTAGGTCCCTTCCAACTCATATATTCTATTTTATTCCTTTTTAGATTTCACCTTATTGTTTTCAGACCATTTCTCCATATTACTAAGATAATTTTGTATTACAAAATTACACTCCAGAGTGCTTGCAATCCCTACTGCTTCATGTCATTTGGAAATTTTTAAGTGCACTTTCTAAATCTATCCAAACTACAGCTGAAAATATGAACAGAACAAGTTCCAGCACAGGTCCCAGTGAATCCCCACTAGAAATGCAGTCTGATAGCATAACTACACTTCAAATAAAGTTGTTCAGTTGATTACACACCCACCTTTTGGTTATTTCATCTACTTCATTAGGGGCTTTTATGAAAATGTCATGTGGAAGTAAAATTCCACTACAGTCAAAGTGAATCAGTTTTATTATTTCTTTTATGAGCTCTGCCAGGTTTTCTATGAAAGGACTAAATTAAATCAGTTTGACACAGTCAATTCTTGACAAATCCTTACTTGATGACTCCCAACAACTCTATTTTTATCCTCTCTGTATATTTTTATTAAGTTTAGATATTTAACAGAATATTCACAAGCTTTTTCTTATTTTCTGCAGTACTGAAGCTAAAGTAACTTGTTATTAATTAATTCCAGAGTCTTCTTTTTCTCACTTTTACATGTAGGTCCAATGCTTCTCCTTCTAAACCTGTAACATCAGCAAGAGCTGAACAATCATCATTGGTGGTTCAAAGATTATTTTAATAAGGTCTTTACGTACTGGAATTTCACCAAGGCATTTTACAGTCTGGTAATATTAGTTATTCTCTAATTTATTCCTGCCTTATTCAGGTCTGTGCTACTGTCCAACTATGCTACTGATAGTCATAACTCAACTGTTATGTTCTAGAGATCAGAATATAATAGCCGATTCAATTATCTTTTTTGTATCACCTATACTTTTTTATAGTTCCTGGTTAATTAAGGTACCTGTAGTTTCTTTTATCTTCTTACTTACATTTTCTGTTGATCTTATGTTCCTCACAAGCTGCAGCCAAGTTGTAGCTCATCTTTGAACCTCTAAACTTTATTCCCATGTGCTTGATTGCTACTTTAAATTTATTTATGTATTATAACCCTTATTTATATTTTTCTATGACTACTTTTTGTGTTCAAGATATTGAAAGAGTTTGTGGTATATAAAAAGTTTCTTACCACACTTCCTAACTTTATTAAACTATTGTGTTCTCTTTTGAGTAATTCTTAGCTTTCCTTCGATTTTGGTGTAAGCCAAGGAACAAGCTATTGATGTGTAAGTTTGCAAGAAAAATAGTAGTTATTATATAACCACTGCGCATCTCCATGGCCGTGGTTGTCCTTGATAAATATGAAGCAAAGTAAAAAAGTGTTCAGAGAACAAAAGAATAGGAGACTTACCATAAGGGATGATGATAACAAATCATTCAAAAACCACAAAGGAGCTGTCATGTGACAAAATCAAATTTATATTTATGTAGTGGTACAGTTTTTATATTTCTATATCCTCGAACTGATTTCTCAGGTGACCTTTTTAAAAACTGCAGAGAGATTTTCATGTCATTCAGCTATTTCTTATTCCACTCTCTGGCATACACTTATACAGCTGTCCCAATTTACTGATATTTCTACAAGGCAGAGACACAAGGCAAAGCATGTTCTAAAACAAATGTTAAAGGCATACCATGTTGTGTAGAGGAAGCTTTATTGGTTTTGGCTAGTTTTTATAAGTCAGCAAATGGTTATTGGGATAACAGTCATGGTTTTTATTGTTCTGAAGGGCGTAGATGTATTATGATTTAGGTTATTCATCACATCTTTGCCTTTTATTTATTTTTGGTTCTTTGAATTGAGGAGATTTTTACCATGTCTTTGCAACATGGCATTTAATTCTCAAAGGCTGGGATGTGGGACAGTCTTAAAAATGCTCCATTTTAGTCTAAAATTGACGCTTAGGCAGCTGAATAGGTCTCCAGACTTCACTCACAGCGCACATTAGAGCACCATTGACTGTGAAAGGGAACTTCAGCACCTTGCTCATGTCTGAACCAAAGAAACTTGCATTTGGATGTATAGATTTGGAGCTTAATCAGTGTCTTCTTTATTGGTGCCTTAGAAAGTATACTTATTTTTTATAACGTGATTATAATAGCATTTTCTGGGATTCTAATGCCATGAATAAATAAGATAATGAAGTTGGCACAGAAGCTTTTCCATCTCCTACCTAATTAAATGAAGCGTAACAGTCTAGTGATGTTCTTTTTTTTTTGGTTTTGAAACTCTCACTACAGAATGGATTCTTCTATTGTCCAGTCTTTTACATGTGTGAGCAATTTCTGGATAAAGTAGTTAGACATCTATCATCTTTCACCTCTTTCTTTTTTTCTTTCCTTTCCTCACCTCATAAATATGTCTTATCCTTTCTAGGTAATAAAACATTATTTACACAAACTTGGTAGAACGCCCAGATTTTCTGCAGGTCCCATATGTTTGCTTGCATATGTGTATTTATGTACCTATAATAAAGTTCCAGTTAATAACCAATTCAATTTTCTAACAATTCTCCTGTGTTTCTAATTAATTTTTAAGGCTATACAAAGGCTGAAGCTTTGTTGTCTTCTTTCTTTCTTCAGCATAAAGACAAGAATTACAATGCAGTGTGACTGGACTTATTTTATCTTTCCAGTGTCTGTTTTTAGTCCTTATCTGTAACAGGAAAGTGAAATGCATCCTATTTACTAACTTACACTCCTTATAGCTCTGACAGAGAACTACAGGACAGGGAAGTCTTAAAAAAAACCCCTCTTTTTTTGTTCTGCAAAGATCAAACTGTTTCCAGCTCATCAACTGTTAATAGGTATATATATGCATATTATGCATTACTTTAAAGAAAAAAAAAAAAAAAAAAAAACAACAAATCACCAAATCTCACAAATCCACCTTTTTCTCCATAAAAAAATCTTTGTGGTCTAGGCTTTAAATGAGGTTGTTCAGTATTAAAAGTGAATGGTTGAGATAGGAGAATTGTCAGCTATCTTCCGTTTGTGATCACTCATTCTTAGGTGTTGTCCCTATCCGATGTCGGGGGAGGTTTCGATATGATCCCCAGAGCAAGATTAAGACACAAACGAGGTCAAATGCCGTATACCCAAAACAGCAAGTTTCAATATCAAAAGTAGAAAATTAGTGGTGATAGGATAGAATAGATTAAAAAGACAGAAGTCAAGCAAGAATACAGGATAGAGTTGCAAGAATAGTCACCACCACGGATCCGTGACAACCCGGGGGTCCAGGTCTCTCGGTGTTCTGGTGGTGGGCGGTCGCTCCGGGGTCCGCCGTGTTTTGGCTGGGGTTGCGATCGCACTGGGGTCCTTTTGGCAGTCCCTTTTATCCGCATTCGAGGGCTGCAGATTCCATGGCAACAACACATCTCCGTATTCCTGAGTCTTGACCGTCCAAGCACGTGCCAGCCAGAGGCCTTTCACACCTTGCCGGCCGGAGATCTCTGTGGCCTCGCAGCCATTCTTACAATATTCAGCAGCCAAAGGAGCCCTCGCCCAGATCTTACACACCTTGCAGCTGATCTTATCATATTCACCAGCCAAAGGAGCCCTCGCCCAGATAAGCAGTCTTTGAAACAAAAGTTCTACAATTCAGTCTTTCACAGGTGTATATAAGGTACAGATTTTGGAAGGCTAAATGTTTTTCTTTATATTTATTTACATTACTCAGATCTAAGGTGCAAGAGGGGAAGAAGACAACTTGTGAATGAAAAAACATTTTTGTGCATTTCCATCAAGTCATACCCAAGGACATTTTTTTGCATTTTTCACTTAAGGTTTAGCATGAAACCTTCTCAGAAGTTATGAATTTAACCTCACCCTCACACCACCATTACTACACATCATGCTGTTTGAGCAAGTGATTCAGCTAGACAACACTTAGACTTTAGAGAGTCCAAGTAGAGATTGGAAAAGAGGAAAAAAGACAAGGAAATTAAAATCCTTAAAAGTCCTTTCGGTTTTCTTGAGAGGCATCACTATATATTCAGTTATATTGATCTATATACATTACAAATATGTAGATTATTTTATATAGTTTTTTTTCCCTCCTGATTTGACAGCAAAAAGATTCAAAAAATAAGTTTTTTTTTCCGCTCTGGTTAGAAATTATTTCTGAATGAAACAAAAATTTTAACTGAGCAGAAAGAAAATAATTGTATGAGTTGTTTTGGCAACAGAGACAATTAATGTAAATACTAATAAGCCACTTCACACAAAGAAAGCTATTACAGCAAATGGAAAGGGCCTTAGACTTGTTAGCAACAAAAACCTTTCTTTAAGTAAGTGCTCTTCAGCTGTAATAGTTCCATTTAGTCTCAAAAAGAGGAAAACAAGAACTTGGTTTATTTTTTAAGAATAAGCAAAAGATTGAATCCAGAACAATGACACTTTCCAGAAAAGCAAATAAGTGGTAAAATAGAAAAATGTAATATTTATTTTAAATGTGGCTTGAGTCTTTCTCAAACTCCATTGTAAAATCAAATTCCAAAACATAGATGCCTCAATTTTTATCCTTGACAGTCAGTCACATCAATTTCATAAGAATCAAACTTCTTATGTTCTGTTAAATGAAAGAAAAAAAGTGGAAAAATTTCAAATAATTGGATGAAACAAAATCTTTTTTAGCATCCATGCCTTGTTGTAATAATATAAAAGAAATACATGAATAAGAGGAAAACAGAGTGGTGGTGAGTGTATTTCATTACTTTTTCTTAGATTTTTTTTTTTCTGTCAAGATAATCTCCTCTTGTTTAATTTCTTTCTCCTGTAGATGAAATAATTTGCAATATTTTATTACTATAGTGAAAAGGTCTTTTAAATTATTATTGTTATTATTGTTCTCTTACTATTTTTTGCTCTGTCTCTGTGTAACCAAAATTAAATATTTCTTTTATTATCACTATTTTTTTTTTAAATTATGATCACTGAAAGCTAAACATAAAGTTTTAATAGATATTTAAATGTTAATTATCTTCTGTATTTTGCTAGAAAACATTTTTTGGGAAAAAAAAATGCAAGATACATAACTGAGTGTTCATACAAAATGAAGTATAAATCTGTTGCAGTTCCATATTACCTTTTAAGAATAGCTTCTTGAAGTGTTAGTTTTAAATGTGATTTTGCTGGGTTTTTAATTGATTGTTATTTTAAGAATAAATAGCTAATATATAAGAAAAAGCCCATCACAAAGTATGAAATTAATTTAAGATAAATTTTGGTATTGGCAATACAAAAAAAGTTGATTACCTGTAACTCATCAGAAATGTGATATTTTATTTTTACCCTGATATGTCCAAATTAGGAGTGCAGATGCTTTGTTTCTTTTTGTAATTGTTTTCAGACTGATAAACATCTGGTTCAGCTGACCTAAGATACACATGGAAAGGGCCCTGAAGATGTGCATTGCCCTGCTTCAACTATCAAGAGAGTCTAGCAAGACAACGGCATTAACCTGGGCATGTCAGTCATAGGACTGAATGTTGATGGGACAAAACTGGGTTTGAATGGCTATGTTTGGCTATATATTTGCTGTATCCTATGAGGTATGGATCAGACATTACCTCCACTTCACATGCCAGTTTATCATCCAAGATCACACAAGCATTTCAGCCAGAGCTCAGCTTACTGCTCTGTGTCTCTGCCCTGTGCCACTGGAGTTAGACCCACAAAGACGGAACCACAAGCCAACTTACTTGACCTGAGTCTGTGATGAGACTTAGGTCACGTAAGTTCATGACCTACATCAGGAACAGACACTATGGGCAGTACTTGATGATCAAGTTCACCCACATTGTAAAGAGGCTAACTATAGACCTTAAACCTATCCATTCTGCAGTACTCCTGTAAGCCTGACTGAAGTATGGATTTCTGTAAAACTGTCAGCAGCAGGTGAGTTTAGGTTCAGTTACAAAGTATAACACATACTTGCCTGAAAAAGGCAAATGGGGGAGAGACCTGAAGAAGTTATTAAACATAATTTTCCTGTTCATTTTTTGCATAATGTGAGTAGCACAAAAAAGCAGTTTTCAGTTGAAAATGAGGTAAGTCTAGACCATCAACAAAAGAATGATTTTCATGGCACTTAACAGGCATCTTTTTTTAGAATGCTGTCTCCCTCCTAAGTAGCATTAGATGAGAACTTCTTAAGTAAACTCCTTAACAATGAATCCAAACTGTGAAAAACGACACTCTAGTAATATTAATTATACTCCTTTAGGTTTATAAATATATATATTTATACATATATAAACCTTCATGTATTTAAAGCTCTACTGTAAATTAAGCTTTTGTAATGATGGAAGAAGTTGGAAATAAAACTGTTTCCTCTGATTTAAGCATTAAGCTAAGGTATCTGCACATTTCTTTTATTCCAGATTTATTCGCAGCTGAGTAGCTTAAGTATACTAATGAAAGCTGATGCTGAAACACTAGCAGGTTCAGCTAGGTTTATGGAAAAAGAACAATGCAGTTATCATATATAAGCAAAAAGACAAAAACCACATTCTTACAAAATTCTGTATAAAAATAAATTACAAGTTATATAATGTTTAAACCAGATTTGTTATTCATTTAACTGACTATATATATAATCATAACTTTGATTTGTTTTTAAATTGATAATTATAATAATCGGTAATATGTAATATGTAAAAATCAGTATTTATAAGGAATTCAAGGTATTTTTAGTCCTCCTGAAAATAACATTTTTATTTAAAAATATATAATTATTTAAATAGTTAATCTGAAGTACCAGCTTCCTATCTCATCCATATCAATATGTCTAGTCACTTCAGAAGAAAATTGCTCCAAAGTTAATCAATGAAAATTTAGCAAAAGAAGTCACAAAATTAAATATTTTTAAGTAATTAACAAAAGTATTAACTTCAAGTCGCCCAATTTTTGCTGCTTTTGATGCTTGTTTTCATTTGTCTTTGTCAAATTAAAACAATTGTCTATTTTTATATCATTATGTGTAGATNTTAAACCACGACAGCTGTGAACTAATGTGGCCAATATCAAAGCTACTAGGACTCCTTCAGTATGTGAAACATTTTATTTTAAGTACAATATTAGACTCATTAGTTTCTATGGAAACAGTTACTGGTTTATAAAGATGAAAGACTATTTATTTACAGAAACACCAGAAACAAACATAGAATAGTATGAACTTGACAAACTCAGAAAGGATACTTTTGTCAGAAAGATGCTGCAACATCCTTTTATATCAGAAAGGATGTACATCACAGTCACAGTACATGAGTTGATAGGCAAAGGCGGCTGAAAGAATAATGGAAGATATGGACCAATGCAAGCTTAGAGATTTGTAGTGATGACTGTAAGGCCAACATTTCTCAAAATTAAAGTGTTCGTTTGGTTCCTTGTTAAACTGCAGAAAGTGGATTCTCATTTTAATTCATAAGATGTTACATTGACTATGGCAGTCCAGTGCCTAAATTATAATTCTGACAGACAGAATAGGATTCACAAAAGTAAGATTTCTTGCCTAAAGGTGTTATTTTGCTCATTCTTTTTCTCATTTGCCACTTATGTCTCCCTTTAGAAATGTTCTGTGCTTTTATATAGTTTAGTGACTGGAGCACTTATTTGGAAAGTGGAGAGCAAGGTTCCAGGCTCTCCTCCTGAGAGGAAACCTCAGAAATGGTTTTCAGGAAAATCCCCTCAGAAAGTAGGAGTTGTTGGTCCGAGCCATCAAACTACGAAGGATTTAGAAATCAGGAGTTATTCTCCTTGAGTAGATATTTTAAACATTAAGCTATTATTCAAAAAGCATATACTACCTTTCACTCCACTCTGTGTTAAGGAAAATTTCTATACCTGTGGGGAACTTCCTGCTCAATTGTTCATTTGAAATTCAGTGATGTTAGTGTGATTGGATGTGCATACTGCAATCTCTCAGGGAATGTACCTGAGCTGGGTATCTTTCTGCTTAAAGTAATCTGAGATTTACAGTCAAGATTCTTCCAAGTCTCCTAGGATGGTTGTGCTTTTCAACTTATGTTGTAGCAGCACCATGTGCAAAGTACATTTCTGCCAAAAAAATTTACAGTATTTACAGACAGAAAAGCTCGTAAGAGACTAGGCAGTTTTGATCTTTTTGAATTTCTCAAAGTACTCATTCAAAACCTTATTTCCACTAAAGATGAAAAAGACTGTTTATGTACATGAAATTGAATTTGTTCCCATGGTCACAGGTATTTTGAGAAAACCATTCATGCAACTCAGAGAGTAATCAGTTTATCAAACCTAAAATCTATTCAAAAATAATGTAGTTAATTTTTAAAATTATTTTCTGGTTTAGTTCTTTTATTGTAGCCATATAGTTATGCTTCTTACTTATATTCAATAGTTATTATTTTTACTAGTTAAATGAAAATCCTTCTCTTATTGTATTTTGAAATTTCTTCCCTAACTCCCATTGTGTTATAAATAATTTTCTAAAAACCTTTTTCTTTTTCCAAGATTTGTCTTTTGTTTTTGTTTGTTTTGTTTTTTTTTTTAATCTTGAATGGAACTGAATTCTTTACATATTGTTTAAAATATAATCTCTAGGTTTTTTGTTTGAAGCTGTATCCTTTCTGTATCTCAGTTCAGTTATCTTGATGCAATATGTATAAATAAATAACAATGCTGGGCCAAAATCTAGAAATATACATTGAGAAAAACAGGCTATCAGCTCTTCTTGACCATATCCCATTATTTTCTAACTTGTCATGGGAGATGCTGTGGTATTCAGTATAGTTTTTCCTACTGGTTTTATGTTATCTAGTTTTATTTTCAGGTCAGACTATTGAAATCTTTAGACAGTCATTTCTCATGTAGAACTCTTATAACAGTAAAAAATGCTGTAATACATTCAGAATTCATAGGAATATTTGAAGATATGAATAATTCAAATTAAATTGAAAAAAATAGGATCCTAAAATTATATTAAAAGACCATTTTGAAAACTAAATATATGGGCTGCCATTAAAGCAAATGTCATGGTTTTGGCTAGGATAGAGTTAATTTTCTTCCTAGTAGTGGGTATAGTGCTGTGTTTTGGATTTAGGATGGGAAGAATGTTGATAACACACATTTAGTTGTTGATTTAGTTGTTGCTAAGTAGTGTTTACCTAGTCAAGGACTGCTCAGCTTTCCATGCTCTGCCAGGTGCACAAGAAGCTGGGGGAGAACACAGCCAGGACAGCTGACCCAACTGGCCAACAGGGTTTTCCATACCATATGACATCATGCTCAGTATATAAACTGGGGGCAGTTGGTTGGGGGGGCAGCAATTGCTGCTTGGGGACTGGTTGGACATCAGGTGGAGAGTGGTGAGCAATTTCATCGTGTACCACTTGCTTTGTATATTCTTTTATTATTATTATTATTATTACTATTTTATTTTATTTCATTTTATTTCAATTATTAAACTGACTTTATCTCAACCCAGGAGTTTTCTCACTTTTACTCTCCTGATTCTCTCCCCCATCCCACCAGAAGTAGGGGGAGTGAGTGAGTGGCTGTGTGGTGTTTAGTTGCTGGCTAAGGTTAAACCATGACAGCAGATAAACACTTAGCTAATGATTCCTGTTTGTATAAATCTAGATCCAATATCTGTGATTCCATTTCCACTTTAAACTTACAAAAATGCAGGTAAAGAGAAGTTCCTCTTAACCTGCTACCTCCCTTCTGCTACCACTAACATTTGTGCAGCTGCTTCAT
Organism: Pelecanoides urinatrix; assembly: GCA_013400755.1. Lineage (NCBI taxonomy): Eukaryota > Metazoa > Chordata > Aves > Procellariiformes > Procellariidae > Pelecanoides > Pelecanoides urinatrix. Next base: position 440 of record VZTQ01003506.1, on the reverse strand, counting down.
GAACTAGATCTGTAAGTATATGGCATCTAGGAACTGACTTTTTTATTTAATTTGATTTTATTTCTTATTAAGTTAATTTTTGAAACAAATTCCCTAGCTGGAGGAGAAAAGTTATAGCCAGAAAAATGAAGGTAAAAGAAGGGAGGACTGAAGAGCAGTTTTCAGTTATGCTATATTAAGGAGAATGGGAAACTGCAGGGAAAAAACTTGGTCTTATTAGCCTTAAAAACTAGGGAATAATTATTTGTAATTATTGTATGGATCAATCACACCTTCGTGTTCTAGCAACTAGAACATTGTGAAGTGAAGCATAAACCTTCATGCTTTTGCTATGTGAATGTCATGGTTTAACCCCAGCCAGCAGAAAATAAATGCCATGCAGCTGCTCACTCACCCCCGCCCGCTGCCCCCTCCCCTCCCCCCTCACTGGTGGAATGAGG
>VZTQ01003505.1:15410-45423 GCA_013400755.1 Pelecanoides urinatrix | reverse complement strand
CCCTTTTTGGGGCGCTGGGGGGGGTAAAATGAGCCCCCCCCGCCCCTCCTCTGGGTGCTGCTTTTAAAGGGACAGGAGCCGCCGTGGCTGGGGGGGGTTCGGGGGGGCCGGGGGGTCCCCGCCGCCCTCCGCTGTGCCCTCGGTTACTTTGTCTCACTTTGGGGAAGTAGTTTGTGTTTCTGGGTCGGGAAAAAAAGGTAACTTTTTTGGCAGCTGCCTGGAAACTTGGCAGGTTGTTCAGCCCAAACGTGGTTTTGGGGGTAATTTGGTGTATTTTGCTCCCCCCGCCCCCCCAATAAAGGCTGAGATGATGGGGGGGGGGGGGGCTGCCTCAAAGGCTTTTTTTCTTTTTTTTCCCCCCTTCTTCTTTCCTTTCTGCTTGTTTTTAAGACTGGATTTTCCAGTTTAAAGGCACATAGAACAGGAAATGGTTAATTAAGTGTGAGCAGTGAGGACCAAATCAGATGGTTTGGTGGGATCTAAACCAAACAGCCTCCCCCTCCCCCCCAACCTGAGAGTAATTCTTTTTTTTTCTTTTTTTTTTCTTTTTTTTTCTTTCCCCCTGTAGAAATGTGGGAAAACAAGTCATGAGCGTTGGTGGGCTTCCCAGCTAATTTATAAAATCAAAAGTTAGGTGTGTTTTTTTTTTTTTGGTCGTGTTTTCTTCTCGTTGAACGTGCAAACGGGAATGCTGAGGAAAACTGCTTTGGGTGTTTTTGGGAATGAATGTGTGCGGTGAAACTGCACGTTGTAAATAAATCTTTCCTGCTGGTGTATTTCCTTCTTTAAAATCTCTCCTGTCCCTAAAGCCATCATAGAAATTAATTAAAAAATACCGAATGTGTTCGTATGGCGCAAGAAAGAGTGATTGGTGTCTGTGGCTGCTGCACCAAAATACCCAAGAAGGATAAACTGATTTAGAGTTGTTTAATTACAGTGATTCTTCAAATAACACTTAAAGCTGCAAATTATGTTAATGATCACGGGGAACCATTTTAACGCAATACTTTAGAAGTATTAGACTGTAAAGAAAAGTCAGTGCTGATAAATATGTCGTTTCATTAAATAAAAATGGAGTTTTGAAGTTAGTTTGGATTTGTTTAAAGTATCTCATTGCTGTTGGGGAGTTATTTTTTCTTTAACTTTGCTGATAGAAAAACTTGGAGAAACTTAAGAGGATGTTAAAAAAAGCCTTAAAAATTATTGCATGCTTTATTAGGTTAAAAAAGAAAAGATTCTTTAAGGGGGGAAAAAAAAAAAATCAGTTTTCCTCCTTGAGATTGAGGATTGGTTTGGGGGGGTTGGAACTGGGAAGCTGAAAAGCCTGAAGTCGATGGGGTCGAAAGAATGAATGAATGAAGAGAGGAGGAGGGGTGAGGGGGGAAAAAAGTGAATCCATCAAGCAGACATTCCAAATATGAGGAATGTGGAAGTGAGTCGACCAGAGAGAATGAAACCAAGTAATTGGGGGGGAAGAGGGAGTTGGGTTGATAACAGCCGATAGGCTTAAAACTAAAAGGGTGTTTTTAAGTAGAGGTCGTTCGCCAGCAAGTTGTAGGTTTAGAGGGTCCGGGTGCTGCCGAGCAGAGGTGGGGATTATTAAATGTTGTTAATGACGTGAGGATTTAGGGTAGTGCATAGAAATGGATGGAGAAAACTTAAAATTGGCTTGTTTTTTTTTTTTTTCAGGCTTTGTTTCAAATTCATGTTTTCACACCAGAGAATTGTTCTCTTTGCGTGTGCATAATCGTGCAATTAATTGTTCGTAACGAAATATTTTAAAATCTTTGATACCAGCGGGTGTGATTTCTTTGTTTGTCAGCGTTAATCACAAAATTTGCCTTTCTCCCTCCTGACGTTTGGATTCTCTGAAAATTGAACTGAAAAAAGTTTGCTAGTTCTTTTCCATTAAAATACAGCCGCTGTCTTGAATGCTGAGACAAAATATGCTTTCAATCCAATCTTAAGATCAGTCCCTTCCCCTTAAAACAGGTTTGGTTTACAAGTTATAGTGTCATTAAAAAAAAAAATCAGTAACACCCTTGTTTGCAGCAGGGCTTGGAAACTGAGAGGCAGGATGAATGCTCCTTTCCGAGGATGCTGAGTTTAATGGGATTTGGTTTGTTACTACTTCTTTGATTACCAAAAAGGCTCATCATCCGGAGTTCTTCTTTGCTTTATTTTTGTGAGCCCCCAGCTCTGAGCTGAGAGCTCTCTGCTGCTTGATTTTACCCTTCTGAGAACTGGAGTCATTTAGAAATTAATAAGTTTCGATGATTTCCAGCTAGAAAAACTAGAAATAATTTGACATTGAATTAGTCATTAATAATTTGTCAGTAAATTTCATCCATGAGGTTTAAAACTGAGATAATTTAATCAATTTTAACATACCTGGGAGAAAGAATCTATTTACCAATTTACAGCCTGAAGTGAGAGAAATGCCTTTATTTCCCCCTTTCCACGTAGGAGCCATAACTGGTAAATATGTCCAAGAAATTGCAATTTAACCGTAAACTTTGTAACCTCAAGTTTTGAACCCGTAGAAGATGGAGCCCGTCCCGTGTAGATGCCCTTTGTTAAGAGTTTGATGATTTTTAATTTCCGAAGAAAAGAATAAATTGAATTCCCTAGAGAACCTCGGTGGCAATTACTAGGACTGAATCTGCTTCTCCGGTTGAATTTGTTTCTATCTTTGCCTTTTAGGTTAAAACCCAAGCAAACAGAGATATGGCTAAGGCAAGTTGGGGTTAAAGTACTTGCTTTGAAAATTGAGACCTTTCAGAATTTAAAAAAAAAAAAAAAAAAAGGAGATTTCTGCTCCCCCCGCCCCCAGCCCAAGTCCCCAGCAATGTTAATGTTTTCCAGAGTTACTGGGAGGGTTTGGGGAGAGTTCAGGCTGTTTGGGATGGCCCAAGGTTGGCCCAGGGGTTTGCAGCTCCAGATTGGAGCAGGAGGAAACATCTCCAGCCCCTTTTCCCTGCCGGGGTCACGGGCTCCGGCACCCGCCTTTCCGCTGCCTTCCAGATTTGCTGGATTTGGGAAGGGAAGGTGCCTCCATCGATGCAGGCGGAAGATGGTGTTTTGTTTTTTTTTTTCTGCTTCTTTTACTGATGGCACTGGTTTTGTACAATGGTTTTGGTGGGGAGAAGTGGGAGCCTAAAGCAGATGCATAGGGAAGCCCCCGGGGGATGCCGGTGTCTCCCCCTTCCCAAAAATTAAGGAGGGGAGTAGGAGAAAACCGAAAAATTGAGGAGCCTGAAACCCGAAGGTTGCAGGTTGCTTCCAAAAAAAAGCCTTTTAAAGAGGTCACAGAGGCTTTTCTGGTTTGTTTTTTGTTGTGTGTTTTTTTTTTTTTTCCCCCACCTTTTCAAAAGGTTTTCAAAAGTTATAGGTGAAAACTCTCATTTTCATTGTGACCAGAGGCATTTAAAAGCTTAAGCGAGGCTGTGCGCTCCTAAACCACCCACTTCTGACCAGTACTGCCAGTTGCCTCTTTGGGTTTGTGGGTGAGAGGGGTTCCCAGCCGCCGGCCGGTCCCCGATAAACCAGGGTAACGTGGGGAGGAACCGGCAGAAGAAGGAGTTTGCAAGGTCTGCCCGTCCTCCGCACTGCCAGGCTCCTCGCTGACCGATGGGGTCGAGCCTTTGCGCACCTTTAAATTCTTATTCTGCCCAGTTTGAAGCATGGAAATGATCTGGGAGGGTCCTGCGCTGAGTACTTGGGGGGGGTAAAAAACCCGCGTTTGCTCAGCAAAGCTTACAAAATTCAAGAAAACAAGTGGCACGCTGGGGTTGATGTCCTCCATCGTCCTGCGTCCGCTTGGGGTGGCTTTTAGCTGCTGCGGGGAGAAGCAGGAGGAGCGTTGCAGAGGCGGTTATGGGATAGTCTGCTCAGCGGGAAAGTTTTTCTTATCCTATATTTTATGAAAGAAGAAGCCCAGACCCACGGGGGTGTTTGTCCACTCCAGAGACGTGCGGTGGTTTATCCCAGGTCGTTGTTACCAGTCAATGTGTGAACCTGCCGGGAATTCAGCTCAGAAATCTTTGTTGGAGTTTACCTGAAAATTGCGAGTTTATCCTGGAGGTGGTGGAGCCGGGGGGGGTGGCAGGGGTCTGGGCTGGAAGTTTTTCCTTGTTTCTCCAAGAGATGCTGGGGGGGGATGTCCATGCATCTCCGTCCGTCTGCCTGTCCTTGTCCTTGCGTGTTTGCTGGTGAACCGTGAGATGTTCTGCCCCGGCAGCGTGGGGACCCGTGTCCCTGCGAGGGGACGGGCTGGGGGAACGTTGGCCTTGGCCAAGGTGACCTCGGGAGGTCTCTCCCCACCCGAGTCCTGCCCTGAGCCCAGGGCAGATGTCTCCGACCAAAGCAGGCTGGAGGTTTTACACCACTCGTGCGTTGGTAGTGCCCCTGGGAGGCTGTGGGAAAGTTAACGTAAGGTGGTGTTTTAAGCCGGTTTTCTTAAAACCAGTATGTGTTTTCTGCTTGTGATGGAATAACCCACCAAAGGGGAGTGGAAACCAGTTGCCCATCAGTTTGTGTCCAGTATCCAGAGCCTGCTCTTGAGATGCTGGAGCCGTCTTCACGGTTTTCAGTATATAAATTTGAAAGAAAAAAAATCATGCTTTAATTGAAACCTGCTCGGTTTTCTCCTCTGGCCAGAGTTAGCGATGGAAGGGGCTTCTGGGCAGGGTCTGACGAGGGTTGGGGTCCTGCAGCCCTTTTCTGGCTCCTGCCAGCCCTTCCCGAAGGGGACACTGCCCGACCCTCCTCCCCTTCCCTGGGCTTTGCCTTCGTTTTAGGAGCATCTGAAGCGAAGCCGCCTGCTTTTTGGTATTGCTGTGGCTTTGGGGCGTGGGTGCCTGTTGGGAGGGGAGGCTTTGGGGTACCCGGGTGGTCGGCGTGTGTTGGGAAGTGTATTTGGGAAACCGGTCATCCTCCCCGTGCCATTCCCTCCAGTCCAGCCCGCTCCGGCTGCCTTTACAGCCCCTGCATGGGAGCTTCCCCAAGGAGCTAATAAAACCCGAAGAGCCGGGAGACAGTTTATGGAGATTCTGGCTGGAGGCGAGGGGCCAGGAGCTGGCGGAGCTCGGCGGGAGGGAGCGGGGACGTCGGTGGGGATGGGATGGGAGATGGGAGGGCACTGCCAGGGCAGCGGCACAGGAGCGAGAGCATCCCTACTGCGCTTCCCACCTCCTGATGCCGAAGAGCAGGGGAGCGCAGGCTTCCCGACAGGGGAAAAAAAAAAAAAAAAAGAAAATAAACAAACATAAAAAAAATCTGTCCGTCCGTCTCGGAGGAGCCCTCGCGATCCGTCAGGAAATGGGTCATTTATTTTATTGTAACTGACACTTGGGAGCCCTGACATGGTCAGAGCTGAAATTTCACACTTTTCTGGCTACCGTAATTGTCTGGTCCGTACGGAGCAAACCGGTTTAAGAAAATAAAACCCTAATCCATGGGCATCCCCGGCAGAACTAGGTCCACGCTTTATTTTTAAGAGTAATCCACCAGGTAGAGTTTAAGATGCTGTGAACACGGTCCGCCTATAATAAAAGCAGCGGCAGCCCCGTGCACCAGGAACCGCTGGGAGCTGGCAGGGCTCCACGCAGCGCGCGGCGCGATGCAAAGCCCGCCCGGTCCGGGGGTATTGCTGTGTGTAAACAGCACTTGAGATTACGGGGAAATTAAGTTGCACAAAAAGGAGAAAGTTTTGACTCCGACGAAGGTTCCGCTGTAGTTTCCTTTTTTTTTTTTTTTTTTTTTAACAAAGTTAAAAGCAGAGATCCCGGGGGAGCAGCCACCCGGACCGGAGTGTAAGAGAGACAGGAGAATTGTGATCTAGAGCCAAATAAAAGGGAAGAGAATTAAAAAAAAAAAAAAAAGCTCTCGGGGCCAGATTTTCACCCACAATTGGAGCCAGATTTTTCCAACTTGCATTTAAGTGTCTAAATAAAAGCTCCGTTTTCAGAAGCGATTAGCGCCTGATGTGCTGAGCGCTCTTGAAAAATCTGACTGTCGGGATTCCTTCTTAATTTCTTGAGATTTGGATCCACCAGCTGCCACCGGGGAGGTTTCAGCAGTTACTGGCCCCCCCCCAGTCCTGCCCCTTCGCCCCCCGATGCTGCGGAGCGGCTGCTGCCCCAAGGAGGGGACGGGTGCTGGGGGCTCGAGCTGGCAGGTCCAGAGCGGTCACTTGTCCCCCTACTTTTAGCTCTCAGCTGCGTGGGGAGCCTTTGCATTTAACGGTGAAAGGCTTCTCAAACTATTCGGGAATTTCGGGAGCGCGCACGGGCAAGGGGTCGGGAGGCGCAGAATAAGGGGCACAGAGGTGCTGCACAGCGAGGGGGGGGACGCTCCCTTCTCCCTTCCAGCTCTACCTTTTCTCCGGCATTTATCACTTGGGAAGCACTGGCTTTGCTTAAACTCCAGCTCGATCCAAAGTCGTGGCTTCGGACCTCCTGAGTGTTAAGCAATTAAGCAATATCTGCGTTAAGGTATGACGAGCAATAGCTGGGTTTACCTGCGAGATGTCCTCAACGGGAACGCTGCCGGGGCGTGAGCTCTGCGGTTCTGCCTTCTAACCAGGACTGTTAATCATATCCCAATTATTCCTTGGTTAATACTGGTCAGGTCCAAGCAGACTTGATCACCCGCCTGGGTAGTCGTGTGTGTATATGTACACACACACCTCTAGATGTGAGTACACGTGTTTTCTTGGCTACAGAGACATTCCCCTGTGTTTTGTGATCTCCTGTGGTTCAAGCCTCCGGCATAAAAGTATTTGCAAACAAATTGATCAAATGAGCAAAGACTAAAAGGCAATTGTGATCTCTCGAAGGAAGAAGAGCTTGTGGCTGCTCTAGGCTTTTATGGAGTTGTTTGTTGGGGGGGGATTTCATGGGAAGCCAAGAACCTCATATAAATGTTGTGCTTTTAGGCTCGGATTCACAAGACTCCTAAGGACTTGCTTTTAAACGGGGAAGCCATCCTTTTGAAGTTAATGGGGCTGCTTCGATGGTAAAATGAGGCATGTGCTGAATTTGAGCCTAAATATACAACTTTATATGAACTTTATATAGTCATTGTTTAGCGTTCAGTTACAGCTGAACTAATAACGCAACAAATTTCACTGACATCCGTAGCCTCTTCTTGCTTACGGCAGAGATGCAAAGTGGCTGTGACTTTTCTATGTGATACGTATTGGGGGGAGAGAATATTTGTGACTTTTTAAAAGCTATGGCTTGAAAGAAGAGTTTCCCCCGGTGAGCCTTTATCCGTCCCGTGATATTGCTCCTGTGCCTTCCTGGCTGCGCACCCCTGCATGCCTGGCACGAATATTTGCACAGTGCAAATTTTATATTTTGTTTCCCCAAATACTTGTTCGTGCAACTTTGAAAGCAACTTTCTGCCACTGTTTTGCGCCAGTAAAACTTGGCGATGTGAATGTTTCTGGAAGGCAGACAGGAGAGAGGGCACGAACATGACTGAGGGGAATTCACTTAGGAAAAAATCCAGATCAGATATTCCGACAGCTTTGTGCTGGATTTCCCTAATGGTGCATTGAATTTATTTGGTGTGTGTTTGTCGGGTTGGCTTTTCACGTTGCCTGTGCCAAAGCAGTGGTGGGCTTTAAATGGCTTTGCTTCGGCATCGCTATTTACTCTGTAACGAGGTGAATGGCAGCGAAGTAGAAAAGCCCCATCTTTAGTTACTGGCAGCTCCTGCCCCGTCCTGCCAGAGCCTCAACCTTTTCCTTTTCTTCTCTTATTCATGACTCCCTTGCTAAAAAAACCCAACCCCAAACTAACAAACATAGGACATCTTCCCCCGTCTGGAAATTTTACATCTCCTCTGCTGCTGGTCCAGCTCCGGTGGGACGAAGGAAGCAGCCGGGGGGGGTTTAACCTCTCCCAAAGCCACGTAGATGCCTACGGAGGAGCACGGCCGCATCCCTGCGGGCTCCGCTGGCTTCCTCGGTCGGGCTGTCCGAGGTGGGTCGTTGGCGTCTTTTCTCCTGTCCCCGAAAGGTGATTTTTGTGGGCTCTGCATGAGAAACCTGAATTTCTCATTTTTCAATGGAAACGCTAGGTCGTGTTTTCGTAGAAGGGTTTTGCTTTGCCCTCACCTCCCTTCTGAAGAGGAAATGCAAAAGAAAGCGAGTCTGGCTTCAACCAGATTTGGTGAAGAACTTGGTTCTTCTATTTAAAATCTATGCTGGAAATGAGGAAGAAGAAAGAAAAAAAGCCTCACTTGTACTTTTTCATCTCAGTTTCTTCTCTTTACCTTCCCTTAGACAGAAGAACAGAAGTGTTTTGATTTCACTTGCAGTTTTCAGTGGAAAAAAAACCTCGCAGCGTTACCCCAGCTGGGGCTCAGCCGCAGCCCTGGCTGCGATTCCCGACCTGCCGCAGATCTTTGGGTCATCCTTGCCCGGACCCGCCAGTGCTGGTGCCAGGGCTAGAAGGGGCTCTGGGAGCTGCTCGCTGGGATCTGGGCTGGGATATGTGCCCGACACAATGGGGACAAGCCTGCTGCCGGAGGTCTGAAACCACCCCCCCGCCACCTTCCCACCCAAACTGGGAGGACTGGCAGGTCTGAGTACGGCGTCACGGGTTTTAACTTGAGTTTTGGCAAAAGGGTCTCCACCCTTGAATTAAGTTCATAAGATAGTATAATCGGTGTTGTAACTCCTGGATTCTCCCTTTATGAGTCCGCTTTGATCTCGGAGGGCTTGTCTGCCTGCAATCGCTGCACTGGTTCAACCTGATTTGGCTTAAAACAGGCTCGGTGCCGCTGGCACGGAGCCCTGCACGGAGACTCTCTTATATTGATTTTTGATCCAGTCTTATCTGACAAATCTCTACCTGCCAGGCGCGAGATCTGCCGCTCTCCGGCACCGTAACGTCGCAGCCGAGCAGCCCTCAAAGCCGCCGGTCCCTGCACTGCTGTCTCCTCCTCCTCCTCCTCCTCCTCCCAACACAGCCCTCGATCAGAAAAACCCTCAGAAGTCACAAGCAGTTTTGTTTCCTCTTCCTTTCTCGTGCCGGCGCTGGCGTGTGCTCGTGCAGCTGAAGTTGTCGGGGCTCTGAATCCTTGCAGCTCCCCCCAGCTTTAACGAATCCCGGATTTCCCCTGCTCAAAGTGCTCCGTGGGGTTTGGGAGGTCTCCAGTAAAAGCCAGTACCCCGCTGTCGGGGGGGCTGGAAATACAGGATAAAAAAATGTCCCTGGCCACTTTCTGTAGGCAAAATTGTATGAAACGTATCTGAGTGACACCTGTCAATCATCCTGGTAATGATGCTTAATTATTGAGAAATTAGAGTGGTCTGAGACCCACCTGAGAGCACGTGCTAACGGGCTTTGGGGTTCTCGCTGACGCCGACTGGGTGGGAGCTGCCTGAAGCTTCGCTTGGCTGCTTTGCGAAGCCTCATCTCAAAGCATCCCCGAGCCTGTAGCACCATCAGAGCCACTGGAGACCAGTTAGAAATGCATCCTGGGCACTGGAGGAGGGCAGAGGTGCCCTCTCGTGGCAAGGAGAAGTGGGCGAGAGGTTCACGGGTGGCACCCAACTGCCTGCTGAAACCCCATCCCCAGCACCCTAACGAAGGCAGTAATGAAGAGCGGGAGTTGGTGTGACTGTGCTGTGGGTTTCACACCATCCGAGCTTTTATTTTAGGTGTTGTTGGGTTGAGGGAGGGTGGCAGGAGACCTCGTGGACTGAGACATCTCCTGTGTCGGTGGCTGACGTCGTAGCTCCTGGAGGCAGGTGGCTGGGTGAGAATCCACGCTTGGGACCTGTTCTATTCAAAGTCGGTCCTGGTGGGTGAAGGAAAATGCTCTGAAATGTGCAGAATGTCCCAAAACGCAGAATATACTTTATCTCGTGTGTGCTTTTATTCAGGTTTTTAGATCAGCGTCAGGGGTGGAGGGAAGCTCACGGCCGTGCGGAGTTGGCAGTGTCCCCAGTGCTTTGAGGACACGCAGACGCCACCGCGTCCTCCCTGGCCCGGCTGCCTTGGGGTTTGTTGCCTTGAGCTGTGCTCTGAAGTGATGGTCTTGGAAGTGCTTCCAGGTCCACGGGTAAAAGATGGGGCGAGGAACAAGTCCCACTTTTGCCACCCCTCCACATGTAATGGTCTGCAAGAAAATTTGCCTTTGCACATCCCATTTGTTGACGTGTTCATAGTCCAGCCAGCGCCAGCTCGGTTTGATTAAGTTCAGTTTGAGAATCGAAATTTTAGATTTTTCTTAAGGGATGAAAATCCCTCAACGTGTCTCGCTGGCTGCTGGGTCACAGTGGGAGGCGGCGGGGAGGGAACTGGTGTGTTATCTGCCACCCGTTTGGCAGAGGCATTGCTGAGGTTTGGGGTTGGCTTGTCGGTTGTGGGAAGCCACCGAGTTTAGCTGGGCTTGGCTTTGGGGCATGTTCAGAGCATTAGAAAGAGCCTTTCAATACGTGGCAACCCGCCAGCAAATTAGAATGGAAAGATAATGCAAAATGGATGCATTGTATAAAACTCATCCATCTTTCTTCTCTATTACTTACTGTTAAACTTGTCCTGTCCGCAGATACTTGATGTATTGAGTTTGGCAAGGACTAACTGCAGAAGTCTGGGGGATGATTAGAGTCTTCCCCTGGGCAAGTTGAGGATAAGGGCTTTGGAGATTTCTTTGCCATTTCTTGCGTCTTTTGAAGCACCGAGGTGTTGACTCCTCCCAGAGGTTGGCGCTTGGCTGGGTGGACATGGCGTGTGCTCCATGCCAGCACCATCTACCTGGCATCAGGGGGGAAAATGAGGAGTGGAAAGGTAGCCCAGCAATTTAATAGAGGAGGGAATATAAGACAGAGCATTTTTTCCAGCTCTGGGCATCAACCAGTCCCTTCCTTCCGCACCCGAGATGCAGGAGCTCTTCTAAAAATGGGAATGAGTTCTCCGAGGCTTTCAAAGAGATGCTCATGGACAACTTCTCATTCTTGGCAGCTCCCTGAAAAAATCTCATCAATTATTAGGCGTGATTTTCCACGTACAAAGCGGTTCCGAAAAAGAGCTAATGGGGAGAAACCAATTAGACAGATTTATTAGCCCAAGATCAAATTCTGGTTGCTGAGATGATTGATGGAAAGGATTAATCATGTCATGCTTGCTTGCCAGAGATAACTGCTAGCCAAGGCGAGTGGGTCTGTATGAGACTCTTACGTGGAGGATGTGTCCGCGTTTCTCCAAAATCCCATGGCCGATTCACTTCTGGGTCCCTCCAACTGCAAGAAGCCAAATGTCTTTGTTGACTTGGCCAGATCTCCTCAGGAGGAGCCTCTGGGATCGTTCCTCTTCAAAGGCTGAGCCCAGTTTTCTCTCTGCTTTTCTTTCTGCTGCTTTAATCTTGTCATTATACATATTTGCATATTTCTTTCTCAACCTCCTCTTCCTTTTATTCCACCCCCAAATCTCTTTCCCGTCAACCACCCCGCAGCTCCGGCTTTGCTCTTGCGCCGGCGCAGCTGGGACTTTCCTCTCTTGCCTTGGCCTGGTCCCCCAGTGAACGGCAACTGCTGTGGCCACGGAGGCTTTTCACTGGTGTGTGGTTTATAGAGGAGTTGTTTCTCCGTGAAGGTTTAGGATGTGAGAGCAAGCAGGTCGCTGGGGTTGGAAGGAAGGAAGAGAGCAGCTCGAAATAACACAAGATGCTTTTAGAAGAAAGGGTGTTAGAGTTTAAGAGTTAAGTTAGGGTTTGTTGCACTGATAACATTAAGTTGAGGTCTGGTGGGAGAAGGTGTGTTGGAGGCAGGGGGATGGTTCTCTGGGAGACCTTTGCTTTTTATTTATGGGAGATATGGAAAAGTCGTTATTTAAGTCGGTGTTTCCTGAGCGGGCTGCAAGCTGGGTCCCTTTTCAGGACAAGAAAAGGGATGCTCTCCTTTCCCATTCCACCCCTCCTGGATCCTGCTCAATTGTAGCACATTTGGGGGCTTTTTGATAGGGTTCTACTGCTTTTTTTTCTTGCTCTGTGGGTCTATGCCCAGCCTGACCTGCCCCATATCACAGCCCAGGTCGTAGTCCAGACCCACCTCAGTCAGCAGCTTCAGTGGTGAAGCCAGGCTTTGAAGCAAGGGGCACAAGAGGGGTGCAGGGGTCCTGGGCAACGCTGCACTGGGGGGACTGGTGATGGGGAGCGGCATGGCCAGGAGAGGGCAGTGATGACCTTAATGCTGGCAGAAAAATTCAGTGCTGTTAAAAATGTCCTTAATTTAGGGCTCACCCCCCAACCTTTAGGCAATGATAGCCCAGATCTACGTTTTTTTTTTCACTTATGTGCTCAAATTGAATACTCTTGGTGTTTGACCTTGCGGCGTTAATGCTCAAAACAGATGCGATGCCTCCAAAGCTCAGAGCTCTGGTTTTAGGCTCTTTGCAAACTCAGGGGAAGACTCTTCCATGGTTCCTCCCCATTCCCACATTGAGGTTTTTCTTCCAAACCACGAAAGCTCCGAAAGTTCAGCCCGGACCTGCTGCACCTCTGTGAGGAGCTGGGTCAGGAGGGCTGGATTCAAAAAAAACCCTCAAGTATCTCTCTCTGCTTAAGTACGACTCAAACCTTAGTAATGCTGCAGTTGAGGAGGGAATTAGGATGGCTGCCCTTGCTCGAGCATCATCTGAATTTACTATGTGGTTTTTTCCTGCCTTGCCAGTGTTTGAGTGTTTCCAGCAAGGACCTCGCGTGGGAAGTCCCCGTGTCGGTGGGTTTAATAGTACAACCGGCACGTGGGGAAGCAGAGAGGTGTGTTGGCTTGGAGGGCAAGGTGAAAGGCTGGAAACCACGGGTGAAGTGGCTAAAACCTGGAGGCTGATCCCATCCCAGCAGGCAGACGGCGCTGGGCAGGGATCTGCTGTGGGCTTCCAGCAGCCACCTCCTTGTTTGTGCTTTTCTTTCCTTGTCAGTGAAGGGAGTATAGGGATAATATTCCTGTTTCGCGGAGATGCCGGCAAATCGAAAGCCTATCGGTTTATAAGGCAAAAGCGAGTAATTTCAGCGACAACTTTTCTCCGAGTCCCCCTGGCAACGTTTGTGTCTTAGCAACCACATTTTCCTATTTAAAAATGTTTAAAACATTAAAAAACAACAACAACAACACATTAAGCACAGGATTAAGTGCTTTCCTGAATCAAAGCCTAACTAGATAAATGAAATGCTGTTAATTGAATCAGGGATGCACTGTGTTTTCAGCCCCCAAATTTGCATAACATTTGCATTTGATTGAAAAGCCATCATTAATGTTGTTCAGTTCTAGTAGGTCTCCCCCATGTCTCTGGCTTTGGCCGTCCTCCTCCTGCCCCGAGGAGCTGCAGAAATGATTTCGGTAGGAGATGGCCAGGACCGGGTCAGGGAGAGCGCGGAGCTTGGCCGTGTTCTGCCATCAGCGCTTGGTCCTTCAGCGTCTTGGTGCCATTGGTCGCCTCTGCTTCGAGAAATACCTGGTGGGGGGACAGAGAAGGTCCAGGAGGTGTTGGATATAAGAGAGATGCTGTCACCAATGTCCCACAGAAAGTGTGTCTGGTGGCTCCGGTGGGACCACAGAGCTTGATCCGCTGCTGCTGGCACCCTGCTGCGGGGAGGTGGGGGGCAGAGGACCAGGCGGGGTGCTGGGTGCTCGGGGTTGGCCCTTTCTCCAGCAGACGTTCACTAAATCAGCCCCTGGCTTTGGAGCTAAAGAGAAATCAAGTTGTCAGGACAAAACCTGGGCCAGCGGGGGAAGAGGAAGAAAATCCGCAGGGGCTGGAAATAGCCACCTCGTGGGGCTGATTCACTCGTGGGGGTCACCCCGGTGCAGGGGGGGGTTGTTGTCCCCTAAAAATGAGCCTGGTAGAGCCTCGTGCTCCGGTAACGCAGGTGGTTGTGAGCGTCCGTTACCTGCAGATCACAGGGAACATTATTTGGGGCTAAACGCTTGGAAGACAATAGTTGGGGTGACCTGAGCATCCTGCACCCTCTGTCCTGGCTCCGTCTGCCGCGGGGCAGGGGAAGGAGACGCGTCCCCAGGGCGCGATGGGGGGATGCGGGTTTTATCCCAAGCTCCGCTGCCGACCCGCTCGGTGGCTGTGGGTGCAGCGATGCTCCTTTCCCAACTCCTCTCCCGTTTTTTTTCACGCTGGGAGGGAGCAGCTCTTGTCTCAGGTGGGCCAAAACTTTATCGGGAGGAGGTGACAGCAAGGCTCGCTGGGGCTTCTCACCCCAGCATGTGCCTGGGCTGGTGATGGGGTGAGGAGCGGCTCTGTCTCCCCAAAGAAAAACCTTGAAAACACCATGTGGGGCTCGTGTAAAAGGGAGGGGAACCCTCAAGCGAGGCCGGTGCTGCTTTGCCGTCGGCTCGGGCTCGTGGTGGCCAGCCCCAGCCTGCTGCTGGCCCCTGGCCAGGCTGCCTGCTCCTAACTAGCTAGTGCCCCTTTCTTGGGTCCCTGCCACCACCGCCAGCGTGCCAGTCCACTCCGGGGAATTACCAGCAGATTCTTAATTAAGTGGGAGGCTCTGGCCGCCCTCTCGAAGGCAATCCCTGGGGCTGCGTCCAGGGGGGAGAGAAGAGGGATCCTGACGGCTGAATCTGCGCTCGGATGTTTCCCAGTGAGATTTAAAAATTAAAAACGGAACGGAGAAAAAAACCAAAAAAACCCCCAAAAAATCAAACCCAAAACCTAATTTGGGATTTTTTAATGATGATTCTGCCTGCCTGGGTGATCAGGGTTTTCTGCGAAGGTTGCAGCGGGTACCAGTCCGTTCGTGCTGCCTGCACGGCTCCGAGGACGCGGCAGCACCGGGAGCAGCGATGCTGGAGGGCTCTGGGTGCCCTGGGGACACAGAGCGGTTTCCAGCCGGCTGTCGGAGACCAGCAGCGGGTGTTTTCTGAACAAACGGGGCTTTCCCTTGCTGCCGCTTTTTCCCGTTTCACCTCGGTTTCTCCCTTCTGGAGAAGAGGTTCCTCCCAGTGCACGTTGGGTTTGACCCACACGGTATCGACGGGCACGGCACGAGAGGGTGAAAAATCTCCCTGGTATCTGGGTGCTGCAGGATCCTCCATGGCACTTTGCTCTGGCTCTTTGCTTTTTTCCAGCCCAGTGAAGTTTAACCTGTTGGTGTGTTGAGCTCTTTAAAGAGCTGGCTGAAGGAAAACCCGAGGAAAGGCTTTGATGGAGCAGATCTTGGTGCTTGGGGGGTACCGAGGGACTGACCCAAGATGCTCATCTCTGGTGGGGCTCCGTCGTGTGGGTCCCATCGCAGCCCCCTCTTACAGTCCGGTTGCATCAGGGTGGGTGGGTTTTTTTTCCCAGTGAGCCCAACCCACGGCTGGGGAGGGTTTACTGAGAGCGTCAAGAGATTTCGAAGGTCTCACTTTGCCTCCCGGTTCTGCAGGAGAGCCAGCAGATCCGCGCGGGGCTGCCGGGCGCATTGGCAGGTTTTCGAGGGCTGAAGGACGGACGCAGCAGGATGCTAAAATCCCCTTATCACGACTAGCACCGTCGGCGCAGAGCAGGAGAGGAGGGTGACGCTGGGGTCCGTCCCTGGGACCCGTGGTTCCTCTCCCTGTACAGCCCTGCAGCTGGTCGCCCTCCTCTCTCCACCCCCAATTTCTTTTTCTTTTTCCTTTTTAAATAAAAAAAAAACCCACCAGCACGTGGGCAGATCTGCAAATAGACCTTTTTTTTTTTTTTTTTACCAGCTCGATCAGTCCTCTCCGGCTGACCCCAAAGGATCTGGGAGACTTCGGCGTAAGGCAAACTGTCACCTTCTCCCGCGGGCTGGCGATGCTGGTCCGTGGCTCCCACTCGCCCGAGGGGCACGAGCACCGGCCGCGGCTGGCAGCCGAGCTGGGGCGAGCGGAGGGTGCGAGAGCCCTTCAGCGGCGCAGGAGGGAGGGAGGAGCTCCCGCCTTTGGCACATCATGAATAAAAAGCCGGGGAATCGCCGTCTCGCGGCGTTATTTATTTGGAGGAAAGCTCTGCTCGGCGCGGAGGTGGGCGCGGGCAGGACCGGGCTGTGGCGTTCGGCGCTGCGAAGGGTGGCATTTCGCGAGGAGGATTTAAATACGGCGGGACCTGCTTCTAGCAAAGCAAAGAGCGGGGTTTATTTATTCATGACTTCCTCTGTAATTCTAACCACAGCCGCTCGGACGCAGCCGGATTCGAGCAGGGGCTGCTCATCGCAGGGGGAGGTTTCCACCCGCCGTGGGGCAACTCCACGTGGAGCCAGACCCCACGGAAGGATGGGGGGATGCGGCCCCCATTCCACCCTCCCCGGGGCAGGGTGGGCACCGATGGGGATGGGCCAGGAGTCAAGCACTGGGAGCACCGGCTCATCCTGGGATTTGGTGGGATCCCGCTCTGCTTTGTGCAGCTCACCCCGTCGGGCTGATAAAAAACCCGTCTCTCCCTCCGAGCGCGGCCTCGCGGGGATTTAATATCCGTCAGGGATGGAGGCCGTTAGGAGCGGCAAATAATCTTGGTGGCGTGGTCGCGATGGGAGGAATTACTGGTTAATTAACATATTAATAAAAGCACGGTGGCCCCGGTGAGGCGGAGAGCAGCCCCCTCGCCTTGCCCGGCTGGCGCGGATGCGGGCGATGCTCTGCCCGGGCCGGCGCTGCGGCGAGCTCGGCAAAGGAGATCCGATTCTTTTTTTTCTTTTTCTTTTAATTTTTTTTTTTTTTTAGGGGGAGAAAATTAGATGCCACCAGCAGAATTACGGTGTGAGGACATAAATGGCTCTTTTCTCTCCATAGCACATTTGATTCTGGTCACGTATGTGCAGAACACATGCTCTGCCCGTGCAGATGCTTGGAGCTATCTGGAGAAGTTTCCGTGGCAGGGGTGGGCAGTGGGAGACCTCCGGGGTTTCCTCTATCACTTCCAATCCTTTTGACCCTCCCTGGACTGTGACATTCTTAGCATTCTGAATTTCTTAATCTCTCTCCCGTTCATTTTGGGATGCGGATTAGCCTGTAAACGAGAGCTCTGGTTTCAGAGCATCCTCCCCCCCCTTCGCCTCCTGCAGCACCACGCTGCGATTTTCAGGGTTGGGTTGGTTTCTTTTTCTCCATCCACCCAGTTTGTGTCTGTAGTGGTGACAAAATGTGGTGTTTCGGAGCCTTCCCGGTGGCTGAGCTGGCCAGGAGCACTGAAAATCTTATTTTTTTTGTGCTTCATTTTGACTTTTGGAGGGGAGAGCAGCCCCAAATCTGGCCATCCCATTCCTCCAGTCTGAATCTTTGGGAAATCTTTGATGATTTTGGGAAATATCAGTTCTGGTTTTGTTTTGTTGAATCCTTTCGGGGATTTTGGCGTGTGCGGGTTTGCATCGGCAGCACAGGATGCTCGAGCGGCTGCTTTCACCTCGTGGGATGAAGGGGCTGAGGAGGAATCCTCACCTGCGTGGAGGAATCCTACGCATGGCTTTGGGCCGGTTCATGCCGAGATGATTTCTTCTCATTGACAAATGAGCTGAGCCACCTTCTCAAGTTGTGTAATGAGAAGATAAGGATCTTGGAATCTCATTTTCTCTCCTTTTTTGGATTATTTCACATATTCATAAATACTTTGAATTTGAAGCCCGGGTCTGCGATGAGCAGGTCTGTGGGTATTTACTCGATGCTGCCTGCCATGGTTGGGGCATTTATCTTCCCTTTCTTCAGGCATCTTAAAATTCAGCGGTTTTGGTTATTCCTGAGAAACAGAGGCCAAGGCGGGGACCAGCCATGGAGGGGGTTGGCGCTGTTCCCATATGGGTTGCACCCATAAAGCTGCATCCTTCGAAGCGTTGGGCACCTAAAGGTGTCATTGCCTTTAGGTGGGGGCTCTTGGGGTGTCCAACAGCATATAGGGGTGCCGGCAGCCGTAACACCGGAGCCGCTGGACGAGCCGCGGCTGCTCTCAGCTGTCTGCGGCAGCTGCGGGGTGGGCGGCGGGGACAGCACCCCGGGGTAAATTTGGCATCGGAATTAAAAAAAAAAAAAGTGTTTCTATTTTGGGAAAAGTGAGGTTAGGAAAAGCCAAAAACGTGAGTGGAGAAGCAGCCTGAGACCGTCCCGGTCTGGAGCTGGGACGCCTCGTGCCTTGATGTCCCCAGTTAAAATTCAACCGGGTTTTTGGATGTGGCGGTGATGCTCCAGCGGGTCCCGCCGGCAGTTGGTGACATCCCGAGGGTCGTCCCTCGGCGTGGGAGGGCAGGTTACATGAACGCACGGCTCCCTTTTTGCTTTCTAATCCTTTTATTTAATCTGGCAAAGTCTCTGCCTTCCCAGCCGTGCCCACGTTAGGGCTCCAGCCAGTGCCCAAGGGTCGGGGAGGGATTTTGGCATCTTGTTCTCGGTGAAGCTCCCGGCGTAAATCCGGCACCGGCTGGGCTGGGTGTGATTAACCAAAAGCCATGAGAAATCCCGGTAGCGTATGGAAAAGCAAAGCTTGATTAGATACATCAACGTGCAACAGTTCAAGGCAAGACGGCCGCGTTTCGGACACCAAATCTGCTTTTTAATCGCTTTTCATTTATTTCAGGAGCCGGAAAATTCAAATCCGAAACATCCCACCCCAGCTGCGATGGGAGGTAAGAGGAGTAAGCAGAGAAGCGTAGATCAGATTTAAGGACTAATTCCCCCCAGGTTTCTGTACTTGGGATTAAAGTTGATTTATCCTTTACTTTGTTATTAATTGGGTCTAATTATACTAGATCCGTGCGTCCACGTAGCTTATTCCTCTTCCATTACAGGACTAAATTCAACTGGTAGAAGCAACGTAAGCTACACCAACAGACTCCCCATTAATAACAGGGTTATGTGATTTATCCATTGTATAAGGAACAAAATGGATCCTTTCTTCCCACCGGCTGCTGGGACTTTTCCCCGACTCTTCCCGACCCCCCAGCTGGCTCCGAGGCCCCTTGGCCCAGCGTCCTGGGGCAGGAGCTTCCTTCGTCTAATTGCTTGTGAAATCTTAATGACTAGAAAGCTGCCTTTATTGATTGCTTGTATTTCCCTGGTCTGTCCTGACGATCCCAGTGTAAAGTGGTTTTTTCTGGTTGGTTTTTTTTTTTGGTGGGTTTTTTTTGGTTGGTTTTTTTGTTGTTTTTTTTTCTCCTTTTTCCAGGTTCTGGATGGTTTGCTCGCCCAGTATGGCACCGTAGAAAACTGCGAGCAAGGTAGGACTGAAAAAAAAGAAGCTGTATTTAAGATATTTTCTGCCCCAGCTATTTTTGGGGGGGAGGAGGGCGAGGACAGACACGTGGTTTTCCTTTGTCAGCAGAGCCACGGCTAAAGATGTCAAGAGGTCTCAGCCTGGTGGCTGGGGCTATTTTTTGTTCCCTACTGCTAAAAGACGAGTCCTGTGCGGTGGCTTTGGTGTCCCCGTGGGCGTCCCCGCGTCGGGTGCCATGTCGGCGTCGTTCCCATCGCACCCCCGGGTACCCACTGGCAGCCGCTTCGGGGGAAGGTGCTGGATCCGGGGACTATCTGTCTCCGCTCGGCAGATTTTATCTCAGCCTCTAATGGCGATCAGTTGAGACAGGAGGTTTAATATCGCCCCTGGGACGTTTAATGAGAGTAGAGTTACCAGAACCCTCCTAGAAATGGAAAGGAGGGCTCGGAGGAGTCCTGGGACTGTCCCTGGGCGCTGGCGAGGGATGGCAGGATGGAATTGGCTTTGGTGGCTTTGCTGCAGAGCGCAATGGAATATCGGGGTCCTTGAAATAAGGCAGGAGGGTCTGTGCTGCTCAGGGTGAGTCCCAGCGTGGCCGGAGCTCTTGGACACTTTTCTTCCTCGCAGGAGAGAAAAATGTTTGCAGATCCCTGGGGGAGCCCCGGCGGGGACTCGTTGTCCGAGCGGGGACTCTTCGCTTTTCGGGGGGTTTTGGCATTTGTGCTGCTTCTCTAATTTCTGCCTCTTTTGCTCGCAGTGAACACGGACAGCGAAACCGCCGTTGTCAACGTCACCTACGCCAACCGGGAGCAGACCAGGCAGTAAGTGCCCCACGTCCCCCGGGAGCTTGGGCTGTCCCCCCCGCTGCGGCTCCGGCCCGTTCCCCGCTTGCAGAAAACAGGGTTTCCAGTGCTGGGAGTCAGATTACCCCCGAATTCCTAAATTTTGGCTAAATCTTTGAGGAAACCCCCCAGAAGTCTGATTTCTTTTCCTTCACCTTCAGAGGAAAGCCCTTCAGAGGACATCCATGGTTTTAGGCTTTTCTCTGCAGTTCAGAGAGTGAAAACGTAACTTTTTGGCTGAAGGAAAAGTAGAGATTTTCTTGTACTTGTGTGATTTCAGGAGTTATGTCTCCAGAAAAAATTATAATGAGACCAAATATCATAGGAGCTGGTAGGTGTCAGGCAACACGTGTCCCCTTGGGCTGATGGCCGTGTCACCGGGGACGTGCAGCTCCGTTCCCCATCCTGCCTGGGGAAGATCAGGCTTTGCACTAAATGCAAATAGAAAATTAATTGGGTTTTCACCGCTGTTTATTTCGCTTTCCTTTTGCCCCAAGGAAGGGCTGTGGAAAGCGGGAAAAGGGACGGGATGAGCGCTTCCCTCGGAGGGCAGCCTGGAGGGGTGCGGGGATGGATGGATAGGTTTTTATCGGGAAGGTTTCCATCACCGAGGTGGGCACGTCTCAAACGTGGCCACCACGGCTGTGCCCCTGTCCCCGGGGACATCGTCTGCGGTCACTCTGCCAAAGCGCCAGCTTCCAAATGGCCGCCTGGCTGATAATACTTCAGCTGTGGCCACCATGAATTTGCTGTGGTCGCCTGTGTGGCTGCAGCAAACCTTTGTGGGGCAACCACAGTCTTGTTTTACTTTCTGTAATAACACGGGGCAGGATCCGGCTGTGGAGCCCAAGGGGAAGGGTCCTGGTTTGTCCTCCTCTCCCTTGTCCATCCACACCAACCCTGCACTTTGCACCCCATAAGGTGAAATATTTTGGTTTCTTTTACCGGGAAAGCACCCAGCAAAAGAGTTTTGTGCAAGTAATTTTGCTCTCAGATCTGCAAACCTTCTCCCCTGCTTTTTCATCCTCCGGGGATGCGTGTGCTTCATCGAACACCTTCCTCTGGTCTCTTTGCATCCTGCAGAGACAGGGCTGCTAGCAGGGAAAGTCTCTGTTCAGCCAATTTTAGGTTTTTTTGAGTGGTTTTGGTTTTTTTTTTTTTTTGCAAGAGTTGAGTCCCTGACCAATTTCTGGAGAGCTGCAGTTTTTGGTTTTCTCCGTAGAAAGCCAGGGAGGTTTGAAGGAGCTGTGGAGAGCGGTGGCCAAAGCCCTCGCTTTGCTCTTGCTGCCAGCCCCATCTATCGACAGCTTTCAGCTCTTGCAGTCCCTGAAGTCCCGCCAGGAGAGGGATTTGAACGATCAGCCAAAAGTCATAAGGCGGAGGAGACGTGAGAATCGCTCCCTGCACGATCCTGTCCTGCACCCATCGCTCCCACCCCCTCCCCCGGGTGCTTGGAGAGATTCCCCTTAAAATACTTTGGCTCATCCAGGCTGGGTGGAAAGTCCTGCCAGGTCCCCACGGCATCGGTGACGTCTCTTTTCCCCGCTCCCGGTGTTTCCTCGCCGGGCGTTACGCCAGGGAGGGTTTGGTCTGTTTTGAATTGAGCTGATGCTGATGCGCTGCCGCTCGGCGTGGGAGTGTGCCGGGAGGGACCCCCACCCCAAGCCCTTCTCCTCTTCCAGAGCCATCATGAAGCTGAACGGTCACCAGCTGGAGAACCACGCGCTCAAGGTCTCCTACATCCCCGACGAGCAGTCCATGCAAGGGCCGGAGAACGGGCGGCGGGGCGGCTTCGGGGCACGCGGTGCTCCCAGGCAGGGTTCCCCCGTCACCGCGGGGGCACCGGTCAAGCAGCAGCCGGTGGACATCCCCCTCCGCCTCCTGGTGCCCACCCAGTACGTGGGTGCCATCATCGGCAAGGAAGGGGCCACCATCAGGAACATCACCAAGCAGACGCAGTCCAAGTGAGTCCGTTCTCCCACCAGCTGGTTTGCACCTTGTTGAGCCGAGTGGTGATACACAAGGCTGGATTTTTTGGGGAGAATGGGCTATTTGAGGCCCCTCCGGCTCTCCCGCCGTGCAGGGCAATGAAGAGCCACCTTCTCATGCCCTTCCCCAGCCAAACTTTCTGGCTGCCCTTCCCCATGTGTCTCCCTTTGCTGGGGCCGCCCTGGCTGGATGGGACCCGGGATGGCAGCGGGGACGTCGCTGCTTCAGCCGGGCTCATTTAGCCCAAGCTTGTTGAGCTTCACCCACTCTTGCATTTGGCCCTTGAGCTTACGTTGGCTACGGCTCTTGTCCCCCAAGGAAGGCTTTATCTAAGACGTGAAGTGATGGACAGCCCATCCCGTCCCCCAGGCACGTGCTTGTTCCACCACTTAATCACTCCTGTTGCTTAAAATAAATAGATCCCGAGGCCTTATTTGGATTTCTGTGATTTGAGCTTCTAGCCGCTGCCTCCATGTCGAGTATCGAGCCCGGAATTAATTCCTCTTGCCTTCCCTGGGTGCACATAACCTTATAGTCGAGTGCAAGCCCTGGGTGGTTCATGGGGAGCGGAGCAGCCGGCGCTTGTGCCCCGGCCCAGCGCCCATCCCGTGCTTGCAGGATCGACGTGCACCGGAAAGAAAACGCGGGAGCCGCGGAAAAAGCCATCAGCATCCACTCCACCCCCGAGGGCTGCTCCGCTGCCTGCAAGATGATTTTGGAGATCATGCAGAAGGAGGCGAAGGACACCAAGACGTAAGGTTTCCCCCTGCCTTTCCGTGCTCTTCGCGGTACCATCCTAACGCCCGGAGCCATGTGATGCTCCCGTGCGTGCAGGAGCTTTGGTTTGGGGGACCCAGGGACTCCAAGCAAGGGGACTTGAGCTTCCCCCCCTGCCTCTGTACCAAATCCCTCCTCTTCTGGCTGCAGAAATCCTTCATGTTGGTTTTTTCCCCATTCCTCTCTCAAGAGCTGATGAAGTGCCTCTGAAAATCTTGGCCCATAACAACTTTGTGGGGCGCCTGATCGGCAAAGAAGGGCGAAACTTGAAGAAAGTGGAGCAGGACACGGAGACAAAAATCACCATCTCGTCGTAAGGCTCCTCGCTCCCTTTTGGGGAAACCAGAGCAGACCTTCCTCAGGCCGGGGTGGATGGGGAGGATGAGGAGGAGACGGGTGATGTGATGAGCAGCCAGAGATGCCTCCTCGGCAGCTGAGAAACCAGCCTGTGCCAGGGGGGCTTTACTCCCCAAAGCTCTCTTGAAAAATCTTGGCTTTATATTTTCTATATTCCCCTCCCTGTCCCTTCGGTGTCCCCTCCCTGTCCCTTCGGTGTCCCCTCCCCATCCCTGCAGGGCTGCAGAGCTCAGGACCGGCTGGTTTGATGGCCAGGACTGGGCTTTTACTCTTTAGCCATGGTTTTGGGTGAAGGCAGAATGGCCTTCCCAGTGCCAACCATGATGCTGGTCCCCACTCTAACTGGGACCAGGCAGTCCCAGTGGCCCCCCGTGTCCCTGGCACCCCGATAGAACCCATCAGAAGGACGGGAGGACCCGGCGTAGCGCTGGGCGGGCAGGGCAGGGTCTCGGCGCTGACGCTGGCTTTCCCATCAGCTTGCAGGACCTGACTCTGTACAACCCCGAAAGGACCATCACGGTGAAGGGCTCCATCGAGAACTGCTGCAAAGCGGAGCAGGAGATCATGAAGAAAGTGAGGGAAGCCTACGAGAACGACGTGGCCGCCATGAGCGTGAGTGGGGTTCGGTCCTGCCCTGCGTCGGGGCTGACGGGAGCTCTCTAGGAGGATGCCCCGATAAAAACCATGAACGTTTCTCCCCTCTCGCCCTCAGTTGCAATCTCACCTCATCCCTGGCCTTAACCTGGCCGCGGTTGGCCTCTTCCCTGCCTCCTCCAACGCAGTACCTCCTCCGCCGAGCAGCGTCTCCGGGGCCGCGCCGTACAGCTCCTTCATGGTAAGTGAACACCCAGCAGCTCAAATGGCTCCAGCTTCCAGCTCGGGGATCTCTCCTGCGTGGAGAAGACCCTCGCGACGGTCAGGGTTGTGCCTTCAGCACCCTGTGCTGCCAGCAGCCAGGTCAGGTCCAGGATTTGGTGTTTGAAACGATTGCAAATGCGCTGGAGAAGGTGCTCAGACCCCGCGGGCGTCTGGTGCTGGCTCAGCCCTGCACCCTTGGGAGAGGTGTGGGCATCACTTGGGGGGGAGCTTGGAGCCCTGATCCCCGTGGTGGCATTGAGCCCCGAACGGTGACGCCGTACCCTGAACGGTGACGCTGTACCCTGAACGGTGACGCCGTACCCGCAGCCTCCGGAGCAGGAGACCGTCCACGTCTTCATCCCCGCGCAGGCGGTCGGTGCCATCATCGGCAAGAAGGGCCAGCACATCAAGCAGCTCTCCCGGTTTGCAAGTGCCTCTATCAAGGTAGGATTGTCCCATGGGGACCCCCCCCCCTCTGCCAGCACCCACCAAACGGGTGGGAAAACCACCTGAAAAGCCCAGGCGGTGGGGCTGGGGGCCCGATCCTGCGGCGCAGGGGAGGGAGGGGCACGGCTGCCACCCTGCCCGTGCCGCTCCCCACCGCAGCCGCCGTCCCTCTCCCCCCTCCAGATTGCCCCTCCAGAGACGCCGGACTCCAAAGTGCGCATGGTCGTCATCACGGGCCCTCCGGAAGCTCAGTTCAAGGTTGTCCTTGTGCTGCCGTCACCATCGGGAATTCGGGGTGTCCCTCTCTGCCACCCCCCCAGAGCCGGGAAGGGGGGAGCAGGGTAGTGCCCCCAATTTTGACCCCCCCCCCCAGTCTGCAACTGGGGAAACCCAGCGTCAGTTCTCCCAGGGGCTGAACTGGTTTGGAACCCCAAGGAACTGGGATTTCATGGGATGCTGCCCCATCCCGGCTCCCGGGGATGGAGACCCACGGGGACACGCGGGGGTAGGACATCTTGGGCGATGCCTGACTCCGTGCTCCCTCCGCTCCGCAGGCGCAAGGCAGGATTTACGGGAAGCTGAAGGAGGAGAATTTCTTTGGACCGAAGGAAGAAGTGAAGCTGGAGACGCACATCCGGGTCCCCGCCTCGGCCGCGGGCAGGGTCATCGGCAAAGGCGGCAAAACCGTAAGCAGAAGCGGTGCTTGGATGGGGATGGGAGCACCCTGGGTGGGGGGGACATCCCTGGGAGGGTGGCTGCTTCATGCCAGTGCTTGGAGACACCCCAGGGACAGATTTCCCAGTGGCCTGGCTGGGATTTCCCGGAGGGGCTCGTCCTTCCCGCACGGCACGACGGGGTGGTCTCTGTCCCTTCCCCGCAGGTCAACGAGCTGCAGAACCTGACGGCGGCGGAGGTGGTGGTGCCGCGGGACCAGACCCCCGACGAGAATGAGCAGGTCATCGTGAAGATCATCGGGCACTTCTACGCCAGCCAGGTACGGCCCCGGCAGCTCCCGCACCGGCACCGGTGGATTCTCTGGTGGCTTGTATGGGGTTGTGTCCATGGCTGTATCCTCCTGTGGAGGTTTCTCCCACGCCTGGCTGGTGGTGTTTGCAGAAGCGGGGGATGGCGAGCTGNCATTGGCCAGCTGGGTGCTCCCCCCGCCCTGGTGCAGGCACCACCCAGCAACAGCCAAAGCATCAATGGGCCATTAACGCTCCTTTCACACCCAACCCAAACCCAGCCCAGCCCAGCCCCAAGCTATGGGGAGGAAAGTTAACCCTGTCCCAGCCCGAACCAGCCACGGGTGATGGTGGGGGACAGTGGGAGAAGGAGAGGGAGCTGTGGGAGTGTGTGCGTGACCCTCCCAAACCCAGCTTTTGGAGGAAACCACGGTTAAAAATAGAGCTGGAAGGGATCTCCGGGAGCAACTTCAGCCCCGCCGAACACTGGAGCATCTTTCACGACACGCAAAGCCGTTTCCCTGGCCCCGGGGTCCCCCCCCAGCTCCCCGCTTTGCTCTTCTCATCCCCAGATGGCTCAGCGGAAGATCCGGGACATCCTGGCCCAGGTGAAGCAGCAGCACCAGAAGGGACAGAGCGGCCAGACGCAAGCGCGGAGGAAATAAGAGCAGCACCGACACCAACGTGAAAAGCAGAACAAGCCAATGCCGGGCTTAAGAGTGGCTGGGAATCAGTTACCGTAGACAGATGCGAATTTGTTTTTTCATTAACCGATCGAGATTAAAAGGCAGTTTGATTGGCTTCCAAGGTAGATGGCTAGGGTTAAAAAAAAAAAACCACACCAAAAAAAAAGAACAAAAAAAATCCGATCCGTGTTTAGCTCCGCGTGCCAGGACAGCTACTTAAATGAAGCGAGAGGTGCTGCAACCCGCCGGCTCAACCGGCTGCGCTGCCAAGGCCGGCGCGGCGCCGGGTGCCCGGGGACGATGGTGCGGCAAAGCCGCGGCGCTGGGTCCCCTCTCGCGGGTGCGGCATTTGCCCCTCTCATTTAAGTAGCCTCGGGAGGTCCCGTCCCAGCCGGGGCGCCCGGCGGCTGCGTCTCCCTGAGCCCTCGCTCCCTCCCTCCCCGCGGCTGGTGGATATTCCCAGAGCGACGTTAAACCTTTTTGGAGCATTTAATGTTAATTTTTTTTTCCCCTATTTTAATTTTTTTTTTTTTTTGAGAAATTCCAGTGGATTCTTACCAACCCCCGTTGGTAACGAGATCCATTGCAGGGGGGAGGAAAAAAAAAATATATAACCCCCCACCTTAGCACCAAATGGATTTGGGTCCCGTGGGAGCTCCGCACCGCTCCGGTCTCAGAACCAGCGGCGGGAGGGCAGGATTCCTCCTGCCTGCGCTGCCCGCGGTGCAGCGCCTTGTACAGCCTTAGGAGCCAGGAGAGCACCTCTGTTTTCCAGGATGATTTTTTGGGGTTTTTTTTGTTTTTTTGTTTTTGTTTTTTTTTTTTCTTTCAGTTGTTTGAATGTTTCTTTTCATTTTAGGTTAGCTTAAAGAAAAATTGTTTTATTTTAATTTTTTTTTTTTTTGAAGCCTATGAAATAACAGCAGAAGCGGGACATACAACTATTTTTCTCAGTGATCTCCGCTGCGGAGGTGACGACCCGTCCTAGAGACGCGGCAAAACTGTCCGGGGAAGGGAAGGGGCGAGGGAAGAGCTTTTGCTTTTCCCTCCCCCCTTCAAGCAAGAGCAATAAACCACCACCAAAAAAAAAAAAAAAAAAAAAGAGCAAAGAAACCCCTGCTTGGTAGGAAACATTGAATTAATCTTCATCTCTTTAGTAATCAGATTATGGGAACTAAATGCGTGCAGACTGGCTTGGGGGGTCGGGAGGGGGTCGGGGGGTGCAGCCGAGGGGTGCCCAGCCGCGGGGACTCGGCTTTGCCGCTCGAGCGGCGCCGGTTTTGTTCCCAACTCCTTTGCCCCGTCCTCTGCCCTCGGCCTCAGTTTCCCCACCCGGAGCAGGAGGTTTGTGCCCCAAAATCCCCTCGGAGCCTTTTATTTTTTCCCCAGAAAACACCCAGGGAAGATTTTTATTAGCAAACTGGGGAGGTGCCGGCTCCCCTGAACTCCCCTGGGGCTATTTGTGTCCCCCAAATCTCTCTAGGTGGGGAAAAAATATTCTTGAAATTTGGCAGATTTTTATTAGTATATAAAGATATTTTTTTCATTATTAAAAAAAAAAACACCCAAACAAAAAACCACCGACCCCCCCCTCCTTTCTGCAGCCAGATTAACTGTTCTCATGAGCCGATACCAAATATAAACGTCAAACGAATGTAATATGGTTACTGATTCCCGTCACTCTTATGTGGATTTTATATTTTAGATATATTTTAATGATTTGTTTTTAATATTGAGTATTTGGAAGGGACAGTAACTGCTGCCATCACCTCTTCCAGGCAGGGAAAGGTCTTGTCTCCACGGCCGAGCCCCCGCGCCGTGTTTTTCTGCTGCCGAAATACGGATTTACGCTGATTTTCCTGCAAATTGGGGCGGGAGGGTGGAAAAAAGCAAAACTGGGATTCATTTGAGGGGGAGAAGGATGACGCCGGATCCTGCGCCCGCCGGCTGGGAGGAGACCCGGGAGCAACTCCCTGGGTGAGCCTAAATTTGAGGCTAAAAGCAGGGAAACGGGAACAAACCTCGCACTGACGCTTTTCCCCGTTTATTTTCGGAAGCGGGGAGCAGCCCTCCCGCTCGAGCGGGTGTTTTTTTGGGCGCGTTTCTCCCAAAACCAAAACCCCAGCTTGAAATTCGGCGGCCGCAGCGTGGGGAAGGCGGGTGGTTCATCGATAAGGGGACGCGGCAGCAGTTCCTGTCCTTTCAACCATTGCAACAACAGGGAGATGTGGGGGAAGGCCAGGTATTGCTGTGTGTTTGAGCAACGAGAGGAAAAAAAAAAAAAGGAAAAAAAGAAAAAAAAAGAAAAAAAAACAAAAAAAAGAAGAGAAAAGAAAAAAAAAAGCTACCTCAAGGTATGAAGTTACCTCAGCAATTGATTTTTTTTTTTTTTTTTTTTTTGGGCTTGCTGATATTTTATATAAAAGCTGATAGTCTTGAATATTTTATTTTTTTAATGAAAAGAGAAGTTAAGTTTCATAATTTCTTATGAGCCAGGAGTTATGTGCAGGTAACCAAGTGTTATGAGCTCTCTATGGAGAACGACAGGAATTTCAGACATAGTGGAAAAGATGGCAGCAGCTTCTTTTATTTTTGGTTTTTGGCCTTTTCAAGCCAGTTAATGAATTTCACCACAACACAAGAGCTGGCAGATATCGTGACTCTTCGAGACCTTGGACAAATTTGGAGCCCGCCAACTTTTTCAATTGGAAAAACTTAATTTTTTTTTTTTTTTAAATTGAAAAAAAAAAAACAAAACAACCAAAACCCGCCACTGGCTGAAAGGCCTTTCTCAATCCAACTCCATCGAGAAATCAAGTTATTAAAGAGCTTCGGGATCAGAAATCTTCCACTCCCAGACGCGAGGATGGACTCCCAGGCAGCGCTGACTATGCAAAGGGGGGAACACGGGGTTTGCTGGGATTTAAACCGCACCAGCTCAGGCGATATTTTTTTTTTAAAAACACTTGGAAGCCATATATATATCTATATATATACCTGTCTCTATATATATCTATATATATATCCCAGAACCCGAATGAATCGGCCTCCTGTGTTGCCACGGAGGCAGCGTCGAACCATCTTCTCCACTATGATGCTGTAAAATATTTTACAGAGATTTGCCTCCGTTTTACCGAGGATAAGCGATTTAAAAAAAAAAAAAAAAAAAAAAAAAAGTGAGAAGGAGAGAGAGAGAAATTAATGGGAGCCAATTTTTTTTTTTATATATAGAAACGCACATTGAGGCGAGAGGATGGATCCATCCCGAGGACCGATGGCTCTGAACCTCTCTGCCCGCTCTAAAAGGTTCACGGGGGGGTTTTTTAAAGTCCCATCTTGCCATTTGTCACCGTACCTGCAGGAAAAAGACCCTTTTTTTGAATGTTATTTTAAAAAGTATCAAAAATTCAGTGGTGCTAAAGTGGATTTGGAAGCAGCAGGCGCTGCCCTCCCCATCCCACCGCCCCGCGCCTCTGCACCCCCCTAAGAAAATATTTGGGGTGGGTGAGGAGCGCGGGATCCGGCCCGTCACTGGCGGTAGGGAAGCGCTGACCCTTTTTTTCCCCATAAATTTGGGGTGAAAGGAGTAAAATCAGGGCTGGCAGCGCCCGGCCGGCAGCTCCTGCCCCTCGGGGCGGTGGGAGAGGGGCTTCCGCGGGGGTTTCCTCATTTTTCTTTTTTAATTTTTTTTTTTTTTTTTTTTTTTAAAGGAAGACTGGCCTTTGTCCTAGGAAAAACGGTTTCTTATTACTTGAAATCTCTGGCTCTCTACTTTTTTTTTTTTTTCCAGCCTTGCACAGAACAGTGTATTCAGACATCGGTGATTATAATTGTCTTTTCCAACAGCAAGCGTTTTTGATAACTGGTTCAAACTGTATCATTGAGGGATAAAAAAAAAAAGAAAAAAAAAACCAAAAAAA